>CM031240.1:6911107-7428607 GCA_018340775.1 Taxus wallichiana var. yunnanensis | reverse complement strand
CTAGTCAACATAACCAATCACCATCCAATCAAAAACTCATGCCAATTCTTGAGGCCGATCCCAAGGTAGAGAAAAGTGTCGAAGGAAAGGACGTGAGAAGGTGGTAAGAATTTAATGCAAGAGATTTGGTTTTTGTTTCCCCATTCCATCGATTAAACAAGAAAAACTTTAAGCGCCAAAACTTTGCAACTGCACTCTGAACAAATCGCGGAATTCACTCAAAAAAGGGGTCCTAAACATTTTTCCATGACCTTCTTCTTCTAGTAAGGAAACAAAAAAAAGGAAAGGCTCCACTTACAAGAAGAAGAACCTATATCTCCCACTTCACCAGGTCAGGGTATTGAAGAAGATCAATTGCAGCATGTGATTCTCCTCTCTAAAGAAAGAAGCAATCATCAAGAAGCAAAAAGAAGAAATAGAGTTTCTAAAAATAAATCTACAAAAAAAAACCCTTATCTCTTCTTTACATGTGCAAATTGAAAAACTTGAAATGCAATGCAAGGAAAAGGAAGAAACATCCCTTTCCAACACTAAAGTAAAATTTGATAAGGAAGTTCAAACTCCTTAAACATAAGAGAAAGTCAGAAATGTTTGGGGTATAATTTGTAACAATTATGAAAAATTGCATTCTCAAAATGAGACATTAAAAATCAATTTGAAGAGGAGAAGATTGAAAGAACAGAAATAGAAAAAGAAAAGGAAAATATCAAAAAGACTTACATGCTTCCTGTGTAGTAGGGGAAAAATTTTCCTATAGAAGACCTTCATCAGTATATAGTGCTTTCTTGGAAGAACAGATTCTACATGTGGCAAATTATCAAGAATAACATGTGAATTTCCATTTGAAATAAACAATGACATAGAATTTTTGAAGGCATTTACAAAAATCTCCACTTTGAACATCAAAATCTCATGTGTGAATTCCACTTGTGTAATCTTATTTTGGGTCACATGTCATATTTTCAAATAAATCTCTTTGTAGGGGAGTCCCAATTAAGAGCCTTCGCTTCTACCATGCAAAATCAAATAGAATGGGATCGAAGGAAAATGAGTATTTTGAGAAAGTGAAGGAAAAGGTTTGTGCATGAGGCATCAATATGTATTGGTCTCACATACCTGGACATTTGTATTATCATATGATAGTGTTGTTTGTTAGAAACACATTATGTGTATACCACATAAGAGAGATAAAATTATCTATACGCTTGTCTTGGCTGTGATGGAGAGGGTAATGTCAATTAACAACCTAAAAAGAATATATTGGAATTAACATATATTGGAATCATATGTATACAATTTATTTATTACAATGACTTGAAATAATTTTTGACTACTTGGTCTTGTTGTTTTACACTCCTCCTAACTCTGTTTTTACATCTTCTTGAGACTTAGCTTTTGTGTTTAGACACTCACCCTTCCATTTCTACTTGCTCCCTGACCTATTCTTACTTGATATCTTTTTAAGGTGATTGATGGTGGTGTTTCTGAATTCAAGAATTCTTATCTTTAGGAATTCAATGCAAAGTTAGCCAACAAGAAATAATCTTGATATACCTTGATGGAGTCCACAATCTCAATCTCATTCTATATGTTTTCCCATTCCTTATTTATTTGATATGATGCAAGATTGACCTTTCCTTATCATCGTATGTAGAACAGTTATACATTGAGCTTGTCTAGATCATATTTATAGCCTTTCTTTGATATAATTTTTCTTCCACAACTTCTAGGGCAATAGGGATCATATTTATCCCCCCTCCTCCCTTATTTCTTCCCTATAATTTTTTTCATCCACAACATCTGGGGCAATAGGGATCATATTTATCCCCCCCTCCCTCCCTTATTTCTTCCCTATATGTTTTTATTCCTTATATGTGTGTGTGTGTGTGTGTGTGTGCACATTTATTTATATATAATTTATACATATACATATATATGTACATATATGACACATACACATACACATACACATACACATACACATATACATATAGGTATAGGTATATATATACATATGTATATATAAGTATACATACATGTACATGTGTGTGTGTATGTATACAAAGTCTTCCAATCAATATGTGCCAGTCCATAAGCATATGTGAAGGTAGAGAAAGGAAGAGGAAAGGATGGAAAAAAATGTGGTGAGCATTAAAGATGCATCACTTTGGTTTTTTGTTGCCCCATTTCATTGATTAAACAATAAAAACTTAAAGTGTAAATATTCTGCAAAACTATTATTTTATGTGAAGGTTGATTACGAGAGAATTCTCAAGCACAACCCTCATTATCATTATCCTATCCATATTCATTCCAATTCCCAGGCCAATCCTAAGGAATATACGATCCATACGAAGGCATAGAAATCGGAGGAGGAAAGGACATGAGAAGGTGGTGACATTTAATGTATCTCTTTGGAAAACCTTCCCCATTCCATCGATTAAACAAGCAACAAAAAACTTTAAGCACCAAAATTGGGAACTCTACAACTATATATTCGAAAAGGTCAATTATGGGAAAATTGACAGGAGAATGAGAATTGGCAATAAGGTCCATTATGTAGAATTGGTGAGAAGCATTAGATCTTTAAAAAAATATTCAGGTGAATGAAACTACTTGAGGCTATGTAATTTTCAGATTTTAAAATTGTTCATAGATAGACATTTTTTATTTTCTCTTTTCTATAGATTTGTGAAGTATTTTAGAGGAAAACATGTACTTATAGTATCAATAGCAATACTTATATATGGTATTTAGATTTTCATATACACACTGTGTGTATACCATAAAAGAGATAAAAATTTGTCTATACAATTGTCTTGGCTGGCTAGTCAATGAATGTGGTGAAATAGAAATTAAGGATAATAATAATAGGATATACTAGATTTATAGTGTTTTTTTTTTGTGTATGATCATGCTTTGTAAATCTAAAATAGCAGTGTGTAAATCCAAAATAGAAGCAAGTAAATCAACAAGGATATCAAAATTATCAAAGGAATCAAAACTTAACTACAATACAAATACTAACAATGAAAAATTGTTATAATAAATAGAGGAAAAATAGGTTCACATGTTAAGTATTTTCAAAGTCACATGATGGTTGAATAAAGTGGGCACAAGATGCAATGATTACCTGTTGTTCTCATTGTGATGCCACATGGCACATTCAAACAAAAAACAATTATGACAACTATAATCATGTTTAAATCAAAACAACCAAGAGAAGAGTATAGACATGTATTGATTGGCTAGCCAACCAAGACAAGAGTATATACACTAGCCATAGTCACAACCCAATCATTTACTTGTGATCAAAGATAAGATCGTCCATTTCTATCTCATGTGGTATACACATATGTGTCTATATAACAAACAAAATATCATATGACAATACAAATGTCCATGTATGTGAGACCATTACATATACATATGTATATGTATACTGTACATATATGTACATATATGTTTGTATATGGATACACATATGTATACACATGTGTGTATTTATATGTATATATTTATATATTGTATATGTGTGTGTGTGTACATATATACATATATATATATATATATATATATATGTATGTATATGTATGAATAAGAAATATTTTGTATATGTATGAAAAATTTCTATATCGTATCGTGCCACATAGCATGCTCATGTTTGGAAAAGTATGATGAATATGGATGGGATATGTACACGGACCATGTGATATGGATGTAGGTCATGTGATTTTGTTCTAGGATATCCTATAGGCTCATTGGAGCCATCTATTCATGGATCACAGATCGCATGACCATATGTGTGTGCATGCATGCATGTGGTATACACAAATCCAAGACTTAGATTTTTTTTGGTTTTGTGGTATACAACAATAAAATGTGTCACATATATCCTATATTTGTGTATACCAAAAAAAAGTGTCTTGTGATACATTTTTGTATACATGTATGGTCATGTGATCCTTTCACATCTAGGATAGATGGCTCTCAACTCCCCCTCCCTAATTTCTTCCCTATAAGATTTTCTTCCACAACATCTAGGGCAATAGGGATCATATTTATCCCCCTCCCCCCTTATTTCCCTATATTTTTTTCTTTTATCCCCCTCCCTCCCTTTCTTCCTATAATTTTCTACCATAACATATGGGGTAATAGGGATCATATTTATCCCCTCTCCCTCCCTTATATCTTCCTATAATATTTTCTACCACAACTTCTGGGGAAATAGGGATCATATTTATCCCCCTCCCTCCTCCCTTATTTCTTATATATATAATACACTTTTATACCACGTAATGTGTAGTAAAACATAAACATTTGAATTTTCATTTGTATCATCATATGCATACAAAAACACATATGTGTATACCATAGTAAGAAAAGAAAAAAATAGTTTGTATACCACAACTAACACACAAAAAAAAACCATGTATATATATAGAAATATATAGATATGCATATGTCTTGTAATGCAGATAGTTGCATTGAAAAGTTCAAATTTATAGTGTTGAATATGCAAAAAAACATGTTGTATGTTGTTTCTTATGATATATGTTTGTCCATTATAAAGGTAAACATGGTTTCCATTTGGAGATTGGAAATTCATGGAGTGTCTAATACCTCGGAAAATATTACATGTTCATCATTCATATTATATGACCCTGATGGCAGCAAGAAAGTAGAGAGAGGCACCATTGTGGGAGATGCCAGTATGACCATCCACCAGGATGAGTATAGGGCCTTGATATTGGGTCTTGAGGAAGCGTTACATCATGAAGTTCAAACATTTGTGTGTTTTCTCATGATATGATTGTTGTGAATCAAATGAATGGTGTATACCAATGTAACAATGTAAATCTTTCTTCTTCTTCGAGTTCAAGCACTAGAGATTGTATCTCGCTTTGTGAAATGTTCATATGTACATGTAAAAGTTAATAGAGGTAGGTTGGATGTATGTCAAGTGTCTAGGGCCACAATAAATGAAGAAGTGGTAGCATTGTTAGCACTTTCCATGGATGACATTGTAATATGATATATGTACACACCGTATTTCCTTTTTGTGTTATGTACAATTATGTTTGTAATTATTTAATGGCTTAATATACTATCTGTGATGCATTTGTGGAATGGTAGACATAGCTTTATTATCACAGGAATAATGTGGCCCATCGAAGATATAATATGAATGTTATCACAAGATACTCGGACCTTGGAGTCATCATACTTTTATGGTGTGTACTCTTAGCAAAATACATGTAGGCACTATATCTTGTCCAAATTGTTATTGTTAAGATGAATTATGATTGTTTGTGATTTTTTTTATTTAGCCAGTGTCATGGTCAGATTTTCCAAAGTTACATTTTGTGGACATTGCTTCTTTGTCACAAGTAAGAATACAAGATTTTCAATTACATTTTCCATTGTTGCAATTGAAAAATAAATAATTGTATTATCTTTTATGTTGAAACAATTTTTTAAGTAACTAACGCAATCTTATTTTAGGCACCTGATATTCTTGGGCTCCACTCAAAAGATCAAAATGATGAAGGTGATATTGTACCTTTAGATATCTTCTTTAGTACATGTGTGTACTTTATGTACTAATCATTCTAACATTTATTTTTAAATTTTTGTACTTTGGTATTATTTATTATGTTAGTAATGAGTTTTTATATGGTATGGATTGTTGAGTGAAGGATGATGAGGTGGTTGCAGCGAACGTTGCTTCATCGTCACATGTATATGCTGATATAGTTGTAGAGGAGGTAAAATTACCTTAATTTAACGTTGTATTTGTTATCTTAATTTAATTTAATTTAATTTATTATATATTATTTTGTATGTGTGTAACGAGTTTGTATGGCTCATAACGTGATATTTGGAATGATGATTACAAGGAGGATGCACCCAGTGTTGCTTCTCCAAGTCATGCGAGGATGATATCATCGTCGATGAGGTAAAATCAAAAAATTGAATCTTGTAATTTATTGTTTTCATTTATGTCCATTAGTGTCTAACTATTTATATGATGTTGTTGAATAGGCTCCTCTTCACTATAGGAGGGAGCATTATGGGGATCACATACTTTATTATTGTGAGTACCCCAGTTGTGATAGAAAATTTTACACATTACAGATGTTAAACATCCATAGGAAAATGTCCATTCCCTCTCTCATGTTTCCCCTGAGAGGAGAGGGAGAAATTTTACTAGAAATATCCTCGGTGGGCCTCCAAAAGTGGAGGTGAATACAGGAGAGAAGAGAGAGGGAAACATTGAGTGTGTGTTGCATATGCACTCTATATTGCAGAGGTGACACGTGATAAAGCACATTTTCAAGAGGGATGGAAAGGCATCATTCAAAAAGCTTAGAAGATGCTCCAAGAAAGAGGTTTCTAGATTCCATGAGGGTCTATGATTTAGATACTATGAGGGATAAGAGGAGGGAAGACATATTGGCTTTGAGAGAAAAGAAGAAAAATAGGGTAAGTTTATTGAGTAATGGTTTCATTTCACTTGTTTCTTGTTGTTACATACATAAGTATTATATATTTCTTATAATTTACATGTCATTGTCTTCATAGGGTGAGGAGGGTGAGATGGATGCAAAAGCGAGGGGGTCATTCCTAAAGAACTAGTGGAGGTGACTACGACGTAAGTTAGTCATTTTATATTTAGTTTTGTTAGTTAAACACTTGTTCATGAATCATTCATTAACATTTGCATTGATACAATATGTATGTAGGAGGATGACATGTCGTTGTTGCATCTATATGAAAAATGTAAAAAAAAAAAGTAGCAATGAATCCAACCAACAGAAAGGAAGTTGAGGTAAATAAAAGTGAACACAAAATCTGTGAATTGTAATTTGTAGTTTTGTTATAAAACCATTGTAATAAAAAATTGTTATTTTGTAGGTTGGTTCATCATGCAAGTGGGTGATGCAGTGGCACCTTTTCAGTTGATCATGGATGTGGCGGTGCAAGCAATGCAAGGCATGGTAAGTCATGGACCTCAATTGAAATCTAAATTTCAAGTTATCATTTTCCCTCTAAATGTAAAAAATATAAATTTGTATTGTAATAAGGAATTTTAGAACTTGTTAGATTTATAGTTTAAGTATTTTCTTTAAGTGAATAAGTACTTGTTTGATTTCTAAATATTTACTTAAATGATATGTAGATATTTCCATCTCATTGCATATCTTTGATAGATAATTATGACGTAAAGGTGTGTCGGTGGTAATCGTTCCCGATATAAAAAACTAAAAAGTATGGATAAATATGTGTAATAGTCATTTAAATATGCACAACATTGCATATGTTTGAACTCTTGGATCCTTTATTTGACCTTGTAATCACTTGAGACTCCTCTCTTTATCTTCTTGCTTTACTAGCCCTTGTATGTATCTTCACCTATAGTTTGACATGATTTCAGTATTTACATATGTATATGTATGCACTTCTTAGTCTCTAGAGTAGATTGTTGATTCTCTTAGTGAGTGAATACAAGGTGATCTTTAAGCACTGTGGTGAGCATTTGGCTCTTGTAGATTGATTCTTGTGCACTATTATTCCTTATTACTTAGGTATGACTATATGTTTACATTTTATAAGGGTGTAATCCTTAGATTGTACTTGTAATTATATAATGGATTAAGATTAACAAGAGCTTTAGTTTGTATAGTTATGAGGATTGGAGTAAGTTCTTGATGACAGAGGAAGCTTGAAACTTGTTCAAGACTGACATCATTCCCTAGTACCTTCTTCAAAGTCCATGCAAGTGAGTTTGTGTGAGAAGGATTTTTATGGATGGTAGGGATCAGATAAAGTTGTACATGTAAAGGTAAAATGTAAAGATCCATAACTGATATCCTTTCTTGCATATTGGGAAGGTTGACAAACAAATACAAGAGTGTGAGGCTCATTTTTGGTGTTCTTCTTGCATGTTAGGGTTCTTCAAGGAGAGTAGGAAAAATGTGTTTTTCTTGTGTGTCATTCTTGGTATAGTAGTGTGATATGCAATTTTGTGTTGTGGTGGAGTATAGCAGGGGATGCATGCCTTGTAAAGTAGTGTAAGACTTGATTTGTGTTGAAATTTTATGTTGAGATTTGTAAGTTTTTTTGTTTGCATGCAAATGTATGTTTGATGAATAGGGTATCTCTATGATTGTTATGAATTTCCCTTAGTTGAGAAATAATATAGCAAGGAAGAAACCTTGAGAAGGGTGGAAGAGTGATGAGACAATTATTGTGAGAGAAAGGATACTTGAAAGTTCCCGGTGATGGTATAAATGAACACAACATGAATAAACTGTATAACACTGTAACATGTTTTTTGAAGAGATCAATAAGTTGAGATTTTCATCTTGGAATAAGAGGATTTTCAGAAAGAGGATGCATGTATGTTGAATTTTTAAGCCTTCTACCATCTTTAGAAGTTGTGAGTAGGAGCATTTGGTTAGGGTATACTTCAAGACATCAATACCTTGCTTTCTGAGCACTCAAGTGATAGGAACTAAAACATGAAGCTACAAAGAGAGGTAAGTATTAAGATAATGTGAATAATTTTTCTTCCCTGGTAAGTTGATTTCATGGAATAGATGCAAATAGAGCCTCAGCTAAAATTAGGAGTCATGACATCAAGTTTAAAGAAATTTATGACAAATTTTATATCCCTAAAACCTTCACTAAATATTTGGATAGGGTATGTGAATTTGAGGCCTTAAACATCAAATTTGATCCTAAAATTTTGAAGAAACCATCTTGAAAGACTCCTTTAAAATATTCAACAAGAATTTTGGTATTTTTTTGGAGGATTTTTAAGTTGTTTTTGACAGTTGGTTGTCCCAGAGGTTATCTCAATTTACAAACCTAGGGTTTGGCTATGATTGAGGAGTTAAAGGCTCAAACGGTGGAATTATGGATTGAAATTTGAAACATATCATTATTACACAATCCTTTCAAGGATCTTGAGAATTTAAGGAGTAAGACATTCTAGAATCTTCCCAGTTCATGATAATTAGCTATCTCAGTTTGTGTTAAGGAAGAAGACATGATATTCAATGCCCCAAACAATGAGTTAAGTAAGATTTTAGGATGGAAGACCATATAGGTTTTTGCATGCATGGAGAAGTCCTAAATGGATGACAGAAAAGGTAAAGAGTTAATTGGTTGAAGGAGGAAATTACAAGTTAGAGTAATCAAGAAGTGACTTTTTTGTGGAAAGGGAATTTGCACAAAGAATGAATTCACCAATTTTTCTAACACCTTCTCCTTGTAAAATGGTATTGGAACATGCCCTCAGATTGCTTGTAATACACCTAGAGTTCCCTAGTCTTGAGTGACCAAAAGGCATGGTTTTTAGGCTCTAAGGAAGACTATGTGTGAAAGAGAGTGTAAGGTTGAAATTTTAGTGAATCTAGGGAAACTTGATGGATGAAAGATGAATGAGACCTTAGGAGCATGTAGGAATGGCTAATGAAGGTCACTTGAAGGTCTGCAACATGAACTGTGACTTGTTGTGAAGTTCCTCTCCTTAAGAAGAAATGAACTACTTAGACCATGGTTAGAAGAATTTGGGGTCAAAACATGGTAATAGGGATTCTTGGATAGTTAAGAAGTACGTAGCAAGTGGGAAAATATTAGAGAAGGATAAGAGGCAGGGACAATAGTAGTGTTGAGAGGTCATGTAAGAGAGGTACAAGTTATGCTTGTTAGAATCCTATTTTCTCAATGCCTATATAAGGCAGGTTCAATTAAGGTAAGAATACTAGTTCTAACCATTGTTTATGTTTTTTTTAGTAATATTATAGCATTCCTCAAGGTGGCTAAGCATGACCACTTGTAAAAAGGAGAGGATAAGATGTAAGAGTTACTTGTGTGTATGATGATGGTTGAAAATTGAATTATTTTAAGTGATTTGAGGACAAAGTTCAAGATGTTCTAAGGTAAAGATAGTTGGAGTACAAGAAGTTGACTTAGTTACTACATCACTTTCTTCTTAACGTGCATAGTAGGAGGTTTTTCTTGGTTTAGGATAGACTAGAATAAGTTGTTCGTAGACTAGAAATGATCCTCAAATTGTAGAGTAGGTAGAAGTGAAGTTTGTAAATATCTTGATATCTGAGTATATGAATGAGATTATATGCTTTTGTCTACATCACTCCTAAGAGCTTGTCTTTCCTTGGGACACCTCCTTGCTTCTAGACCATGTTCCACTACTTCCCTTTTACCTTTTTTTCAGTTCCATTTAACCTTCTGTCAGCTTACTTTTCACTATTATTTTTAACCTTACATTTCCTAATTTTAAGATGTTTTTTTTAACAAATATTTACCTCTTTAAAATTTTAAAAGTGGTTATGATGAATATTGTTCTTTTACATCTTTATATGTTGTTTGTAACTCATATTTATGTTCAATTCATTGACTGCAAGGCATCTCCTCGGGACCCATGGGAGAGAGGAGAATGAGGAGTTTGACATGCACCCGGTTTACAGTACACAATTAAATATTGTTGATTACGTTTTCACATATACATGAACATTTAATTATGATTTATTTTTCTACTTACTACAACTAATTTAATGTGCAATGATTACAGGCATCTTCCAGTGGCCTCAAGAGAGAAGGGGAGGAGCATATCCATTACATGAGGATTTATAGGTAACCTTTACACAAAGTGGAATCGAGATTCTATATTGTGAATCATTTTATTATATAAATAGTATTAAAAATAGGAATAAATTTATAGTATATAAATTTATTTTTGTTTGGACTAACTACCAAAATTATTTCAAAAGACTAAAAATGTTCCTATAATGCAAGCCTCATCCACTCTACTACATCATAGCAGTTCCTACTATGGTGTCATCTATTGGTGATGTGGTGGATGTCTGGATGTATGGAGAATTGGTGGGCCATGGAAAATTGCACAATGTCGGTGTTGATGCAACTTGCCACGGGAGGAAAGTTCCATCAGATTGTGTCATTGTTAATATCCTCAATGTCATCGATCCTGATTTCCCTCTACTATTTCCTACCTCTTTCACGGACATGCTAGTGAGATGTTGTCAATAGATTTACCATTTGGCCACTTTCTAAAATGCATCGTAGCCAACCACCTCATCAAGTAATAACTTGTTTGGAAATGTTTTACATGTAATTTTGGCTTTGCGGTATTCTTAGTATATATGAATTATAGTAACACAAACTATTTAAATTTTGTAGGATGATGTGGTACCCATCAAAAAAAACAAGGTGGGAACCAAGTACAAAAGTGACACCCAACTCAATACATAAGAATCCCAAAAGAAAAAAAATATTTTGAAATAATTATCTCCATTGCATGCACTAGAAAATGGAGGAAAAACTAATTTCATACTGATTAACCAAATTATTTCATAACATTAACATTAATTTAATGACAAAGTTTTAATTGATAAAATTGTGGCTTGTTTTAATATAATAACATTAACATTAACATGTGTTTTAATTGTGTATTTTTTGGATTTAATCATGATTATAGTTGTCATAAGTGTTTTTAGTTTGAATGTGCCATGATGCTTCACAATCGGTGCATTATTCATGATTATAGTTGTCACAAATGTTTTTTGTTTTAATGTGCCATGTGGCATTGTAATGTGTTGATTATTCATGATTATAGTTGTCACATTTGTTTTTGTTTGAATGTGCCATGTGGCATCACAAAGGGTTGATTATTCATGATTATACCTGTCACAAATGTTTTTTTTTTGAATGTGCCATGTGGCACCACAATGGGTCGATTATTCATGTTTATAGCTGCCACAATTGTTTTTTTTTTTATATGTGCCATGTGGCATCACAATGAAAACCATGGTAATCATTACATCTTCTCCCCACTTTATTCAACCATCATGTGATTTTGCAAAATACTTAACATGTGAACCGATTTTTCCTCTATTTATAGCAGCAGACTAACATTGTTTTTTATTTGTATTGCAGGTGAGATTTGAATCCATTTTCTGCCATCCATCAATCTTAGTTAAGGTAATTTCATTATTTTTACTAGTTCATTTATCACATCTGCAAGTGAATGTGACGTTTTCTTTCTACAAGTTCATTTATTTTTACTAGTTCATTTATCAAATCAAAGCTTTTCATATTTTTAGCAACGAAAAGGAAAGATTTTCATATTTTCATAATCATCATAACAAACTACTTTTTGTTAGATAATATAACCTATGAATTCAATTTTAAAAATCTCTCAATGCCATTTTTAAAACTTATGTTCTTTGTATTCCATGCATTATGTATCTTGTTACCGATCTGATCATGACATTTTCTCAACACAAATAATTATCTTATAAGTAATGCACTAAGGACTAGTTTTAATTTTTCTGAATTCTTTTTATATTCAATGATTATTGAGGAACAAGTATGAAATGAAAAAGGGCCTCAATTTACATGGTCATAGAGTGATAAAAATATAATTATCTAAGATAGCCAACTGTGGAAGGTCTGATTGTAGCACCAACAAAAGTGTGCATTGTAAGCTATCGATGATGATAAACTTTGAATAAATGGATAAATTATTATCACATTATGACGAGGCAACACCATAGACATTGGCATTCTAATTTTCCACATAATGCATAATATTATAATGATATTTCTTGAAAAATCCTATGAATCATATGGTTGTTTAGTTGGTTACATCTGTTGAAACAGTTAAAATGGGCCATTTTTAAAATTGAGAAAACTGCAAACTGCCAAGAAAATAAAGCTGTTACTTGTATTTTTCAACCTCGTAAACACAAATGTAAGGTTGGGTTTTGGAATTTGTGATGGATTGATATGCTTCACCAATGATTTACACTTTCCCTAATCCACATTATTGGGAATATTATGTAGATGAGGAAAATAAGAATGGTGGACATCGAGTTCATATTTTCTATCATTATACCACACTCTTGTTTTCAAACGAATAATATACCTACAAACTATTGTTTGTAGAAAAAGATTTCATTCGTGATTTTTATAACATTTGTTGATATTGTAAGATTTCTAATTTGTTTCCACTTTCACAAGGAAACAAGAGCTAATCTTGTAATATTTTTAATTCATTTCCACTTTCACAAGAGCTAAGCTTGTAAGTTTTTTGATTCGTTTCCACTTTCACAAGGAAACAAGATTTAACAACAAAATTTAAATGCCCAATCATGGAAGCTATAAAATTATTAATTTTTGAATATTATAGGAGTTTTGGTGGATTTTTTTATATTATAGTAGTTTTTGTGACTCAACGATCTAATGTGGATGTGAAAAAGACAAGGACATAGTTTTTCATCCTTTTCCATACTCCTAGGTCTTGTGTAAGATTGCAAGTGTATTATTGAATACATTGTATTGTTTCTTTTCTATTTTTATTGATTCTTCTCTATTTTGTTTTCCTTGTGCATATCTTTCAGGAACAAGAGTGGTGACAAATATATTTTATGTAGGGAAAAAATGGGATCTAAAGTACTCTTATTTTTAGCACTAGATTAAAAGGTAAGCCTACAAGATGTATAAATGGTGTTTCATTTTACTCTTACCACCCATAAACCTGAACAACTGCCAAAAGAAACTCATAAAATCTACTATATTTTTCATCTATGTTGAGACTTCCTTCAATTCAATCTAGCTCATGATTTATTAGTAGCCAGTAATGAATTCAACCCCATTTAGCAGTAATTCATGACATTTAAAATGAAGAAATGGTGCAATTTTTATTCTGGCATTGTCTGGTTGGAAAATTGTTTAGGGACATAGTAGGTTGTAGCATTGTAATATTAATCATTATTCATATTAGAAATTATTTCTTTGTGGAAATCATTCATCTTCTCTATCACATTTCCAGATTCACACCATCAACCGTGATGGTTCGACTAAAATTCCTGGTAATGAAGAAGAAAGCTTCACATGTCAAAGATCCATTGGAAAATGCTGAAAAGTTTGATAGTGACATTATTACATCCAAGAGGAGAAGGGATGAATTACATTCTAATATCTTTGGAGGTAAATAACGTAACAAATTATTTACTTTGACATTTTTTTACATTGATTTTACAAATGTAAAGACCATAACATAATGTTTTCACATGATTTGTTTTCCCCTAGAGGAGTCCTTGCAGAAAAGTTATGAGGAGATGGTGGAAGTTGAAAAAAAATATAAAGGTTTTGGAAGAGAAAATTACATTTTATGAAAAAGAGAACAAACAACTACGAGAAGAAAGAAAAGTTGTAAGGTTGAAGCTCATAGATCTACACGAGTCAAAGGCCAATATAGAGATGGACTTGCTTCAACTACAAATGGCACATAAAGTCCTGGAAACAATGAGTGTGGAAAGGTTGCAAATGTCAGAAGTTTCCTTGGCCAAGGTTCAAGAGATGATCACTATTTGCAATCGACCAGGAACACAAACATTTGAAAGAACTGTTCAAAATCATGTTGGGATTTCCGATCAATGTAATGAGAAAACAAACTAAAAATGTGGCATTGACACATGTTTGTAAAATTGTTTATTGTTATAATTTGTAACACATCAAATGTTATTTGTTGTGCAAATTATATTAATTATATTTGATGATATTTTAGTTTTTTTTTTGGATCCACATGTTTTTATTATAATTGTATTTTATTTTTAGTTATTATATGGATTTATGTCTTTGTTTCAATGGAAGAAGGCTTTGAGAAGATAAAATAATATGGTAATGATGACTAAAATCTTACACGATGTTACGAAAAATTGTAAGTGTGACATTAGTTTCTGGAATGGATTTAGTTCTATCAGTAATATCCCTCAATTAGAGTAGAGAAAAAATAATTATTTGGTTGTTCTGTATCTATTTTTTTAATCAATATAACTTTGCTTTGAGTTGGACCCCTCTTGGATTTGTAAGATTTATAGATTTCTTCACTAATACCTTTATTTGTCTCCCTTCTAGATAGATCTAGTGTATTAATTAAAATTTTATGTGAGAAAAGTTTTTTCATGTCAATATCTTAAAGGTATAGTAAAGAGGAAGCTTTTTCATACCAGCTAAAGTGGATTCCATATTATTTAGGTGTAGATTGGATGGTATTAATCTCTGGACACTTTATGATAACAATTTTTGATGTAGAAACATATTTTGGTTTAGTGGGCCAGTTGTCTTAATTTTTCTTTTCATTTGTGTTATGTGCTTTCGTGTTTGAACTATGGTCCTCTTTTTCTTATTTGATATTTCACCCATATCATCGCCATCCTAGGATTCTTGATTCTTTCATCATTGTTACACTCTATTTGGATCCTTGTATGGTAAAAAAGAGTTTACATTGATCCTTTGAAACTCTTAAGCATAAGATTTGACATGAGATTCATTTGTACTCTCTACAACATGTTGTGGTGCTTTTGAAGTATGTTCCAAAAAGTGGTTTTTTATTCAAACCCTTCTCTTGATTTTAGTGTATGAGAAGGTATTACCCTAATATTGGATTCAAAAATGACCACCCCTTATCTCTCTTATGTGGTATACACATAGTGTGTATACCACAAACAACACTACCATATGATAATACAAAGGTCCAGGTATGTGAGACAAATAAAATACAGGTATATGTAAATAATTAATGAATGATCATTCATTAATAAATGAAAGGGGGTTATGGTATGACTATTTCAATTTATAATTAAATTTAGCACAATGGATTTGGGTTGTCTATAGTTAGTACCATGATTATATGGACTATATCCTTGAGATGGATGAAGAGAGGTACATTGTCCTCAAACTTGAGGTATTCTTTTACATATGAATGCACATAATCCACAAGTGTATTATCATTGATTTTGTAGTTCAATAGAAATATATGTCACATTAATATAAAAATTGGGAATCTCTACATAAAAATAAAAGGAAAACTATGAGTGAGGATTATATATGAGAAATCTATTATACTCATTTCTATTACTTTTACACTCTATCTGCACTCTTTCTTCTTTTGAAAAGGTCTTTTATTCTTCCCACTCACCTATCTCTCTGTCTAACAACTCTACTTTGTTTCCTCCATTATTTTTCTTGCTTATCTCCTCTAGGAATTAACTTCCCACTTCCTCTTATCTCTTCCTAGACTCTTCCTTATCACTATAATAATCTGACCAACTTTATGAAAAAGAATTTGACATATTAATACTCCCATGATTTTCAATACCTTCAACACATTCTAACAAACACCCTATCTTGTTTGCTCATTCCTTGTCTTTCCTAGTTACTTCTAAGATGGTTTGTTGTATGGTTTTAGCAAGGAATGTCACAGGTTTTCTCAAGACTATGTTATATATAATAGTTACAATTCTTCCTCCATTGATGACTCCACTAAGTGATCTAAGTATTTAAGACCTAAAGTGATGTTAAAAAATGTCCTTCCCAACTTGTTTACCTTCTTTCACCTTCAATATTATACTCTGAAGCAAGTAGCCAACACTCTAAAGCAAGTAGACTATACTCCAAATAAAGTAGCTTACACGCTAAAGAAAAGTAGACTATAATCTAAAGAAATTAGACTATAATAAGAAGCAAGCATACTACACTCTAAAGCAAGTTTACTATACTCCGAAGCAAGTTGAGTAAAGCACTTATGTCCTATAAGACAATTATCCTAATGAATTATTGCATACATTTTTAGGAGTGAAATTAATTAATTAGGACATAAATCATTGGGCTTTATAATTAATTAGGAGTGAATAAAGTTTTTTTAACACATCAAATTATATCTGAACAACAAAACATGTAAATGGTAATAATGTAAACTAGACAATTAAATAGTAAATTGTGTAGCATTATTCATAACAATTAAATTTTGCAATCAATTAACATATTGAACATCTCAATAACCTAACATATCTATGTTTATGACATATCAAATATGGTAGACTATACTTCAAGAAAGTAGACTATACTCCAAAGAAAGTAGACTATACTCCGAAGAAAGTAGACTATACTCTGAAGCAAGTAGACTATACTCAAGTAAGTTGAGTAAAGCACCTATGTCCTATAAGACAATTATCTTAATGAATTATTGCATACATTTTTTCCTTTTTATGTATGGGCATAAATCATTTGGGATTTACAATTAATTAGGAGTGAATAAAGTTTTTTAACACATCAAATTATATCTGAACAACAAAACATGTAAATGGTAATAACACAAACTAGACAATTAAATAGTAAATTGTGTAGCATTATTCATAACAATTAAATTTTGCAATCAATTAATATATTGAACATCTCAATAACCTATACTCCAGGAAGCAAGTAGACTATACTCAAGCAAGTAGACTATACTCCGAAGCAAGTTGACTAAAGCACTTATGTCTTATAAGACAATTATCTTAATGAATTATTGCATACATTTTTTCCTTTTTATGTATGGACATAAAACATTTGGACTTAAAATTAATTAGGAGTGAATAAATTTTTTTAACACATCAATTAGTAGGTTCATAATGTGTGTTTATAATAAACCGCCCCCTATAATATGAATTCATCACATCAAATGGAGTCACTTCACCGATCGAGGCATCATTTACCTTCTTATGAAATAGAAACACTCGTATTAAAGTAGCATTTCCACCCTTGCTTTGTATTATTCCCGAAATAGTCTTACTTCATCTATATTTTGTTCTCTCACTTGGACATTTCACTATCATTCTAGTTGTGTTTATCATTTTCTTTGGTTTAGAAGAATGTGGCATAAAAATATTCAAAACCGAGTTTGCCTCAATTCTATTACAAGATTCACAAGCATCGAGTTATTTGAAAATGTGGGATGGTTGTAATTCATAAATAAATTCCAAGGGTATAAGGAAGTAGTAGTGGAAGAATTCTTCTAAAATTTCAAGGGAAGATCTTAGATGGTAAAAGGCACAAAGATTACTATCAACAATAATATCATTAGTGAAATTTCAGGGATTCCTTGTGAAGGGATGCATATTAGGAAGGTCTACATACAAAGACCTAATTCAAAATTTTCATGACCATGGAGAGCCTAAACCGCAATTGGCCCTAAAAAGTTCAAAACATGTCAAAGGCATGAGGAGACATACAATTCTTGAACCCTATAGGGCAGCCACATTTTTGATAGTGAAGTATTTCACCGACAAAGGTGAATACAATCTACTCGAGAACCACTTGATATGAGGATGACCACAAGGGCAAAACAAAAATGTTCACACTCATCAAGGACAATACACTTTTATTTTTTGACAGACAACATAGAAGTGCAACCACATGACACTCTTACAACTAGGGCAAGCCACAACATGAAAAATTATTGAAGGTTATTTATTTTTATAAAACACCCCTTTTTTTCTTAACTTATGTTTTCAGAGAGATTCAAGATATGATTCGCACAATTCAACTTACCAAACTGAATTATTTTCTTATACATTGTAGAGTAGTTCACTTTAAGTCTTCTCCTTTACGACAATTATTTGTTTAATTCCATTATTTAATAAAGGAGATAATTTAATTTTCACAAGGCCATTCATTCATACTTACACTGCTAAAACTCATTCATGCCCTTACGACAACATGGGTTCGTGTTCAACACACTTAAGTGAAAATTACAAGGCACCTTGGAAAGGGTTAAAGGAAGAAGGTCAAGTTGAACTCATCCTTAAGACGTCATTAGTTATTACCAAGATTTAATTGGGGCTTGAGGACTTATCCAAAATTATTAAGTATTTTACTTAGGCTTCACTGAATGAGTTTACAAAAGGAACTATTTACTTTCCAAAAGGCTGAGAGATAAATTTTCATGGTTTCCAAATTGCTTTCTCCTACTTATTAACCTTATTATCTTTCCAGAAACCAACCATTGATTTCCCTTAACTCGTTTAAGAATTCACCATATAAGGATAATGTTTGCTAACTTAGCTAGGGTTAACAAATTATAAAATTTTACTTTACAAGGATAGTTTCACCTTTGATTACTTAAGGAATTGTTTGTTCTCAGGTAGATCACCTCTACATTAATTTATTCACATAAAAATTTTTGTTAACTTCTATAAGGGTTAACCACTCCATTTAATTTTACTTATAACACATCATTACAAGGTCTCAGAAAGTTTTAACTTAACACTTTATTCTCAAGATCAAGGTTTTACAATACTTATGCCAATGTAATGATTGAATATCATTTCTCACTAAGATAAGTTACCAGTCAAACTAAACAAAGACAAAACAAATTCATCACGTAATTTCTGATCAATCCCAGGAAACAGATCTTATAAACTCTTTTGCAAGAAATGTTGCAAAATTTACAACACATTGAACTTTTTTTTACAAAGAACATCATAATTTGAACTAATGAAACTTTTACACTCTTTTCCTTTAATCTACTCACATAATCCATCTGCACAAATATTTACTAGAATCAGTTCGCTTTAGAACCGAGCATGATAAGATATAATCCTCACCTAAAAATTTATGCCATCTAGCATTTACATAAATGAAAGTTTGCAATATTCCCTATCAAATAATTTCTAACATGCGATTCAAAACTTAACTGCACATCTCATGATAATACATTTCATACCCATTATTGTTCACTTCCCTAAGATCTGCTTACATATGAACAAAATTCCAAGTGGCTAGATATACAACCTTAACTTTGCAATTAATTATACTTAAATTACAGTAATAATAATATCGCTCACTTAATACCTTCAATCTACTTCTCCTATATAAGTATCCAATAATATTATCTTTTAATTAAATATAAGCACCAACGACATTAAGCTTCTATAATAAATACAAGTGTCAATCTTATAATATTCATTGATATTACCCAAGTATCAAACCTTTATAGATGATCAAAGATATGTAAGTATAATTTTGATATTTATCTCACAATTTTAAGAATATACTTATGTAAACAAGGGTTCCACCAATCAGCAAGTTCATATATTATTTAGATATCCTTTTGGTTGCTTATTATCATGTCTTTATATGTCTCTATTAGCATAAGAGTCCAACTCATAGGAATGAATTACGATCAACAATACTGTCATATTTTGTTAATGTGTCGAAGGTACATTTGGCTAGCTAAGATATGTAAGCGTGGTCCAAGCCACTATAAATACAAGTATCAACATTATCTCAACTCCTAATGAGATGCAAGTATTAATTTGTATATAATCACTCAAGTAAATACTATTGTTTATAACAACAATGATTTCACCAAATACCAAATAAGTAAACCACTTATAGGGATCCTTAAGTTTCCATGACATGAATTGGATCCGATTACTCATAATATTCATACACATTATCTCCTATCACGAAAAAAGGGTTACAAGTCAAATGAAATCTACATCATGATTCCATGTACTCCAAGGAGGCCATACGAAAGACTTGACCATCACTTTGTGGTCTACCATTAATAGTATGTCCATGGCTCTAAGTAGAGGATGAATAATGTTTTTTTTTTTTTTTAAAGACGAGGTAAACCTTATTTACCTTAAAACTTACAAAAGTAACATACCCACATAAATTATCTATCCAATGACAATATATCAGACTTATCAGAGATTACCCTCAAGGCCCATTACAATTATCTGTTAAGGAAAAGACGCATAACAAAAAACATTAATGCCTCGAGATTCCAATCAAAAGAGAGCAAGAAAGATGCGATGCAGAGACTCACATGTGTGACTGCACGTCACTAATAATCAACCCATTATTCCAAGCAAGCTCTTAACAACTCAAATAGCCTAGAGTAATGTTTACCTCACCAAAACAAGTCAAGCATGTTCCACCAACAACTCACTCTCTTAAATGGCATTCAACACAAATAAATGATACAAGGTACTATTATAGATTATAAAACCCAACCGATAGACAACGAAACTATATTTGTGAATAGTTTACATTGAACAGGGTTTCAGGGTCGAACAACAAGGTCTCACAGAATCACCTACAGATCCATATAGACATCAGATAACAACTGGTTTGAAATCCACCTCCAAGGAAGGGAATGATGACTATTAAGACACGCAGAGTACCCATAATATCAGGGAGTTGACCTTAACTAGTCAAATGATAATAGAGGTAAATTTCACGAATGAAGAACACAGGGTTCCATAGCTTGAATCAGAAGATTTGATGGAGGCGCATATAAGTTTTCCCATGATACCCATATCTTTCTGGGTTTTAGTATTATATAAAAAGAAAATACCAGGCAAAGATATATCTGAATATCCTCATAAGCCAAAAGTTTTCACCCCAAGAAAAAAAATAGAACAAGAATTACAGAGATTTGATTTACACAAATACTACAGGGAATAAACCATTAAGGGAGGGTTAAGAGCTTATCATGCCTGCAGCGTAGAAAATCCCCAAGTCGCACCCCAAGAAGAGCCACGAGTTCCCAACAGTGACCTTCCCCCCCTTTTTTTTCTCCATTTTCAAAGCACCCATCCTTCACTCTCCTCCACACTGGAACAAGTCAAGAGCAGCAGTAATGGAGGGGGTTCAAATCTACACAACGCATTGTTGGGAGATTCCATGCATAACCACAGTCCACACAAAAGAAAACTCCTTCCACACTCACCCGTGGCTGGGGCAGGGGGTAAAAAAAAGGCATCAAGGTTCTGCGCACTAAGAAAATCAACCATGCAAAGAAAGAAATGTTGTAATAAACTCACAAATGTGAGCTTCCACCTGGCGCGCATGACCCCCAATCCACTGAGCATGCAGATCCCCCAAAAAAAGTGTGGCTAGCAAGCCATTACAAATCACGAAGTCAAAACACAGCCAAAACCCAATAAGATTTCAATCACGCTTCCCCAGATCCCAAGTAAGATCCAACACGTTTTCCCCTTACAGGAAGGTGCAGAAATGACAGGTTATTACTTCCTCATGTGGCCATTTTCAAAACTAATGTGAAATCCTTCAAAACATATGCCAGGTTGGTCATTAATAATCAACACGGTTTACATAAAAAGACGTCTATTTTGGGGAGATCTATGTGATACGCAGATCCTATATTTCTTCCTATTCGAGCACGCCTTTTAAGATTTCACAAACCTAAACCATATTTAATTAGTTCTCCTTAAATGTCGAGCAAAAAAACTTTCGTCCTCATTTCTCTGCCTTATTTTATGTAATCGCTTTGTTTCAAGAAGTCTGGTACTTAGATCTGATCTGAAATAAATAAAAGCATACAAATAGTATTATATAACGCCTTAAGCGTAAATATACATGTATAGTTTTAGGTCTAGATTGAAAGAAGCCCTAACCTAATTCGATAATGACATCTCCAATGACACTTGACGTGATAGAAACAAGGAATAAATAATGGATCCACAATATCCACTTTAAAAGACATCCATTTTATAATCATGTTGAACACGGTATCTTCTAAGAAACCGAAACGTGAAGTGAAGAGCATGAGGAGAGTCAAGTTATGGCGGGAGCAACGTGGCGTGGGGTGGTCAAATTCACCACTAACTTGATAATTATCTAACTTGGCATACATGGACCAATTTTATAACAAGGGAAAAAAAGAAATTGTGGTTGAAGGCATTTACCCAAACATTTACAAAGCATACAAGGGCACCTAGATGGCCAAGGATAAAAACTTTGAACCTTAAACAAGAACACTACGTCCTTGATGATGGTGCCACCCATGAACAAGCTTCCCTTGCATGAATCGAGGCTCGATCCGTGAAGCGACCAAACTAAAACAATAAAATCTTATCAAAAATTAACAACAAGGTTGATAACAAATCGACGATCAGAAAACGAGGTTAACGTCGATCGATAAATAAAAATATTATTATTATTATTATTATTATTATTATTATTATTATTATATTATATTACCACTTAATTATTATCGTATTAACAAGAGCCAACTTACGAGCTTGATAAATCGAGCGCACATGTTTTTCCTTTAATAGGAGGAAAACGTAATGGATGAGGCGGGGCCAACCACAGAAAACATCAACATGACACGAGAAGACATGACGAGTGGGAGAATTCCAATCATTTTCTGTGACAAGGGTGAAGCCAACAAGAGATCAACATGAGCACCACAACGTTAAAAGCTTAGCGACATGGTCGTTGGAGAGAACGGGCATTACATTCTCCTCCCCTTAAGAAAGCATCGTCCCCGATGCGACAAAGCATAGAGGAAAAGGAATGATAAGCAACAAGGAACGGAAAAAGACAAAAGTGCACTCTATGGTTAAAAATCAGTTGATTAAAGCACGGCCACGAGGTGGCCTTAGGAACATTTGGTACAAATTTTAACTTTTAAGGTTCTGTGAAGATTGGTAGTTCCCTCTTATTCATTGTTTCATTAGTCTCTTCCCATTTTCATTACTTCTAGTTTCAATTCTTCAAAATTTTATTGTTGTAGATTTTTTTTTTTTGTTAGTTTATTCCTTATTGTAGGTGCCCAACATGAACTGCCAACACAACACCCTATCGGGTTCAGACAAGACACTACAGATTCACGAACACACAAGTATATACTTCATGACTGTATTACACCACAAAAGATTACTCAAATACGGAAGGGAATAGGCACGGTCCACATAACATAGTACTTGTCACACAATCATGACTGACAAATAGAATACTTGAGCAAAGTGTACTATGACAACCAGACATTTCCTCAATTCCACAGATGAAAAATTCACATAACTCCAAACAAAAGCTACAGGTACATAGTGTACACTAGGGAGCCACAACCATAACCAACTCTCATGAGCACACACACATCATAACACTACCCCCCCAAAAACACTACCAACAGACACCATATACCACCCGAAGCATCAGAAAATAACCACCTATTCCCAAGTATTACAAAGCAACTCCATATAACTCCCACAAGAGAAAGAAACATAGTGCCAAACCAAGTCGGGTCACTCAACCATAGAGCCCCATCAAGAATATCAGGTCACTCAACCATAGAGTGCCATAAAGAATATCAGGTCACTCAACCATAGAGGCCTGTCTCCTTTCTCCTTTTAATGAGGTCGGGTCACCCTATGGCCCTGGCACATAGAGCCCCGTCACCCCCAACCCAAGTGACATAATAACTCGTGGTCCAACAACCCGCTAGTTATCTGTAACTCCTTGGGGCGTACCCCATATACAACGAAGTGGGTCCATGGGCCCAACCATTCCATGGTGCATCCCATGACCCTATTCCACACATCACAATAATAGAACCAGCATAACAATCCGATCAGAATGCCAAGTGGCAAAGTACAAGCCTTGGGCAAGGCGGTAAAATCATAAAATTTAGAAGAAGATCCAAAACCAAGCAAGACAAATGACCAAATGGCCATAGTTAGTGCAAAAATCTGTGTGTTAGTACCAAAACCAAGGAAATGCCCAAAATGTAAAACATGGAAATCAAGAAAATAGCTGTGTCCTTGCAAAAGTAAAGTAAAAAGGTTCAATTTATGAATAAAATACACATATAAGAATAACACATTACTATGACTACGTGGCCTTATCTGGCCACCAAAGGGGTACTCAACGAGTTGCTAGCACTCAGAACATCGAGCCTCAGCTCGTAAAAATACATATCAATAATACAACTGTCATCATCTCAATCTGAATCATCTCGCCACAACTTCAACAAGGCTCAACATAGTCAAAATCACATAGGTAGAGTCCATACGACAACCATATCGGGAGAGAGAAAGAAAGTACATGTCACCATCTACTGAGCCTAAGGTGTCCACGAAACACAATATGCATGACACCCGTTGAGCAAGTGCCACACATACCAAACGAACAAAAGTGGGTTTTCAGCCTATGTAAGGCTCCACTTCCTATCTCGTACTCGGCTCGAGTGACTGGTCAATGGTACACATTTTCTCACTCCAAACATACACAGTTTACCGATTTCCCTCAGGGTCGGTTAGTGTAAGGTTCACAACATAACATATAACTACATCACTAACACAATGGTGGTACACACATAACTACCATAACGTCTCACGTATGGTATGTATACAGGGTAGATCACAATCATACATTCACTGGGTAATACATCACTTTACCACATTCTGCACCCAAAGTGCAATCACTATACGATAGGGTTCATACACTCACCGTATGACCCTAAATCACGACATGAATCATTACATATCACACAAATCATACATATGATGGACATAGTAACATCACAACATAACATTCATTTGCTACATACAAGGTGATACACACATTTCTTCAAAACATGGTAAAACATCATGATACAACTTAATTCACTTTACATCAATCCAGTCATACAACATATCGACACACCCACATATCACAATATGCCACAATACTTCAACACTCCATCATCCACATTAGAATTATTTTCACACATCACAAGTAGTATTTCACACGTGAACTCTTCATAGAATCCACAAGAAGGAGAGAGAATACTCCCATCCCCAACACATCAACATGATAACAAATACGCACTAAGTGACATACACATCATGTGCGTTCACAATATCACAATTACGACATGGATCACATCATGCCTAAAGCACATTACTCTTCCAATATCAACCACCATCATGCAACACCATCATCACTCCAATCTGGCCCAAAGGTTCGAGAGCATGAACCTTCGCTCTGATACCAAATGTAACACCCAAAAATTTCACACACACAAGACTACATAGAAATACACAGGATAATAATTTTTTTTTGACTTGACACAACATAACATGACATAACATGTCGTCACCAAGGTTACAACTAACTCTGAGAACCACTTGATACGAGGATGACCACAAGGGCAAAAAAAAATGTTCACACTCATCAAGGACAATACACTTTTCTTTTTGACAGGACAACATAGAAGTCCAACCACATGACACTCTTACAGCTAGGGCAAGCCACAATAAGAAATTATTGAAGGTTATTTATTTTTATAAAACACCCTTTTTTCTTAACTTATGTTTTCAGAGAGATTCAAGATATGATTCACACAATTCAACTTACCAAACTGAATTATTTTCTTATACATTGTAGAGTAGTTCACTTTAAGTCTTCTCCTTTATGACAATTATTTGTTTAATTCCATTATTTAATAAAGGAGATAATTTAATTTTCACAAGGCCATTCATTCATACTTACGCTAACTAAAAACTCGTTCATGCCCTTACGACAACATGGGTTCGTGTTCAACACACTTAAGCGAAAATTACAAGGCACCTTGGAAAGGGGTAATGGAAGAAGGTCAAGTTGAACTCATCCTTAAGACGTCATTAGTTATTACCAAGATTTAATTGGGGCTTGAGGACTTATCCAAAATTATTAAGTATTTTACTTAGGCTTCACTGAATGAGTTTACAAAAGGAACTATTTACTTTCCAAAAGGCTGAGAGATAAATTTTGTGGTTTCCAAATTGCTTTCTCCTACTTATTAACCTATTATCTTTCCGTAAAACCAACCATTGATTTCCCTTAACTTGTTTAAGAATTCACCATATAAGGATAATGTTTGCTAACTTAGCTAGGGTTAACAAATTATAAAATTTTACTTTACAAGGATAGTTTCACCTTGATTACTTAAGGAATTGTTTGTTCTCGGGTAGATCACCTCTACATTAATTTATTCGCATAAAATTTTTGTTAACTTCTATAAGGGTTAACCACTCCATTTAATTTTACTTATAACACATCATTACAAGGTCTCAGAAAGTTTTAACTTAACACTTTATTCTCAAGATCAAGGTTTTACAATACTTATGCCAATGTAATGATTGAATATCATTTCTCACTAAGATAAGTTACCAGTCAAACTAAACAAAGACAAAACAACTTCATCACGTAATTTCCGATCAATCCCAGGCAAGAGATCTTATAAACTCTTTTGCAAGCAATGTTACAAAATTTACAACACATTGAACTTTTTTTTTACAAAGAACATCATAATTTGAACTGATGAAACTTTTACACTCTTTTCCTTTAATCTACTCGCATAATCCATCTGCACAAATATTTACTAGAGTCAGTTCGCTAGAACTGAGCATGATAAGATATAATCCTCACCTAAAAATTTATGCCATCTAGCATTTACATAAATGAAAGTTTGCAATACTCCCTATCAAATAATTTCTAACATGCATTCAAATCTTAACTGCACATCTCATGATAATACATTTCATACCCATTATTGTTCACTTCCCTAAGATCTTCTTACATATGAACAAAATTCCAAGTGGCTAGATATACAACCTTAACTTTGCAATTAATTATACTTAAATTACAGTAATAATAATATCGCTCACTTAATACCTTCAATCTACTTCTCCTATATAAGTATCCAATAATATTATCTTTTAATTAAATATAAGCACCAACGACATTAAGCTTCTATAATAAATACAAGTGTCAATCTTATAATATTCATCGATATTACCCAAGTATCAAACCTTTATAGAAAATCAAGGATATGTAAGTATAATTTTGATATTTATCTCACAATTTTAAGAATATACTTATGTAAACAAGGGTTCCACCAATCAGCAAGTTCATATATTATTTAGATATCCTTTTGGTTGCTTATTATCATGTCTTTATATGCCTCTATTAGTATAAGAGTCCAACTCATAGGAATGAGTTACGATCAACAATACTGTCATATTTTGTTAATATGTCGAAGGTACATTTGGCTAGCTAAGATATGTAAGCGTGGTCCAAGCCACTATAAATACAAGTATCAACATTATCTCAACTCCTAATGAGATGCAAGTATCAATTTGTATATAATCACTCAAGTAAATACTATTGTTTATAACAACAATGATTTCACCGAAATACCAAATAAGTAAACCACTTATAGGGATCCTTAAGTTTCCATGACATGAATTGGATCCGATTACTCATAATATTCATACGCAGTCTCCTATCACAGAAAAGGGTTACAATCAAATGAAATCTGCATCATGATTCCATGTACTCCAAGGAGGCCATACGAAAGGCTTGACCATCACTTCGTGGTCTGCCATTAATAGTATGTCCATGGCTCTAAGCAGAGGATGAATAATGTTTTTTTTAAAGACGAGGTAAACCTTATTTACCTTAAAACTTACAAAAGTAACATACCCACAGAAATTATCGATCCAATGACAATATAACAGACTTATCAGAGATTACCCTCAAGGCCCATTACAATTATCTGTTAAGGAAAAGACGCATAACAAAAACATTAATGCCTCGAGATTCAGTCAAAAGAGAGCACAAAGATGTGATGCAGAGACTCACATGTGTGACTACACGTCACTAATAATCAACCCATTATTCCAAGCAAGCTCTTAATAGCTCAAAAGCCTAGAGTAATGTTTACCTCACCAAAACAAGTCGAAGCATGTTCCACCAACAACTCACTCTCTTAAATGGCATTCAACACAAATAAATGATACAAGGTACCGTTATAGATTATAAAACCCAACCGACAGACAACGAAACTATATTTGTGAATAGTTTACATTGAACAGGGTTTCAAGGTCGAACAACAAGGTCTCACAAAATCACCTACAGATCCATATAGACATCAGATAACAACTGGTTCAAAATCCACCTCCAAGGAAGGGAATGACGACTATTAAGACACGCAGAGTACCCATAATATCAGGGAGTTGACCTTAACTAGTCAAATGATAACAGAGGTAACTTTCACGAATGAAGAACACAGGGTTCCATAGCTCGAATCAAAAGATTTGATGGAGGCACATACAAGTTTTCCCATGATACCCATATCTTTCTGGGTTTTAGTATTATATAAAAAGAAATACCAGGCAAAGATATATCTGAATATCCTCATAAGCCAAAAGTTTTCACCCCAAGAAAAAAAATAGAACAACAAGAATTGCACATATTTGATTTACACAAATACTACAGGGAATAAACCATTAAGGGAGGGTTAAGAGCTTATCATGCCTACAACGTAGAAAATCCCTAAGTCACACCCCAAGATCCACGAGTTCCCAACAGGCGACCTTCCCCCCTTTTCTCCATTTTCAAAGCGCCCATCCTTCACTCTCCTCCACGCTGGAACATGTCAGGAGCAGCAGCAATGGAGGGGGTTCAAATCTACATAGCATTGTTGGGAGATTCCACGCATAACTACAGTCCACACAAAATAAACTCCTTCCACACTCACCCACGCGGCCAGGGTAGAAAAAAAAAGGGCATCAAGGTTCTGCGCACTAAGCAAATCAACCATGCAAAGAAAGAAATGTTGTAATAAACTCACAAATGTGAGCTTCCCCCTGGGCACGTGACCCCCAAAACTGCTGAGCATGCAGATCCCAAAAAAAAATGTGGCTAGCAAGCCATTACAAATCACGAAGTCAAAACATAGGAAAAACCCAATAAGATTTCAATCACACTTCCCGCATCCTGTAAGATCCAAATGTTTTTCCCTTACAGAAGGTGTAGAAATGACAGTCATTTACTTCCTCATGTGGCCATTTTCAAAACTGATGTGAAATCCTTCAAAACGTACGCCAAGTTGGTCATTAATAATCAACACGGTTTACATAAAAAGACGTCTATTTTGGGGAGAGATCTATGTGATACGCAGATCCTATATTTCTTCCCATTCGAGCACGCCTTTTTTTAAGATTTCACAAACCTAAACCATATTTAATTAGTTCTCCTTAAATGTCAAGCAGTAAAAACTTTCATCCTCATTTCTCTGCCTTATTTTATATGATCGCTTTGTTTCAATAAGTCTGGTACTTAGATCTGATCTGAAATAAATAAAAGCATACAAATAGTATTATATAACGCCTTAAGCGTAAATATACATGTATAGTTTTAGGTCAGATTGAAAGAAGCCCTAACCTAATTTGATATTAACATCTCCAATGACACTTAACGTGATAGAAACAAGGAATAAATAATGGATCCACAATATCCACTTTAAAAGACATCCATTTTATAATCATGTTGAACACGGTATCTTCGAGAAACCGAAACGTGAAGCGAAGAGTATATAGGTGAGCTAGGTTATGGCGGGAGCAACGTGGTAGGATGGTGGTCAAATTCACCACTAACTTGATAATTATCTAACTTGGCATACATGGACCAATTTTATAACAAGGGGAAAAGAAGAAATTGCGGTTGAAGGCATTTACCCAAACATTTACAAAGCATACAAGGGCCTAGACGGCCAAGGATAAAAACTTTGAACCTTAAACAAGAACACTACGTCCTTGATGATGGCACCACCCACGAACAAGCTTCCCTTGCATGAATCGAGGCTCGATCCATGAAGTGACCAATCTAAAACAATAAAATCACTTATCAAAAATTAACAAGGTTGATAACAAATCGACGATCAGAAAACGAGGTTAACGTCGATCGATAAATAAAAATATTATTATTATTATTATTATTATTATTATTATTATTATTATTACCACTTATTAATACTTATTAATCGTATTAACAAGAGCCAACTTACGAGCTTGATAAATCGAGCACACAGGTTTCCTTTAATAGGAGGAAAACGTAATGGACACTGAATAAAAGAGTCCCGACACTTTTGCATAACCTTCTACTTCCAAAGAAGGAAACAGAAAAAGGAAAGGCTCCTCTTACGGAAGAAGAACCTATATCTTTCGGTTCACCAAGTCAAGGAATTGAAGAAGATCAATTTTGGCACGTGATTCTCCTCTCTAAGTAAGAAGCAATCATCAAGAAGTAACAAGAAGAAATAAATTTTCTAAAAATAAAGGTACAATCAAAAGAAACCCTTATCTCTTCTTTACAAATGCAAATTGAAAAACTTGAAATGAAATGCAAGGAAAAGGAAGAAACAACCCTTTCCAACACTAAATTAAAAGTTGATAAGGAAGTTCAAACTTGATAGAGGAAGTCAGAAATGTGTGGGGTATAATTTGTAACAATTATGAAAAATTGCATTCTCAAAATGAGACATTAAAAAATTAGTTGGAAGAGGAGAAGATGGAAAGGACATAAATAGAAAAAGAAAAGGAAAATATCAAAAAGGACTTACATGTTGCTTGTGAAGTAGGGGAAAAATTGTTTTCCTACAAAAGACCTTCATCAATATATAGTGCTTTCTTGGAAGAACAGTTCTACAGGTGGCAATTATCAAGAATAGCATGTGAATTGCCATTTGAAATAAACAATGACATATAATTTTTGAAGGCATTTACAAAAAGCTCCACTGAACATCAAAATATCATGTGTGAGTTTCACTTGTGTAATCTTTTTTTGGGTCACATGTCATATTTTCAAATAAATATCTTTATAGGGGAGTCCCAATTAAGAGCCTTCACTTCTACAATGAAAAATCAAATAGAATGGGATCAAAGGACAAATGAGTATTTTGAGAAAGTGAAGGAAAAAGGTTTGTGCATGAGGCCTCAATTTCCCAAACTAGAAGATCAACGTGTGATATTTATGTCTTTGTCCTATCAGCCCAATATTCAGGACCATCATATTTCTCAGCTAAAAGAGAGCATTGCAAGTTTTCACAAATTCCTTCCTGAAACATAGTTTGAAAATGCATTGGCACTGTGCAACAAAATATGGGATACATTGAACATTCCCTTGAAAAGGAGGGAGGTACTTTCACCCACAAATCTAAGGTGGTCCATGAGAAGAGAAATGGAAATTACAAGGATGATTCCACAAATTTTTCAAACAAAAGGTAGAAAATGGATAGGAATTTTATTATTTCCCCCTTCATGGAAAACAATAGCATTGCAGAGCAACAAAGCATTCAAGAAATGGAAAATAGATGTTGAAGAACATGAAGGGTTTTATGTCTCATTGAAAAATACATGGGCACTTCACACAAGTGTTTTTGACTTGAGAAAATATCTGGAGGATAGGATTTTGATCCATATTTTAAAGTTCCTGATGAGGATGAGGTTGAGCATGAGGATAGTGCATAAAATCAGCTAACTAGTTTAACACCAATTGGTGGTCATCAATGTTGAATGACCTTGATCTTTTTAAGTTCTATTGTTTTAATTTTATATGATACTACTATATGTCCTAAGTAGCCTACCATGCTACCTTTGAGCAAAGAAATTCACACTTTCACAGTGAAGCATACAACGGTACAACTTGTGTACAAGAATTTTTATTAAGTTAATACTAGTTAAAGGTGGTTTATATGCTCTTGTTCGTTTTCAATAAAGCTTAACATTTTGTCTAAAAATATTGTGCTTTTTTTGCTAAATATGATTATTACAAATTGTTCATCATTCTCATAAATAACATTGTTTGACTCTTCCCTTGCTTCAAATTTGTTGTTGTTAATAGAATTATTGTTGTAATAGGACTGTAGTCTAGATTATGGATCTTTTTCCATAGCTTCAAAGACAATGTTAATTCTAACATGTGGATGTACTACCTATTTTTAGCATAATTTGACTTTGATTATACTGAAATGTTGCAGATATCAATTGGTGCCAACTTAGCTCAGAATAACTCTTTCATATATCTCGTTTGTAAATTGTGATGATAACTCAACAAGGAAGATAGGAAAAGTCTCTGTAGTGCCCACATTTTACGCACCCAAATACAATAGTAAAATACCAAAATAATTTTTTTGACTTACATTGCTCACTACACACAACACACAAGCAAGGGCTCTAAGTATAGAAACTCGACTCACATTTGACAATCACATAAGTCATCGACTCACATAGACCCATGAAAATGACATAGGCATTTCGATGCCACACTTTTCCCAATGAACAAATACTAGTAATGACCCAACCACAAAAAACATGACTTCAGGAACAACGAACCCACAACACATCATTACTTTAAATGTATTTTAGTTACGATTAACATTCCAAGAACATTATTGAGCAAGGATAAATTTCTTGTTTTTCCACCCACATATTCTTAAGTTTATTCCGCGGTTAAAATACAGTTCGACCATCTTATGTTGGCTTCTTATACTTTATAAAATTTCCAAAACTAACATACTTATTTGGCATAAATCAAATTACATACAAAGTACTTAATTATCTTATTATTATGTTAAGAATATTCTCCTCCAACATTTATTCGATGTCAAAATTTTTACCCTTACAACTCAAGCGAAAGTGACTTGATATCCAAAACGCAATAAAAGGATTTAACGGAGATTTAGATACAAGGTAGCTTTTTTTACCAAAACCATTCCTCAAACACGGAATAGTTATTTCCCTACCATATTTATTCTATTTCAATGACTTGAGAAATTCCATTTTGATTTATATGTGTATTTTGTTTCTCGAAGGTTGACCACACCAAGACAATTCATATTCTTTGAAACAAAAGAATATATTTAATTGAGATATAAGGTCTCCAAGAGTGGCATTATTCCGAACCTCAGATCCCATTTTTACTCTTATATGCTTTATTTTCTACGTCACGTTATGGCCTTATTATTAGCATTGTCTTGTAAAAGGAGTTACAAAGTGTTTGTCTAACCTCTTGAAGACATATATGATTAGAAGGCTTGTAGCTACACACGAACCCAAGTTAACATCCAAATCAACTGAGTTTCAGATTTATTCTAACTTCACCTAAGGGTCTACCCCTCAACTATATATGTGTTTTAAGCAAGAGGACATATTTATGATAAACCACCTTCAAAAAGGACCAAGGTGTAATGTTGAGAGAAACCAAGGTAACACATTTAACTGGGTAGAGATAAGGGTTTCATTAACAAGAGTGCAAGGTAGGGAACAACTATATCCTGATCTCCATTTATGTCGTTTGGATCCAACAGGATTTCATTTGATGAAGAATTTTAATTTTAAATCTAACTTTGAAAGACAAGGTAGTCCGCTAGGCTACGAAGGAGGGGTTAGCTCTACACACTCTAAGAAAAGTTTGACTGTGTCACTCCTATCAGACGAGATTATACAATGTCACTAAACCTACTGACTAAGACGATAAGTCCATTCTTGAGCTCTGATTTTCCTAAATTAGGACGTTCCATCGAGAGCAGAGATTAAGTTCATCCTACGGTTTTCAATGTTTTCTAGGGTAAAAAGTAACACACACGAAAACAAGTTATGCTCGGATATTGAACAAGGGTAGAGTGTTTCATTTAATTCTCTTTATTACATTTACAAGATATAAATGCACAAGATGACTCATTAATCATTTTATGAACACTAAATATACACTACAAGATATTACTTCAAATTTATTTACCTTATATAAATATCAAACCCTTTCTACCAGGTGTACTATACATCAAAATTGAACTATGATTAAATGCACATTTCCTAGATGTCCTTGAAACTAGCATTTCATACATATCAAAAATTATCCAATATAACCTTCTATATCAAGAGACTACATTATACATTTATTCTTTTAACAATGAACTATATAAATTACAATGATAATTAATGAATTATGCATCGCCTTTTCGTCGTCATTCTTTCATCCTGCAAAGACCACGTGAGCATGATATCAGCGATAAATCACTGGCATGGCATCCACCCTAATCTAACATAATTATCATTTTTCAGTTTCCCATTTACATATGACAATAATTACAATTTGTAATCGAAATAAAAAGGTCTAGAGACATGTATTCATTACATTTCATTTTACTTCATTTTGTAACCCAAGAGAGAGAAAGAGAAGGGAAGAGAGAGAAAACATTGTTTTGTCAAAATTTCTAATGCACACAACAAGTTACACTATAGTGTTTTAAACAGTTATTTACATGTGTCAAAAGTATCTACGGTGATTTGGCAACCCGACGAGGGTCCGCAGCTTCCTATTTTTACATTTTCTTACTAGCTACAAAATATTCAAAACGGGCTCGGAGGCTAAGAAACCACTTCCAAAATTATCTTCCGATGAGAACACACACCACGATTAACTTTCTACGTGTCCCCAGATATACCAAGAGTTCATAAAGAAACTGACAAAATTGGGAAAAAGTGAACGGTTTGCATTTGGCGGCTAGTTTTCCGGGGCTCTTTAGGCGTAGTTGACCCAGTTGAAAAAGGACAAAAGCTAGCTCGAGGGCTCAAAAAACCATGTCCAAAAATAACGTTCGATGGATGAGCACGCAATGAGACACTTCCTACTAGTTCCCCTATATAAGGAGAATTCATTAGAGTCGATGGGACTGAGAACTAGAAAACCATTTTCAAATGGCGACAAGTTTTCTAGAGCGACAAGTCGAAATTGGTCCAGTTTGACCTCGTCAAACTGCAACCGGAGGCCTACAAAATGGCTTTGCCAAACTATCCAGAAAAGTTATTTTCCCTAACTTGAATGTTCCATGTAATTTTATAGTATAAACACTAGAGGTTTGCAAAGACGGAAATAATTTCTCTATCCAGGTTTCAAACGGCGGTTCAAAATGAAAGCCAACTTTCTAGATTTAATAGTTTTCTACTACTGTAAACTAGTGTAACAGGGCTCCTATAAGAGTGTCAAAAAGATCTCATATATTCATTCGGGGTCAATCCAAAGGTCAAGGTGACTCCTCGCATGCCAAGGTACATGAATGAAGCTTAACATCTCATTTTCAAAGTTACGAAGGGCACTTAATGAGTCTCTGAAAAATGCAAAAATTAACTATTTAACCAGGGAGAAGGTCAACATTATTACTGGGAAGTCAATCTCATCTTGTCGATATACCAATATTGGGGTGATCTAGGTGGGTAGGAAGTTTTCTAAATCACCACAGACTGAGGGCGGAAGTTTATGTTTTAATGCAACGAGTTATTTTGACTCGTGAGTTACGACACGACACTTCATTGTTTTGCAACGAGTTGATATAAACATTTAACTGTAATATAATCCTAATATTTTAAAATTATATTAAGTTGCAAATGAAAAACTAAAATATGAGAGTTATGAAAGATGAGGGAAGGTGAACCATGCCTAGGAATAAACTGGCGAGCGTTTACAGCAGGGTTGGCGATACGTGGACGAGTTCCAAATACCGACGGTTTCCAAGGCCTTTTCAGGAATCTAGTTTGAGCATGATTTGCAACCAATTTATGAGCTCACTTGTAGCCCCATGATTATGCAACCAGAGTGCAAATACACTAACAGTTCAATCTCTTAAAATTTGTTTCCCATTATGCTTTTATTGTTTCCAAAGTTTCTCATCAAATCCATTTGTGCATATCCTACAACCATGACATTCCATGAGACCGCATTTCTTTGAGGCATTCTATCACACAGTTCATGCGCCTTCTCAACAAATCCATTTTGTCGAACAATTCACATGCCTTGAATACACTTCCATGTTTTTCACGCATAACCACTATGACACTTGCAAGTACAAAATCTTACAAAAACCAGATTCTATTGTTCATACCCTGTTCCAAAGCTTCCACGTTGCACGCTGGTCTACCAAACTATTTAGAAGACAAACTCTTCTATCTTCTATGCTTTGATAGAAATCCATGCAGTTTAAGGGTTTCCCCATTTTGGCGCAACTTGGGAGGAGCTAGCAACGTGACAAACAAATCAGATTTCCAATGCGCTTTGATGGACGTCCCTAACCTGTTCTAAAGCTTCCCCATTTTGGCATAGATTGGGAGGGGGAAAACAACAAAAACTGGCAATAAAAAACAAATCTCCATTATGCTTAGATAGACGGCCATACAACATTTGCAACTGCAACATCTGACAAAAAAGAACCTTCTGTCTTTTATGCGCTGGCTGGAAACCACGTGGATGCCTAAACCCTGTTTCAGAACTCATATTTTGGCACAGGATGGAAGTATGCTGGCAAATGTGAACTCAACAGGTTGGAGACCTATTTTGTTGCATGGTGAAATAGTGTGACTATCTCTTGAGGAAACCCATGCCTTCTGTATGCTGTAATAATCGCATTCCAGAGAAGTTGTCTCGTTCTTTCATTTGATCAACACTGCAAGGGTCTGGGGGGGATCATTTTTTTTTTGGACGCAGTTGGGAGGATGCTCACGTGTCGAGGAATTATGAATCAAATATTTTCACTATGGCACTTATTTTCAATGCACCCACATGCGAAGATATCTATGCAAATATGGAAGAAAATTCTTGGGAGAAGAGAGCACGGTAGGGGAGGCATGAGAAAGATGGAGAATGGAGTTCAAAACCTGCCAAAGGATATGGCGTTTGGCTCAAAACTAATGTTGTCGCCAAATCACCGCACCCCGAATATCCGTGATGTGAATAGGACGTTCGGTGTGATTGGGACACATGGGATCACCTCTCAAGTGTGGGACTTGGGCTCGAGGTGAACCTCCGAGAAGGCCGGCTTCCTCTTCCTAAACTAAGTGCTGTACTACTCCTAGTGTAACAAAAATGATTATCTAGTCCTAGGCTAACATTTTCATGGGGTTTTAGGGAAAGAGATTTACAGAAATGAAACTATACTAGGGATGGTGATGCACCGAATGAAGGGTGTCTTCAGATTCAGGAAGGGTTAATTTGAAGAGGGTGTGTGCACCACAGGTCAACTTCACCTACTGCAACTTAGAGAGGGTACAAGATACCACAGGCTAAGAGACACGCGTTCCTTTTGTTAAACTTTATCAGACCGAGAAATATACCAGTTTCCCAGTGAAGAAGGATGAACTCAAGAAGGGTGAACAGACACCACAACTCAACTGCATGCAATACTTCACCACTCGATAAACACAGAACTCCAAGAACCTGCAATAGAAACTTAAACTTGCACAGTGTACCTGCAAGTATGAGAAAGGCACAAAGAAGCATAGAAGGATGAAAGGACCGAGATTAGTCACAAAACACACACTTTTATTGCTTCAATAACATGCACAATGCATCATACATTCAGAAGAGGCAATATTTGCCATTACTGGTCTTGAAGAGGAGGCTTGAAAGTTCTCTCAACACACAAGAACAACTTGTAGAAGAGAGGATTCTTGAAAAGTATACACTCGCCTGAGATATCTAACTGTCCAACTTGTCTGAACTGTTGGAACCCTTTGAAATGAGCTTCCAACTTACATTTATAGAAAAATATGTGAGAAAGAAGAGGAAATGGTCATAATTACATTCCTAAAATGAAGGCCCATGATGTATTTATTGCAGTTAGTTGAACTACCTGAGAAGGTTCCATCATGGGTCATTAATTCCCTGATGACCTAGTCTTCTCAATTAATTAAAAGAATATTTAAATAAAATATTTAAATAATAATAATAAATATTATTATTAAAATATTTAAATAAAAATATTAATTTAATTAACATAATGTTGGGACCCCCCCGTTGACCCGTTTGACTTGAAGAGGAGGGGGGTCCATGTGGATAGAGTCTGCACAAATCTCAACTTGGTGAGCTTCGAATCCGCTAATTCGGTGTTGCAATCGATTTTTGACCCTGCACTAACTCTTTCCTTGCTTTGGTAATCGCGCTCTTTTGCATTGAGTCCTCCGAATGGTGGGCTATCAAACTTGATTCTTACCGTTTTGCTCTGTTAACTCGAGGCCATTCTGAATTACCAAGCCACCTATATGCATCGTGAACATGAAGCTTTAAGCTCGAAATTGAAAGCCTCTACAAATACATTAAACTTCGACACCCGTGAGCTTATTCTTTATCTTGACTTGGTACCAACGTTTCCACAATATGAAAAGTTTGACTCTAAATCATACTTAGTGGATTTGACCCATGATACATTGCTTGTACTCACAGAGGTTAAACAATTTAATGAATTTAAATTATTTCACTCCTGCATGTTGCGCCATTTAGAAATGATTTTCAAGCTATGAAAATTGTTAGGGATCACGTTACGTGGCCCAGTCAACACTCAATCGATTGATTTCTCTGTGATAACTCTAGTTTGACAGACATAGAGTTATTTCTTCTTGTTTTGGACCACATATTCACATGCATTCCACGTTCAAACTCCATGAAACAACACCACGAGCTCTTCAACTGATTCGACCGGCTTTGTATCTGCAAGGGAAATATTAAGATTTGTTCGATCATGTTCACATTTTCACGCCTCTAAGAATGGTTTTACCACAATGCTCACGGTTCTTCCTTATCATATAACACTTGTAGTAAGAATGTTTAGCTTTGCCATAATAAGCGCAATTGTACCCTCCAAACAATGAGAAAATGCCATTACCAATAAAGACCTAATGCTGCCATGATGATGACACGAGCTCATGCCCATAACATGTCGATAGACATCCTTGAGACTGAATTTTGGCCAAGGAGACCTTCGGTATTTTGGCAAAGGCATTCTGCAATCTCGGCTCCAATCAATAATTATGCCACTATTGGGATTATGGCATAGGTAGCCGTGAGCTACACAATATACTCATTTTTCCGAAACTAAAAAGATCCTTCATGTTACAATTTGCAACACATAACGAAGCCCTTCAAAAATACATTGAACAACTGGGCAGCCAAGAGGACCTTGGAAAAATGTACAAAGTAACAACCATATGAATTCTCCTTAGTCGTGGATCAAAGCTGATAGAAATGAGCTAGATAAAAACAGCTTGAAACTACGAGATAATCGTCCATCAAAACGAGCTTCTCTCAACTCGTAAAAGAATATTGTTATTGTCCGATTGACGTACATAATGGAAGGGTATAAATATTGCCTCTTGCTCTCGGATTTTCTCGAAGAGACCATTTACGAGTAACAAGAATATAGCATGCATGCAAAACAAATTGACCGGTATTTTCGAGTTGACCTTCACATTCAATTCGCTTCTAGGAGAAAACTATGCCGAGCAATATGAATCGCTTCACTCGCACGTAATAAACCTTCATCTCCTAGTTCATGGAAATTCTATGAAGCCTTGTTTGTCGTGACTCCAATCCATCGCACACGGCGGTGAATATGTGTTTCCCATGAATCGCTTGCTTTGGAAGCGCTAAGAAGGCTTCGATCAGTATTGTAACATGCATGCTTTGCTGTGATCTCCATGCACTCGCCGCTCCACTCGGCATTTGACTCGCTCCTCCCTCCGGCGACCCGCACAAAGACTCGGACTGTTTAACGGCCTCAGCGGAAATCTCATGACGGATTGCATATCATTGTAATATTTCCACTTGGCAATTGATCCGATTTCTCCCCACGTGGAGGTTTGATCATGGTTTGCCAAACCAATATTTCCACGCTTGCGCTTGACCGGATTTCTCCCCTTTTTGGCGCTTGATCCAATTTCTCCCCTACGCGGAGTGAACAAAGATGGCTCTCCATCCCGAAATTTCCACTTGGCGGTGCTGCTCCTTATTTCCCACGTCCGTAATCGGCCAAATTACTTCACGGGCCCCGCCTTAGCTTTGCGCAACCTTGGCAAGATAGTAAAGTATTTCCCATTTACGGGATTACCTACTCGATCCGCCATGATCGTGCTCCCGATTTTTCCTCCTGCCCGAAGTTTTGATTCATCGATTTGAGGATAACATTAACTCTCACTCTATGAGATCCGCTTCCATGAACTACATCGTAAACGAGTAAGATCTCGATAGAGAATTTTTGTAATAAATTTCCTCGGTTTCTGGTAACACTCTCACACTGTCACTTAATCGATTTTCATAAAAATATCTTGAAGGAAAATCCCGAATTTGAGGATGCATTCGATGCTTTGATCGGATAAATACATAGTTGGATGACCCGCTTGTTGGAAGCGCTCAAAAAGGCTTCGCTATACTTTGCAACATGTCAATCGCCTGTGCACCAAATGCTTGGCCGAGGAAGGTCTCGAACACCATTATAATTCACGGCTCTTTTTAAGATGTCGGTTTGACTCAATTTTACATTGGTATTCGATGGTGCTTATACTTTCTTCCTGGGTTGATAGAAGTCCTTCCATTATGTAATTACAAACCCGAGATTCAATGATGTTGAACCTCCCATATCTGCATAATTTCATATCATCTCGGTCAAACAAGATAATTCTCCCAAGTGGTTGGTCGAGCACTGTCTCAATGGATTAAACCTGGCATCATGTTGACTTTGACTCTCCCTGACTTGGCCTTCAGAGCTTTTTGCATCGATCTCCACCGAGATCCTTGTACAGTTCCTTTCATTCGTCAATTTTCAACGAGCTATATTTTGCATTAACAAGACCATCGTCGAGCTCTTACAACTGAGAGTCTCCACTGAGATGATTTCTGAGATGACTATCAATTTGACACCGGGTTCTTTATCAACTCGACCCTGAACTCTTCACTGAGTCGAGATCAACTGGGTGCCTTTCGATGCTAGGTGATCTCTTCATATGCAATTTAGGAATTATTTTTTAATTATTGCATCTCGATAATAACCGAAGGTGGGTTCCTGGGACTATTATTTTATTTTGAACGTGATAGGACCCCGTTGTCCAATCTTGCCAGGTGTGCAAAATTGGATAACATTTTTGGCGACCTCTCGGGGATGATTGCCTGCTAAGCATGATTCCAGTAGCCTTAAGTCATCCATTGGGCATGGAGTCTATGTTGGAATCTTGAAAGTAGTATGATTTTCTTTGACACATCCCGAAATCTCCTTGAGTATTGTTGATATCCTGGATCTCCCTGGAATGCTAAGCATGAAGTATACTGAATCTGTTGAACGCTTGACATCCATGGAACACTGCAAAAAATTTAATGAAGCAGATTTTGAACTGTTATGGAAACCTTGAACCTTCTTCTCCTTGACACCTTCCAATGATGAAACAAAGTGCAGAACGACACAAAACACAACAACAAGGAAAGCAAAACAACAACACACAACAATGTGCATAAGCACTTGGAGGAAAACACCTAATTTAACTGTACAGGGGGTGGAACGCTTCTCAAAAACAAGCTTTGAGATGTATCCCATTCACATGAATGGGCAGTTCTTCTCCATTGAGCCTAGATAGATGAAATGAATTTGCCTCTTTGCAACTTGTGATGATGTATGGTCCACTCCAGAGAGCGTCAAACTTGGCATGCTTGCCTGGTTTGGCCCTGTCTTCATCCCATTTGAGAACTAAATCTCCCTCTTGAAAATGTCTGTCGGATGCCTTCTTGTCAAAAGATTTCTTAACTTGAGCCTGATGCTGCTCCAAAGTTTTCATAGCCTTATCTCATACTTCCTCTAACTCCATGAGTTCAGCAAACCTTACTGTCAGAGGATCACTCTCTATAACTTCAAGTTGATGAGCTAACTCCAAAGAAGGTAACTCCAATGAGAGCGGGAGTTTTGCCTCTCTTCCATATACAAGAATGAAAGGAGAATTTCCGATGGCCCTTTTAGGTGTGATTCGATCTGCCCATAAGGCGGTCTTAAGCTGTGTATGCCAAGTCCTCTTGTTAGTCTCCATTGTGCGCTTAATAATCCTTATGAGGTTTTTGTTGCTAGACTCAGCCAATCTGTTTCCTTGCGGATAGTAATTGGATGAAGTTTTGAGGTATACCCCATTTTTAACAGCCCATTCACTCAATTTCATACCAAGAAAAGCCAGCGCGTTGTCTGAAATGATTGTAAACGGAACACCAAACCTCGTCATTATACCCTCCAAAAAATCTAGAACTGCCTTTTCATTGCTCTCTTTTAATGCTACCGCCTCTGTCCATCGAGTAAAATAGTCTGTTGTGGTAAGGACCCACTTATGTCCGTCACTGGATGGAGGATTAATCATTCCGATGAAGTCCAACCCCCATTGAACAAAGGGTTGATCCACTTGAACTGGATGCAGTGGAAGAGCTGCCAGCTTCTGCTTACCTGTGAAAAAGGCACATTCCTTGCATTTCCTTACCCAGAGATGGGCATCCTTGAATAAATCCGGCCAATAGTAGCCGCTCGCATGATCTTGGTAGTTGTTGTTCGTGCGGAATAATGTCCTCCAGATAGGCCATTATGAAATTCTTCTAGTATCTTACTTACCTGTTCCGGTCCTATGCACCGAAGGAGAACACCGTTCAAATCTTTTCGAAAGAGAACGCTATCTACCAAAACATATGGGATAGATTGAAGATGAAAAGTTCGTCTTTGGTTTTTATCCATGTTTGTTGGGTATGCTCCTGAGAAGATGAAATTCTTCATTTTGGATAACCAGTCAGCTTGATAAACATCCTCATCAGTATTTAGGAGTGTCACGTCCTCATTACCTTTTGATTCCATGTTTGCAGCAAGTTGCTCACATAAACCCTTACCTCTGACAAGTTTAGTGACTTTGATATGCACGTCATACTCCATTACCTTCGTGATCCATCCAAAGACGCTTTTCGCTCATTTCTTTGTTCAAAAAAAACTCCTCGACACTGGATGAGACACCATCGATGAATCTTGTTGTTGACAACATGTGTTTGAATTTCTTCAAAGCTCGAATAACCGCAAAGACTTGTTTTTCAATGAATGAGTATTTGAACTCGTAGTCTTTGAGGGACTGACTGAAGAAAGCGATTGGTTGCTCCATCAGGTTGTCGTTTTGTTGGGTGAGGATCCCTGAAATGCTCTCTTGACCTGCAAAAGCATAAAGGATAAAATCTTTGTCAAACCTGGGGTTCACAAGCGTGGGAGCTTGGGAAATGGCTGTTTTGATGGCTTCGAAGCTTTCTCGCCCTTCCTTTGTCCATGAGAATGGCATGTTTTTCCTTAGCATGGATGTCAGTGGTTTAGCCAATGTCGCAAATTGAGGGATGAATCTCCGCACAAAATTTATGGTTCCCAAAAAGCTCTGGAGGCCCTTCTTGTGACTTGGGAGAGATAAGGACATAATTGAATGAATCCTGGCTGGATCGATTGATAATCCTTCCGCTGAAACAACATGCCCCAACAATTTTCCCTCGTGCATTGCAAAAATACATTTCTTGGGGTTAAGTGAAACCCCAAATTCCCTACACCTTTGGAAAACTTTCCTTAGATGTGTGATGTGATCTTCTGCATGCTTAGAGTATACAGTTATATCATCAAGGTAAACCAAAATAATATCGTTGATCAGTCCCTTAAATGCCATGTCCATGGCTCTTTGGAAAGTAGCCCCGCATTGACAATCCGAATGGCATTTTATCGTAGGCATATGTGCCCCACTTGGTAGTGAAAGCCGCTTTGAATTGGTCGATTCTTGGACTAGGATTTGATTGTAACTCGAATATCCATCGAGCAAAGAAAATCTTTGAGCTCCTCGCCACCGCTTTGAAGGATCTGCTCCATCGATGGAAGAGGATAATGGTCTTTCAATGACGCACGATTCAAATCCTCAAATCTACGCATAAACGGATCTCTCCGTTCTTCTTCCTCACGGCACCAAATTGGCTACCCATGAGGAATGCTTGATGGGAAAAATTATACAAGCCTCGATGAGCTTGGTTAGCTCCTTTCTCATTAGTGGCTCAATTTTGGGATTAATTGGTCTCTGCTTTCGACGAACCGCTTAGCATTAGGATCCGGGTTCGATGGTATGTCATAAGACCTGGATCAAAACCATGCAGATCTTTATAGCTCCATGCAAAGATGTCATGATACTCTTGACAAAGTTTGATGAAAGCTTCTTTCTCCTCAGAAGTACACACTTTTCCGATCTTAAGAAATTTTTCATTTGATACTTCGACTTCCTCAAAATATTCTTCTTTGACCACCATGTTAGGGCTTTGTCTTTTGGCTTGGTCATCTGAATTGAAAATGGATTCCAAAGTGACTAAACCTTTTGGTAACTTGTTGCTTTTCAATTGAATAATTTGTTCACCATATGACTCTCGTAACTTATCTTGATTTTTTTGCAGCAAACTCCGCCTCTTCTTGCGAAAGAGGACAATTTGGTTGTCACTATCGAACACTTGCCAACTACTCACATTATCGTGGATCGCTGGTCGAACCACCATTTTAACAAATTGCTGCCCTTCTTTCATGATATCAACTCGGTATGTTATATTGTGAACCAATTGTAGAAGCAAGCCTATCTCGCATCTTGATTTTGACCTCTAGGAATTGCATGGATCCCAAAAGCTTCAAATCTTCAATTAGGTCCCGACTTCGGTTCTTGTATGATCTTAAAAGATCATTTTTGATGCACTACGTGCTGAAACTTGATGAACAACTAACTCACTGTCTCCAAAACAGTTAGGGCCTTGATTCCCTTCCTTTGGGCTAGTTGAATTCCTTGCACAAGAGCCTCGTATTCTCAGTAACATTGTTAGTGCAAGCTGATCGAACCGCAACCGAAAGACGAGAAGTACTTATCTCCTCTCGAGAAATTAACATAACACCAAAGACTGGATCCATTCTTACTTCTTGAGCCATCGAAGAACAATTTCCACAATCCTTTAGAATCACTTGGTGTTTTGACAAGTTGTGGTATGATTGTATCTTCTTCATGGATACAGTAGGTACCTAATCCTGTTTCTTCCAAGACCAGCAAACCAGCTTCTTCTTCTACCAATACATCAGCGTAGGGATCGTACTGATGATCTCTACTTACTTCATCCAGCAAAGTATCAGGGACTTCTTCAACAAGGGTGGTTGGTTCATGATCGGCACCTTCCTCTTCTGGATCGCCAATGGTGTAATTTCCATTTATGGGACTAGAAGTGTAGGGTTCTACATGATTATGGCAGATTGGTTCTGCCCTTATAGTTACTTTGGTTCCGTATCGAGTCCTGAGAATCATATGCGACCAATCGGCTGATAGGTAACCGCCCATCTTGGCAGTGAAATCCCGTGATAGGCAGATGGCAAAGAGGGGAGGGAGATCGATGACTGATATGTCTTGGGTGAATGACAAACTTGGGCATGCATGAATGGTAAGTTGAAGTCCTTTGATAACCCCAACAGTCTTAACAGCTGTGCCATCCAGCTTGAACAACCCCTCTTGCAACTGGCGCATATTGTATGCCTAGTACATCTACAATTTGTTTCGGCATGACAGAGCTACTGGCACCAGAATCGATCATGCAATTATGTACCAGGTGGTCGCCAATGATCAGGGAAATGTAGAATGGCGGTGGTTTGTTTGCCGTAGGAATGATCTTCCCTTCCGGTTGACACAAATTTGTAGCATTTGTCACTCCATGGCTTGGTGATGCGCTGGTTGTGCTAAAACTGTTCAGAGCTTCTCGCAGCAGGTTTCTTTGAGAAGGAATCGAGAGTGCATCCCACATGGTAACGCTCAGATTGGTTTTCTTCATTTGTTCTACTATGCTGAAGGGAATCGCTCCAACTTTATTGACACTTTTTTGGGCATTGGGGTCCTCCTTTGGAAAATGTTTGTTGGGTACCGTGATGCCTGGAGAACCATCTTTCCCTGCGGCGTGGCTAGCCGATGTTTCTGGTGATTTCTTTCCCGCATTTCTATCAACCGCTATTTGTAACCCATGTTGAGAAGTGGATGCTAGATCAGCTTCGAGAGGTTGAGGCTCCATTGCTCTCTTTTTGGAACGAGTGTTTGCTGCCACTGATGAAGAATCTATATTCAATCCGCAAAAATCTTCTTCTTGCCAGTTTAGTAACGTGGATTCTTCAGGTGCCTGCGGTTGATCTGTTGCTTCTTGCGTAGATGAATTGTTTGTTAACTCTGAAGGGGCAGATACACTTTGAACCATAAGGGCCTGGCTAAGAACCCCATTGGGACAAAGATTTTGATTGTGAGGTTGAGAGCAAGGATAGCACCATTCGTAGTCTTGAACTAGATTATTCTGAACAGGTACTATAGCTCTAGATGAGCTAGCTGCAAGAGGGTTCTGAAAGTTCAAGGGCCTGACATTTGCAACTTGACTTGTAGTTTGATTTCGAGGCTGATTGTTTCCTTGAAAAGGAGGACGGTTAGCCTGATACTGCTGATTTTGTGGCTGATATGGACGATTGTATTGAAATTGTTGCCTTTTGAGTGCAACAAGCTCATTTCCAAAATTTTGCAGTAGTGATTTGACTTCAAATAGGTCATTTGAAGAGGCAGGGGAAGATTGAGGTGGTTGCTTGGAGTCCATTGGAATAGGAGCAATGATAGGCTGATGATTCGTAAGATCTGGAGAAAAGGGCATTGGTGGTCGTGGAGCTATCTTTCCAGCTTGAATCAAAGAATTCTCTGCACTTATGGCAACTTCGTAAGCATCAGGAAGTGTAGTCCCTCCCATAGACTGGATCATAACTGCTACATCGCTATTCAAGGCTCGCAAATAGTACAAGAATGCATTATGTGCAGAAGGTTTTACGAGCGCCGGAATCCTATTCCAAGTCCTGTGGAATCGGAAGTTGAAATCACTCATGTATTCTTGGGAAGCTCTCTTTATGGTAGTAAGTTGTTCCAAAAGTGATAGGTGATCACTTTTGTCTTCAAATTGTTTACATAGCTTTTCTCCCAACACGTCCCAAGTGGTTATAGTGCCAACACCTAACCCGTGAAACCATTGAAGTGCTTTTCCCTTGAAAGAGGTAGCAAGAAGTCTAACCGCAACATTGTCTTCGGTGATATTATGTATCGCGCAGATGTCTTGCTACATCAAAGATATGCTCCACGGAGTAACGTGAGTTTCCCCGTGTAGAAGGGTAAACTTTTGAGTGCCGCAATGTATCGGATCACGTTGAGCCAACATAAGAGGACTGCTTGCATTGAAAGGGGGAAAACTTGGTTCCTCACCATAGCGACGAAAGGTTGATTGTTCCTGGGTGGAGGAAATCTTCCGTAAGGAGGAGTTGAATGACCCCTACTAGGTAAATCTGCAACTGGGGATGTGGAAATGCCTCTTCTTCTTCTCTTTGGAGGAGACAAGGAAAGTTCGATATGCTGATAATTTCCTTTCTTTGAAGAAGCTCTTGTTTGAATTCTTCGCATAAGTTACTGCACTGAGATTCGGAATCCAGAGATATGGAGTCGCCAGGTACTTTGACTTGTGTAAGTGAGAAGAGAAGTACCAACTCTGTCCCACCGGGCGTGCCAAAAACTGTTGTCGCCAAATCACTGCACCCCCCGAATATCCAGGATGTGAATAGGACGTTCGGTGTGATTGGGACACATGGGATCACCTCTCAAGCTGTGGGACTTGGGCTCGAGGTGAACCTCCGGAGAAGGCCGGCTTCCTCTTCCTAAACTAAGTGTTGTACTACTCCTAGTGTAACAAAAATGATTATCTAGTCCTAGGCTAACATTTTCATGGGGTTTTAGGGAAAGAGATTTACAGAAATGAAACTATACTAGGGATGGTGATGCACCGAATGAAGGGTGTCTTGATTCGTGGAAGGGTTAATTTGAAGAGGGTGTGTGCACCACAGTCAACTTCACCTCTGCAACTTAGAGAGGGTACAAGATACCACAGGCTAAGAGACACGCGTTCCTTTTGTTAAACTTTATCAGACCGAGAAATATACCAGTTTCCCAGTGAAGAAGGATGAACTCAAGAAGGGTGAACAGACACCACAACTCAACTGCATGCAATACTTCACCACTCGATAAACACAGAACTCCAAGAACCTGCAATAGAAACTTAAACTTGCATAGTGTACCTGCAAGTATGAGAAAGGCACAAAGAAGCATAGAAGGATGAAAGGACCGAGATTAGTCACAAAACACACACTTTTATTGCTTCAATAACATGCACAATGCATCATACATTCAGAAGAGGCAATATTTGCCATTACAGTCTTGAAGAGGAGGCTTGAAAGTTCTCTCAACACACAAGAACAACTTGTAGAAGAGAGAGGATTCTTGAAAAGTATACACTCGCCTGAGATATCTAACTGTCCAACTTGTCTGAACTGTTGGAACCCTTTGAAATGAGCTTCCAACTTACATTTATAGAAAAATATGTGAGAAAGAAGAGGAAATGGTCATAATTACATTCCTAAAATGAAGGCCCATGATGTATTTATTGCAGTTAGTTGAACTACCTGAGAAGGTTCCATCATGGGTCATTAATTCCCTGATGACCTAGTCTTCTCAATTAATTAAAAGAATATTTAAATAAAATATTTAAATAATAATAATAAATATTATTATTAAAATATTTAAATAAAAATATTAATTTAATTAATATAATGTTGGGACCCCCCCGTTGACCCGTTTGACTTGAAGAGGAGGGGGGTCCATGTGGATAGAGTCTGCACAAATCTCAACTTGGTGAGCTTCGAATCCGCTAACTCGGTGTTGCAATCGATTTTTGACCCTGCACTAACTCTTTCCTTGCTTTGGTAATCGCGCTCTTTTGCATTGAGTCCTCCGAATGGTGGGCTATCAAACTTGATTCTTACCGTTTTGCTCTGTTAACTCGAGGCCATTCTGAATTACCAAGCCACCTATATGCATCGTGAACATGAAGCTTTAAGCTCGAAATTGAAAGCCTCTACAAATACATTAAACTTCGACACCCGTGAGCTTATTCTTTATCTTGACTTGGTACCAACGTTTCCACAATATGAAAAGTTTGACTCTAAATCATACTTAGTGGATTTGACCCATGATACATTGCTTGTACTCACAGAGGTTAAACAATTTAATGAATTTAAATTATTTCACTCCTGCATGTTGCGCCATTTAGAAATGATTTTCAAGCTATGAAAATTGTTAGGGATCACGTTACGTGGCCCTGTCAACACTCAATCGATTGATTTCTCTGTGATAACTCTAGTTTGACAGATAGAGTTATTTCTTCTTGTTTTGGACCACATATTCACATGCATTCCACGTTCAAACTCCATGAAACAACACCACGAGCTCTTCAACTGATTCGACCTGGCTTTGTATCTGCGGGAAATATTAAGATTTGTTCGATCATGTTCACATTTTCACGCCTCTAAGAATGGTTTTACCACAATGCTCACGGTTCTTCCTTATCATATAACACTTGTAGTAAGAATGTTTAGCTTTGCCATAATAAGCGCAATTGTACCCTCCAAACAATGAGAAAATGCCATTACCAATAAAGACCTAATGCTGCCATGATGATGACACAGGCTCATGCCCATAACATGTCGATAGACATCCTTGAGACTGAATTTTGGCCAAAGAGCCCTTCGGTATTTTGGCAGTGCATTCTGCAATCTCGGCTCCAATCAATAATTATGCCACTATTGGGATTATGGCATAGGTAGCCGTGAGCTACACAATATACTCATTTTTCCAGAAACTAAAAAGATCCTTCATGTTACAATTTGCAACACATAACAGAAGCCCTTCAAAAAATACATTGAACAACTGGGGCAGCCAAGAGGACCTTGGAAAAATGTACAGGTAACAACCATATGAATTCTCCCTTAGTCGTGGATCAAAGCTGATAGAAATGAGCTAGATAAAAACAGCTTGAAACTACAGTATAATCGTCCATCAAAACGAGCTTCTCTGAACCTGGTAAAAGAATATTGTTATTGTCTGATTGGACGTACATAATGGAAGGGTATAAATATTGCCTCTGCTCTCGGATTTTCTCGAAGAGACCATTTACGAGTAACAAGAATATAGCATGCAAAACAGCCGACCGGGTATTTTCAGAGTTGACCTTCACATTCAATTCGTTTCTAGGAGAAAACTATGCTGAGCAATATGAATCGTTTCACTCTGCACGTAATAAACCTTCATCTCCTGGTTCATGGAAATTCTATGAAGCCTTGTTTGTCGTGACTCCAATCCATCGTGCACGGCAGTGAATATGTGTTTCCTGCAACTGCTTGCTGGAAGCGCTAAGAAGGCTTCGACTGTATTGCAACATGCATGCTGCCTGTGATCTCCATGCACTCGCCGCTCCACTCGGCATTTGACTCGTTCCTCCTGGCGACCCGCACAAAGACTCGGACCTGTTTAAACGGCCTGTGCGGAAATCTCATGACGGATTGCCATTGTAATATTTCCGCTTGGCAATTGATCCGATTTCTCCCCTACGTGGAGGTTTGATCATGGTTTGCCAAACCAATATTTCCACGCTTGGCAGTTTGACCGGATTTCTCCCCTTTTTTGGCAGTTTGATCCAATTTCTCCCCTACGCGGAGTGAACAGCATGGCTCTCCATCCCGAAATTTCCACTTGGCGGTGCTGCTCCTTATTTCCCACGTCCGGAATCGGCCAAATTACTTCACGGGCCCCGGCCTTAGCTTTGCCACGCAACCTTGGCAAGATAGTAAAATATTTCCCATTTGCGGGATTACCTACTCAGTCTGCCATGATCGTGCTCCCGATTTTTCCTCCTGCCGAGTTTTGATTCATCAGATTTGAGGATAACATTAACTCTCACTCTATGAGATCCGCTTCCATGAACTACATCGTAAAACGAGTAAGATCTCGATAGAGAATTTTTGTAATAAATTTCCTCAGGTTTCCTGGTAACACTCTCACTGTCACTTAATCGATTTTCATAAAAATATCTTGAAGGAAAATCCCGAATTTGAGGATGCATTCGATGCTGATCAGATAAATACATAGTTGGATGACCCGCTTGTTGGAAGCGCTCAAAAAGGCTTCTGCTATACTGCAACATGTCAACTGCCTGTGCACCAAATGCTTGGCCGAGGAAGGTCTGAACACCATTATAATTCACAGCTCTTTTTAAGATGTCGGTTTGACTCAATTTTACATTGGTATTCGATGGTGCTTATACTTTCTTCCTGGGTTGATAGAAGTCCTTCCATTATGTAATTACAAACCCGAGATTCAATGATGTTGAACCTCCCATATCTGCATAATTTCATATCATCTCGGTCAAACAAGATAATTCTCCCAAGTGGTTGGTCGAGCACTGTCTCAATGGATTAAACCTGGCATCATGTTGACTTTGACTCTCCCTGACTTGGCCTTCAGAGCTTTTTGCATCGATCTCCACCGAGATCCTTGTACAGTTCCTTTCATTCGTCAATTTTCAACGAGCTATATTTTGCATTAACAAGACCATCGTCGAGCTCTTACAACTGAGAGTCTCCACTGAGATGATTTCTGAGATGACTATCAATTTGACACCGGGTTCTTTATCAACTCGACCCTGAACTCTTCACTGAGTCGAGATCAACTGGGTGCCTTTCGATGCTAGGTGATCTCTTCATATGCAATTTAGGAATTATTTTTTAATTATCAGCATCTCGATAATAACCGAAGGTGGGTTCCCGGACTATTATTTTATTTTGAACGTGATAGACCCGTTGTCCAATCTTGCCAGTGTGCAAAATTGATAACAACTAACTTACCTTGTTCTTTGATAACCATCCTCACTCTATCCAATGCTCCCATATTGGCGCGAGGTTGTCAGGTCATTTGTAAAGGTAAGATCTATTGGAATGTGTTTGGTTTATATGGTGAAATAGTGTGAATGCTACATGAGGATTTATTTGTATTGTATTCCAATGTGGAGACATGAGGGTACTACGGTCTCAAGTTAGATAGGAGATCATATAGATAGATAGTTGTTTTGGTCATGATAAATCCAAGGAATGTAGTCATCTTCCTTCGGAGTATACTCTACTTGCTTCGGTGTATAGTCTCCTTTAGTTGGTGTATAGTCAACTTTATTCGGAGTATAGTCTACTTACTTTGGAGTATAATCTACTTGCTAAGGATTATATTCTAATTAATTCAAATTATATTCTAATAGTTAATATGTAGAACACAGATATGTCAGGTTTTTAAGATGTTTACTATAATCTTCTTGCTTCAGAGTGTAGACTATTTGCTTCGGATTGTAGTCTTCCATAGTGTTGATGTTTATGAATTTTTCATAATTTTTGTGTGTATCATAGCTTGAATGCATTAAACAAGTCTTTTGTAATAATGAAGATGATTTAATAGATAAAAATAAAAAGAAAACTATGAGTGAGGATTATATATGAGAAATCTATTATACTCATTTCTATTACCTAAGAAATATATGAGTGAGTGACTTCTTGAGTGGTCTTAAATCCTTAAAACCTTTAAGTTATCCTTTATTATGCTTATTAGATGTTATGTACCAATTTCCAGAGCTTACTTCAAAGTACAAGTCTTAATTTGTAATTGTGAAATCAAATCCTCCTTATTATCTATCACAGGTTTGGACCATAGACTATCATCAGTTGACACAACTGCTTTGACTTCCCATCTTCCTAACCACTTTCATAGGTGTCTGATGGACTCCTAGAAATGATCTTAAAAGTTTCAAGTTAGAACTTGCTTCATAGGGCACTCAATAGTTAATAGATCTTGTATTTTGGTTTCCATAATTACCACCTACAGTTGTCCTTAAGGACTGTCATCACTTTTCAAACTCTGTAACCTTATCTACCACTGATTCTTTTTAAGTATGGATAGTGACTCTATGAATATTATTCATACCAATTTTAGATCCTTGAATGTATGTGTAATGTCTCCAAACTACCTTCATCTTACAAACCCTAAGAGGGTTTCTAAACTTCTGAGAAGACAAGTTTTGGTATAAAATGCAAAATACTACAACCAAAACCTTCAAACTTAATCCTCAACACCTTCTTAACCTTCTAAATAGATTTTTTCTAGCAGTGGGTGATGGATAATCTTCTAACCAAATACAAATTCTCATAGGTCACTGTCTTGTGCTTATCAAAACAATGTTCTTGCTCTATGCAAACCCTCAACAATTATGAAATTCAAGAAAGTTGTGTTCAAGACCTATAAATTTTACTAGGGCTCTGTATTATTCTCTCCTCAAATTATGAGTAGTCATAGCTTCATAAAAATATCAATTCAAATCTTGAAATAGGTTTCATGTGCCAAGACCATACTGTGCATAATAAGTTTTAAATCATTGAGAGTCAAGATCTTAAAAATCAATAGATATAATATATCCTTGCAATCATGTAACTTAACTATAAAAATTCATCCTCTTCAATCTAGTGCAACCACAAAATACCTATCAATCATCCCTCAAACCTTTCACAATGTATTTCCATGTGGAAAATAATATGATAAGGGTGAAGAATTATTTGTAGCTAGGACAATATTGAAGGATTGAAAAATGGGTAAGAGTTGCAGCAAGAGAGGAAAAATACTTTCCACACAAGATGCAATACTAAGGGAAATTTTATATAGTGGTAGTTGATAGCAGAAGTAAAAACAATTTGGTGTATATGGATATGGTGTGAAACCAAGGATTAGAGTGCATAACACATTCATATCTTTATGAGGTTACATGGTTGTTGTAAGGACATGTAGGTGTTATGAAAGAACAATGTGAAGTACTTATTACAACTAGGAAAATATTGAAGGATTGAATAAAGGTTAAGAGTTGTAGAAAGAGAGGCATCATAGTTTCGACACAAAGATGCAATATCAATGGAAATAAATTCATAGCCACAGAAACTCCCTTACTCAGTTCAATATGCCCTTCTTGCCTCTCCTTTCTCTTCTCCTTCTACTAGCACCTTATGGGGCTTCAACCATCATTGTATTCTCCACTTCATTGTTCCCGATATTCACTTCAAAGGATGCTAGATTGACTATTAAATAGCATCATAATAATTTCTCTCCTCAATGTTGTTTGTCCTTGCTTTAGACTACCCTCCTTGTTCCTTAAGACAATGGATCCTTGCACCATGTATGGGTTTAGACTCCTAAAGCTACCCGGAGGTCTTACAAACTTCTTTGGAATCCTCTTGTCTTCCCTAAAGTGTTCTCAAAACCCCAAGCCTCAACTCACAACACCTTTCTTGTAATCATTATTTTCCTCTTTATGGCCTACAAGGACTAACTAGCCCTGTCTACACTTATTGTCAGCCTTATATCAGTTCATGGGGGATTTCAAGGGATAATCAACACATCTTATATCGGATAGCACCCATTAAGCTATTTCTCCTTCCCTATAATTTTCCCTATCCAAATCACAGTCCAAATTATAGTTTCTTTGCAAATGAGCTTCTCAAACTAGGTTTACAAGAGTGCATACAGTCACCTAAGTGGAATACAAAATTTCTTATTGAATAGGCTTGAAAACCATGTCATCATTATTATTATAACTTTCTAGGGCTTAATTCCAAGCATAGGTATTTTTTATCACTTGTTCCTTATAATATTATTGCTTCGAAGTATAGACTACTTATTGTAGAGTGTAGCCTATTTTTGATGCAGGAGCATCTCTCACTAGGTTCTCATTTTGATGTGTTGATCTAATCTTGGTGTGTGAAGGTGTTCTAGGAGGTCTAGATATCATGTCAAGTGTTATTAGAGTCATGATGTGATGTTGGAGAGAAGGTGAATTTTCAAAATGGTGTATTTCCCTCCAAAATGTCATCTTGAAGTCTAGAGGAGTTTGAGACATTTTTGGCCTATGATTGAGTTGTTAGATTCTGAGTATTATTATTAGAGGAAGAGAAATGGTTGTTCAAGGTCTGGTAAACATTTAAGAGTCTCCCTTATGATATTGTGCAGGTTGAATTTGTATTTATATGCTTTGTTCTAAGTATTGTTTGTAATTTGTAATAAGACTGAGTCTCTGAGAAATACATGATATATGAACTATGATTGATCTTCATTTATGCACTGAGAAGTATCTACTTGATCCTTGTATAAAGTTTGGCAAAAATTGAATGGGAGAGTTCTTGTCTTTCTTGCATATACTATGTGCATGTTTATATAACTGTATTTTTCTTGAAAGTTCTGAGTGAGGGTCTTGAGAACGTGTGATTAAGACCATAATATTCTTTAGTGTCTTCAATGGAGTTATTTTAAAAAATTTGAGGATAAATGTCAAGAATTTTCCATTACATGTAATATATTTTTAATAATTATGTATTGCGAATACAATTTAGGAGGGTTTGAAGACATGTTCATAAGGGTTTTGAGTGAAGGATTGAATTCGTATATGTTCCTGTTGAGGAGAGGTAAGGAGACATATTCATGATGGTAAGAAGAGATTAGTATGGGCTTTACTCTCTGAATGTTTGAAATAAATCTCCTTGAATCTAAAATTGTGACTGAGCACATTTCTAACTCAGGAAAGTGAGAAAACCATATAAAAAGAGATTTTTTCTTGTGTTTCAATCCTTTTTGTCATAAAACACATGTGAATAGAGTCCACATAGAGGTAAGGAAGAAATTTTGAGGTTTTTACTATCTTTGAGAGAAAATTAGAGTGGAAATAAGCCTCTCGGGCTCATACTCTGCATAGTTAGGGGTTTAAAAAAGAAAGAGATCTATAAATTCCTAAACAATGAATTAAACTATAGAAATGTCAAGATATCATATAAGGTGATTCCTCTAAACATTGAAAAATAATTTTTGAATTCCATTGGTGTATTTTTCCTATTTCTTTACCAGTCCTCTTAAGTGTTGGAAAACACAATTGAAAACCTAACTAGAAGGGTCAGTTTGTAAAAGAACTAGGGTTTATGATTGGAATTGATAGTTGAAATTTGGAACACTCCAAGACTCCTTAAACGATAACTCAAAAACACAAAACATATTCTCTAAGACCCCTAGAAATATAATTCAGTCATGACAATGTGCTTTAGAGGACTTAATGAGGGTTTGAGAGCAAAATTGCTAAAAGGAAGATAATAGGAGTTGAAAAAAATTGAAGTTTGAAATTTTGCAAGAATGTTGAGGTTGGTGAAAATGAACTAGTAAATCATTTAGATTATTTTGAGTGTCCCTAGAAACCTATTTGCATTGGTGGAGCAATAATCTTGTTTTAAGGACCTAAACGGAAGTTGAGGAGGTGATTTGGTGAAATTTGATTCTTGCAACCTTTTTGAGACAAGACTAGGGTGTATCTAAGGTTGTTGGCCATGATAAAATATGTTAGAGAAGTCAGAAAACATTGATCAAGCAAGGAAGATAAATTTGCATATTTGAGCAAGAGGAACTAGCTAAGAAACTTGTGAAGAAAGTTGAACTAGGTAGGTATAAGTGAACTTGGAAGGAGAATGAACTAAATGAGGACTAAGTGGATTGTAGTGACTAATAGGGAATGCATTTCATATGAATCACTTAAGGAAAACCTAGGAAATAATATCAAACTACAAGTCTATCTAATCTTTGCTAAGAATTCTCTAGTGTGTATTTTCATTGAAGGATCAATTTAGGATCTTCTAACTTGTGATATGGAATGAGTTAGTAGATAGGGTGCACCAATTTAATTCGATTTGTAGTCTTCCATAGTGTTGATGTTTATGAAGTTTTCATAATTTTGTGTGTGTATCATATCTTGAATGCATTGAACAAGTTTGTTGTAATAGTGAAGACAATTTATTAGATAAAAATAAAAGGAAAACTATGAGTGAGGATTATATATGAGAAATATATTATACTCATTTCTATTACTTGAGAAATATATGAGTGAGTGACTTCTTGAGTGGTCTTAAATCCTTAAAACCTTCAATTTATCCTTTATTATGCTTATTATATGTTATGTACCAATTTCTAGAGCTTACTTCAAAGTACAAGTCTTAATTTTTAATTGTGAAATCAAATCCTCCTTACTATCTATCATAGGTTTGGACCATAGAATGTCATTAGTTGACACAACTTCTTTGACTTCCCATCTTCCTAACCACTTTCATAGGTGTCTAATGGACTCCTAAAAATGATCTTAAGATGTTCCCTATAATATTCTTGCTTCGAAGTATAGTATACTTGCTTCGGAGTGTAGACTATTTGCTTCGGAGTGTAGTCTTCCATAGTGTTGATGTTTATGAAGTTTTCATAATTTTGTGTGTGTATCATAGCTTGAATGCATTGAATTTTCCCTATCCAAATCACAGTCCAAATTATAGTTGCTTTGTAAATGAGCTTCTTAAACTAGGTTTACAAGAGTGCATATAGTCACCTAAGGGGACTGGACAAGGATATCTACCCATGGCACCGGTGGAATACCAAATTTCTTGTTGAATAGGCTTGAATACCATGTCATCATTATTAGTACAACTTTCCAAGGCTTAATTCCATGCATCACTGAGCTCACTATATAGGTAAATAAGTGCTTCTATTTGATTGCTAACCATGCATGCATGGACTTGTTAGTCACCCCTCACACAATGGCCACACAATGTATTAGACATCCACCCTTTTTGAGATCTTCCTAAACAACTAGAAACTCCTCCAAACAACAAACTCAATGTTACAATTTGCTCAGTCACATGTCTCATATTCATTCCAACAAGAAACAAAGTTTTCATTCAGAGTGAACATATAGTTGAGAAATCAGTCTTGAAATTACAATGACTTTGACCAGTAAATTATATGAGCTCCATGAGGATATCTTATGACACCATCTTTCATTCATAGGCCTGTGGGTTATGAAGAATTGAATGTTCTTAATATATAAGCTAGAATATAGGTTGTTGAGCTAATATTGGCACCATGAATTCTATTGAATGTTATTGGATGTCTACACTAAAACACACCACCATTATGCTTTGATCATGTTTATGTTTACACAATAGACTAATGCCACATTAAATTTGTTGGAAAAACTTATGAGCATGTTTCACATAGCAAAAATGGCATGGCTGAATGTGTATACATATACTCGGAACTTTGAGAGTCATATACATAAAATTTGGAAATAAAATTTCCCCTATACAATGGGGTTAATAGTAATGATGTTACATATTTTGATATTAAGATCAAATGTTTTCAATATGTGGGACCAAATCAATGTAGGACAAAATAAAGCATAGATTTAATGTAATGTGACAACAATGCTTTATTCAAAGCTTTAAGACTTCTGCACACCCCTCCATCGTATAAGCTGCAAAAAAAAAATAGATACCACCATTATCAGATACAAGATCACAAAATATACCCATAATACAATAAAAGAAAAATGTGTAAAACTTAGAACGCACATAAAACAACATTTAGCATTATTTGTCTTAAACATGATGAAGCACCATGAAGCATTATTTTTGTAATTAGACTAAAACTAGACTGTGTAATCCACAAAAAAAAAAAAAACAATAAACATTATTTTTCATAAAGACATAAATACCTTCAAGATGCATTCAATGTTCCAAAAGAGAGCCAACAATGTGGAACTTGAATTTCAGTCGAGGGGTTGTCCATGTGATTCATGAAACACAAATTTAAGTGTTTTAAATTCCAATGAATACATCTTATAATCACATTACAGTCATACTCACCCAAAATATCTGATATAGCCTCAAAACTTTATCTGATTATTGTACTTAGACCATTTCTGTGTTTTCTTGAGTAGTTTCCTTCCACGAGTTGTGTCAGAAATGTATACTCCTCATACTCTTGAGCATCAATATTTAAATCCTCCACCATGATCTCCTTTTTCTTCCTCTTTTGAGGTTTCCTTCTTGCACTAAACCATGGCCGCAAACAGGTGGTAGAAGTCTTGTTTGCACTACAATCTGGAACGAAATCAAATGGCAATGAACCAAAGTCGTGTAAAATATTCTGAAATTGTTGCACATAGTCTCCAAAAGCAAAAAAATCATCATTTTCTAACACCACATCCAAAAATGATTTCAAAAACTCTTTAGATTGGCTGAGCACTTGCAATGCATTTCCATGGTTTCTAACATGTTGCTCAAGACTGAGGTATTGTGTTTCCTATTGAATTCTATCATCACCCTCAACTGTCACAAAAAAGAAAATTGATTTAGTAATTGAGAAATTATTGATATATCAAACACTATTTATTCATAATAAAATGTGTACTATCAATGACAATGTAGGAATGCTCCGATGGAGCTTCTTCAGGCGCATTGCATTCAACTTTTTCCGCATCATGAACAAAATGGTCATCTATAATGATAAAAATAATTTTATAGGATGTACAATAAATTTGTTTGAAGATAAAAATGATACAAAATAGTCAAAATAATGAAACGAAAAACATACACCCTCACCACTAAAATTTGAATTCCTAGTAGATGCACTACCCTTTTTATCCTCCTCTCAAGTTGTAACACCTTCAAAACATGTTTGTAGGTGTTGCCTTTGGTAGCCAAAGGATAGTCATAAACATAAAACTTTAGGTTGAATCTCTAAATTAAATATCATCGATCCTTGGATGTTTGACTTCTAACCATGTAAAACCCATGAATGGTATGGTATACACAACACTCATTATCCGGTATTTATTTGACCCTCTCAATGGAAGTAATAATTTTCTTCTCCTTCTTGTCATTTGTCAAGAAACTCGATGCTTGAAAATTCCTCTTGTTTTTGTAATGGGGTTTGACTTGAAACACCAATGTTTACAATAACTAATCCATTTTCCTTATACATTTCTTTCTTTGATCGCACAAGTATTAGGTCTTTAATAAATAATGGTAAGATTCTATGGATGCATTTGTATCCTGATTGGCATGGGTGAAGTTGCAGAAATTCTTTGACCACATAGTTACATGCAGAAACAATAAAACCATTACAAATGACTTAAAAATTATTAACTCTACACATATCTATGTAGTTAGCACTTACCAATACGTCTCTCTTGTAGCCACATCTTTCTAAATACTCCATAAAGATAGTCTCCTCTTTGAATTCCTCCATGAATTTGTCGATGAGGAAAAAGGTCATGTGCTCATTTTTGTTGATCATGCACATGATGTCACATAGTCTATGGAACATATCCATCCCCACCTCTTTCATATATCTGTAAATAAAATTTTCATGTATGACAACAAGTAATGCGAACGATAAAAAACAACCCAATCCTGTAAACATTGTATTACAAAAATGAAGAAAAACAAACTCTGTAAATATTCTTTAGCAAAACCCTACGAACATGCCATATGTATAACAAGACACAACAACCGAATATAGCCATGAGACACAAATAACATCGTTAGGGATGTAAATTGTGTGTATTAAATTTATAGAAAAAACTATTAGTAAATTTATACTTTATATCTTGTATTTCAGAAGCTACATCATCTATAATGAATACATTGACATTCCAATCCATCCTTTTCCTTTTCCCCCTCGTAGACTTTAACAAGCCATACATATATGTTATCCACTTTATTACGAGATGAAACTGCCCATGCAACAGAACCCCAACCTCTTGTTCATAAAAAAAAAGAAGTGTACAATTGGTATTGAGGAAAATGTGTACACGAAATTATTGTTAGTATGAGAATGACTTAAACAAATATATCCAAATATAAATTATGCATGGAAATGAGACAACAATGTCCTTACCCCATATTTATTAGTTGATAACATTAAATCCATTGCAATGATGGAGTTGTGGCAATGAATAACCATCATTTCAATAATCCACATTGTTTGAAGCCCCATAATGAAAGGCACGTCAGTCCCACATGACCTCTGATAATAAAAAAATGTATCCCTTTCTACAACATTCCACAAGTTGATACTAGTGTTGTCATGTTTATGCTTTTAGGATCTAATTTTCTTCATCCTCCTCCATATGTTCAACATGTCTTTCCTAGTTAAGCACTCATCCATTTTGTTGAAAATCCTCTCCAACTCCGAGATCCATGTAGTTCCTTTCAATAATGGTGTCAACAGATATACCAAAGAAAAAGATATTCAACGTATTGCTTATATTCAACTAATAAATTTGGAGTAAAACCACTTTATGCATCCAATTTTGTGTCCTTTACACCTGGAAAAACTCACCATTCTTATCAATATGATACATATCATTATATATGATATGTGCCACGTCTAGTTTATTAAACATAACCCTCACATTGAAATGGCACTAGACATCCACATTTTTTCTAAAACCTCCTAATTCTTTCACTAGTAGGAGCTTTGTTCTTATTTTCCTCGGGACCATAAGCACACCGGTAAGTGAAACAAAAGCAAATACATACTAATATCAGTGTATGGAATGTGAAAAACGTGGCACTAACATATTTGAACACTATTCCTAAGTATGACCAAACGTAAAGTTAATAAAAACAAACCTATAATACATAATGATAGCTTGTGGTTATGTGGCTCCCTCCATAAGAGTGTATATACTTTTCTTCTTGCATATGAATGTTGTCTCAGATATTTTAAGAAGGCCTTCCCCTTTAATAAAGGCATCGAGCTATGCTAGAGGGATTGTCACACAAAGATCCTTGGGACCATTATCTTCCCCAATCGGTGTCCATTCAAGATCATCTTGAGAAAAATGTGGTTTCCCATTTCCCACATCTTGAACATCTAGGGAAAGAAATTGTTCATACTTTTTCATTCGTGGCATCCTAAACAAAATAATGTAAAAAATTCATATAATCAATAAGCATGGTATTTAACATATTAGTATATGAAATTATATACATAATATGTTATTTTTGTAAACATAAGGCACTATAATATGACACAAGTCATAAAAATGATCTAAACACATATTATGTGGTATACACAAGCTGTCATTTTAATGCATATGTGAAAAAATGTAAATGCCGTAATAGGATACTAGTAGTGAAATTATGTGGTATACACAAGATTCCATTTTTGAGTATATGTGACAAGAGACACAAACACCATAGTATGATGTTGGTATTGAAATTATGCGGTATAAACAGGTTGTCACGTTTGCCCGCATGTGACAAACAACGCAAGAAGCATAATAGGATACTAGTATTCAAAATATTTGGTATACACGGGTTATCATGTTTCCAAGTATGGGACAAATGACACAAACATCGTTAGAGGATACTTGTAGACAAAATATGTGGTATACAAAGGTTGTCTCGTTTGCGGGTATGTGAAAAATGACGCAAACGAAATTGGATTATGTGGTGGTTTGGAGGTATTTGTAGGATCATTAAGGTAAAATCTTCATGTTAGTGTCATGCATGTTAAAATGAGCCAAGAGTTAGGGATTTTGACTAGGGTTTAAAGGTAGAAAAACACTTACAACTTTGAACATGGAAAGAAAGAAAAAAATGGGTGTTTAAAAATGTTTCCCTTCTACCTTGAACCTCAAAGATAGAGATTTCAGAGTGAGATTATTGAATCCCATTATAAGGTAATTTCTAAGAATGTTAGGTATTTATTAAGGTGAGAGAATGTGGTTTTACATGCCTATAGGTTTTGTGTGGAGTCTTTGTATGTTTGTGCGTCATTAGGATGCTTGAAATAATGTCAAAATTGCATTTATACATCTAGAAGGAAAGGGAAGCTCAAAATTTAGTTACATTTCTAGGTTAGGTACATGCATGTGTGTGAGTTTGAGTATAGGAGGGTAGGAATAAGTTAGGAAGCTCACTCCTTGTGATGGAGGAAGTAATAGAGATAGGAGATCTATGAATTTGTAAGAAAAAAATATATTAATATATATATATATATATATATATATATGTATCTAAGTTCAGTGGTAGGATACTCTGCCCTTGAGAGGTATTTTCTGAGTTAGAATTGTGAAGGATGACTCCTTTTCTTAATGCATGAGTGTCCCATTTGTGTGTATGTTCATGAATCCTTTTTTAGTTACTCCAAGTGTATATGATAGCACCAATCCCCTATTCTGATGTTGGCATGAGAAGGCACTTGTTGAGGTTGTGACAAGAGAACCCTAACTAACTCACCTTCTTCATATCTTGTATGGAGGCATTCAAATGATGAGGAGTGAGAGAGAGAGGGGAGGTTTTTCTATTTGGGAAGCCATGAAGGCTCTTGAAGCTTGTATTTTCTTGAATAATCTAATAGAGCTTCTTTATACTTAATAAATTGTGTATGACTCTGTGGATTTGGTATTTGAATTAAGTGATTATGAAATGGATAATGAATCATCATTAGGTATCTTGTAAAATTAATATTTAAGTTCCATATGGTGAGGAAAGGGTTTGGAAAAGTAGAACATTCTGTGCATATGGAACTATGTAATGGTTTGAAACTAAGAAGTATGATCATATAATATTACTAGTTAAGAGCATGATGATTTATGAGATTTGTAACCTCTGTCAAGGAATGAAACTAATGTGGCAATATGTCAAGACTTGAAGGTATGGTTTTAAAATAATGAGTGAGATTAGAAGGCACTTTGTCTAGGAATGAGACAACTAAACATAATGTTCTGAGTTTGAGTATGATGTATTGGATAAATGATGAATGTTTAAAAACCCTTACAAGTGTTCTAGGAGTAATCAAAATTTAGTGTCTCCTTATTATTTTCAAGTAACATGCATGCAAGAGCTCGGGGTTAGGAAATTCTACTAAATCTGAGTACACTTTGTTTTGGTGACAAGAGAAACTAAGATAAGAGATTGTAACAACCTTATAAGCTTAAAATAATATGGTGGGAAGAATATTTTAATGTATTTTAATTTGTCAACAAGTTTGAGGACCGTGAATATCCAGGACTTAGATTTAAAAGTTGAAACTCATAGAAACAAGCTGATTGTACATAGCTAATAATCTCATAAGCAGTTTAGTGAAGGTGATAACCTATCTTCCACTTGATGGACTCTGTGGAACCATGATAGTTGGGGAAGATTAAATAAAGACCTGAGTTTCAATTAAAAGTGACTAAGTGTTGAAAATTTACATGCATGTATAACGTGTAGGGTGAGAGACTAAGATCATATCAAGAAAACAATGTAAGTGAGAGCCAAGAAAAACTATTTGTCAAGTGGAAAATCATGAAAAATGAAGAGTGAATAAATGTAACTAGGAAATTATATTGAGAATTTCTAAGGACATCTCGAGAGAAAGCAAACTAATGGAAACTCGAGTGACTATCATGTTACTGATCTAGAAGTGGTATGAAGATTAATCTAGTTTCTTTTGTTAAATTATCATGAGGTGATGGCTAAGAGAGATAAAATTGAAAGGATTAGGAGAAGTCCAATGAGATAAAAATATAACTAAGGTGGTGATAAAAATCCTAAAGAGGAGGAACTCGAGTTAAAGAACTACTTGTGCAAGAATGAACAAGAACCTAGAAGGTCAAGATTTGGAAAAATTGACAAGTTGAAGAAATAAAAAGTATAAGGACTTGATAAATTCTTGAACATGTTGTACATAAGGTATTTAAGGTGTAACATAGGTTGAAGGTAGTGAAAATGAACAAAGTCTTGTTTAGCCCTTGAAATACTAAGAAGTTATAAGTAACCTAAGAAGCAACAGGTTGGAAAACTAGTAAGAAAGGAGATTTGAGGTGAAAGTACCTTATGGGGAGCTTCAGCAAGTTTTAATTAGTGGATGTAATGTGTACTTAAGGTTGGAATAGAGTATCAATGATGAAAACTTAAAAATGACTTATAAACCCTAGGTAAGCCTAAAGGAGCCTTAGGAAATGAGGAAAAAGGTGTTTGGAGGGATGGAGCAAGATATAACGCTAGAAAATATGTACAAAGCATAAAAAGTGTAATGGGTATGTGAAATGTAATTTACATTTGCATAAAATTGGATTGTTTTGTATATAGTGATTTGACCAAAACCAGGGGCAATTGGGAGAAATTGGCAAAAATGGTAAAGGGAGTATAAAAGCAAATGGGTGTAGAGTTACTTGATGAAACTTTGTAGGATGATTGTTGGGTTTAATTGGTCCTCAAAGATTTTTCCAATGAGACTATATGCAAATAAAAAAAAATTATTCTCAAAAATGCAAATTTGAAGGGCTAGAAGGAAGTAAGAAGGCATAGAGTGACTTTGAGAGAATAAAAAATATTGAGACTTATTCAAGCTTGCAAACATTGTTAATATGTGGTATACACAGGATATCATGTTTACATTAGGTTGGTTGATTAAGGATGGTGATGGGATTTGGGTTGGGATTTTTTTATTAAGGATGGTCGATTATGATGATGTTTGATTGATTAAAAATTTAAGGTGATATGATAGTTAAGGGTGTTCACGAGCAAGCAACCAACATGCAATACACACCCTAACTAGTCAAGTGGGATTGCAATCAAGATATTTCCCGCTTTCAATATCACAAAATGAGGGGTGCCACTCTTGGCTTACCACCTATATACCAATGTGGGGTTGACTAGCGAGTGATCTTAAGAGTACCTGATATACCTTATGGTACATGAAGCCCATATCCGTGTTGCAGAAGGATGTTATCTCGAGGCTTGGGTATTAGGCTATGGAATCCCCTCACTTCATACCACTCTTAAAACAAGAAAGCACTTAGCCAATAATGATATCTCTCCAAGAATTTATATACCCCATTGGAACACGGGGTGTGTCTACGTGTGTGGAGGTGAATTCCATGGTCATGAGACTCCTAGGAATATGACAAGTCCCCTGGATGTCCCTTCCACATCACATTTCCCTAAAAACAAAAAGGGAAAGGCTAGCCACTTTTGATCCTCAAGATCATCCTAAGACGTGAGAGGAGAGCATACACGGTTTAAAAAATAATAATAAAAAACACACAAGAAAGATGATGCAATATAATAAAATTAAACAATAAAGGTTTTTTGATTGGGTCTTCAATAGGATGCCCTGTAAAAAAAAGCGTAGTAATTTGACTTTATATACCCAAATGTCTTGGACCGATCATCCTACAAAACAAATGGTTAGTAGTTTAGACTATTTTTATCAATGATAAGAGTAGGAAGTTGCACAAAAATTCTTAGTAGTTTAGAGCAAGAATAATATAACTCAATGTTGTAGCTAAAATGACAATATTTAGAAAAAAATTAAAACCATGAATAAAGTATCCTATAAACTACTAAATTAATGCTTTCATTGCATAGGATACTAGGAGTGAAAAATTGTGGAATACACAGGATGTCATTTTTGTGCATATTTGAAAAACAATGAATTTTTTTGTATAACTAGGGTGTCATGTTTGTGTGTATGCGAAAAATGATGCAAACATCATTATAGGATACTTGGTATTCAAAATAAGTGGTATACACAAGCTCTCATGATTGCGTGTATGCAACAAACGCAGTAAACAACATTATAGGTAACCGGTAGTTAAAATATGTCGTATACACAAGGTGTCACGTTTGTGCATATGAAAAAATGTAAAAACATCATTATATGATAATGGTATTAAAAATTGGTGGTATACATAGGGTCTCATGAATGTGTGTACGTGAAAATGAAAAACAGGGGCAAAGACGTCCGTATGTCTGCACCACCTACTAAGGGCTCCCGGCATCCATGATAGCTCCACACGGTCCTCTCCATGGGAATCATCAGGGGTATCGGTGCATACCCTATGAATCAGGTCCCGCCACTCATCGACGGTCTCTGTAAGAAAAAACACTCTAATCATACTTCTCTATTTCCATGATATCATCAAACTATTTCGGAATCATTTCATCAAATAAAGCTAGATATGACAAGGTCTTAAAAGTGACAAGCAAGAATAGGAATCTACAAGTAACTTTTCCTCGCACCCAACCTCCCGAGGTCGTGCTAAGACAGCCGGTGGGGATTAAATATGTGTGGGATGCAGACAAGCTAATTGGGCAATCTGATGTCTTCGACGCGCACTAGTGGAAATTGTGAATCTAAGGCAAAGAAGGCCCTCCTAACTTGAATTGGTGTGATAGATCGATCAGCAAGGATGACTGCTCGAAGGCTCCAATCAATATCAAGCTCTAGCATGATTTGGTCTATAGGTTGTGGAATACGTGGAAAATGACCTGGGATAGTTTCATGTATATCTCCAGATAAGGTCATAGGGCGGATGGTAAATATAATTGACTCTATGGGCGATTCTCTAGCCTAGTCCAGAACTCCTTAGCTTTGTTAGCTGATGTGTCTAGCAAGGATAAATGTTTGATGATGATAGGTGGAAGTGGAGTAGATCTGAATACTAGTGTACGTAGGCCAGCATCTATGTCTGATTCACCTATGGACTCATTGACTATGGGATTTTGGGTCACAACCGTAGATTCGTATTTGTTTTGGTCCTACTATGGTCATGTGTGAAATCAATCCCTAATCCCTAGTATCCAATAGTCATATGCCTTTTCAACTTCTATATTCATAATTAATAATTGTGTGATCTTCTCATAATATCTTACAGGCTTTGTGCAACCCGAATTCTCAAGCGGTATCTATATCTCGTGAGAGTGTCTCCTACATCCGGTCATGGGACCAAAGGATCAAAACAAAGGTTTGCTCTCTTTCAAACCCTTCCACAAACATGGGGATATGAATCTAGGGTAATCTGTAGTTTTTTTTATTTGACCAAAATGTGTGTGCTTGGTCGTCTTCTATGTTTAATCCATGCAGTTGGAAACTGATTTGTTGTAAGTTTACCATTGTTCAAAAGACTTGGATCCTAAGATTCTAATCTATATCAGTTATGGCTGTGACGAGACTAGTTTGGGGCATGATTGGCTCGAATACGTATTCCCTGGGCTCTCTAGGTCCCGTGATTGTCATACAAAAGCAATAATATAAACTAAATGCAGCAAAATAAAATTAACTATTGAAGTATGTCTATAACATATATAACTTCTATATTTTTGTTATTTTCTGATGAATTTTATAAATGAATTTGAAAGAGCAGCTATTTTAATATATCTAGAAATTGACAATTAACCTAGTGTCAAATTTTAAAACAAACAAAGTAACCGAGTATAGCTACTTGCCTGTGCAGTTGTAAATCTATTCTAAACAATGAAATAACTAATCTAATCTATTTGAAAGACTCTCGATCCTACCTCAGAAGTGAGGAAAGAATCATAGTCTCTTAGAAACTATCAATCCCCACAACTTCCCTGGCAATATCGAAAGTAAGATTGACTGAAATAAAGTAATTAACTACTCTATTTGATATGATTCTAATTAGAACTTTGAAAGCTAGAACCTAGATTCTGCGAACAATAGTGGCGAATCCGATGGTGTGTGTGATCTTGTCCCCTCAGTGTGATCTCCTCGTTCCTTCATGTTCACGTGGATCCATAAAAGCGTGTAATGCTAGCATCAATAAAAGTAGATATTGGGACAAAGGCAGCTTAGGATACAAACTGAATACAATGCGAGTAGGAGAGAGATAGCGCAAGAGTACAAAGCTTGGCTTATGCAATTCCTAGCGGGATTTATTGTGAGTCATGCAACATAAAACGTCCAGAACTTAAAACTATCCTGTTTGAAGAACAAAACCTGCAACTTTAATGGCTTCCTATTGAAAACAAACTACTCTACTCTAATGGATTGGATGAAATATCAACAACACTTGCACAAGATGGATATGTGGCTTCCTAACAGTGAAACAACACTAACTAAGCATGCAATGAAAGAAACTAAGAATCTAAGTAAAATGAAAGACTAACCTATTGTAATGAGAAATTCAAAGGTAAATTTGAGGGGCCATTTGCTTGAGCACAAGCCAACTATTTATAGCATTTGCATTTACCCAAGGTAAAAACCAAATTGATCTCTTAAACTATAAACAATGGCAAAACACTATTCCAGGGAACCAGAATCATTAATGCAAGCTCATGGCGGTGAAAAAAGCTGGTAAACGTTGAAATTTACATGAGTCGTGTTAAAAGAGCATTCTGGAAAACGCGTAAAGGACCGCCACCTTGAGCAGGGCAGCGGTTACAGGGACCCGTCGCCATACTTAGGGCGGCGGCGGTCACGAGACCACCGCCGCCCGTAGTAGGCGCGGCGGTCTCAGAATCAAGAGAAAAAGGCCAAGAAAAGAGGGAAAAAGAGAAAAATAAAGCACGCGGGGGCTAAGCGGGGCATGTGGGATGTTAACGCACACTTGGGGAGCTTTTCGGATCCTAAACACCTTGTGAGGAGACTTATATCATCATTGGGGTACGTGTTACGTTGTTCCGACGGTGTAGTACCCTAGAATTTTGGGTACGTACATATTTCCCCCTCGAGAAGCATGTTAGCCATGAAGAGGCATAAAACGGTGGGTCCGAGTATGGCGGTCCCGAAATGGGAAGTTGGAAGTCATACCTGGTACGTCCGTGTGTCGAAATGATGTCATCCAAAATGCCCACTTCTTGCAAAATGAAAAGAGAAATCAAGTGTAGATAGACAAGATAGATCAGAAAATAAACACTAAAATAATGGGAAATGAGGATGTACCATTTGTGCAGGGGTAAGAACTTACCTCCGTCGGCGCTCCAAACCTGCGAAAAAAAAACATTCAAAACAAGTCAAGCTGCTATATATATGAAAGTGGGCCCATTTTCCTATTCATTTGCGCATGTTGATTTGATTGATTCTGAGCTCTGGGACCCATGGTGATGGTTTCTTATGAGAGTAGAGTCAAAACATTTGTGGTGAGATAGCGATCATGCCTCCGCGTGCAGATCATCGACCCGCGAGATCACAGGTTAGTTTTCCTCAATTTATCGTTTTTACCTTCAAATTTTTAAAATGTTAAAATCTTTGTCGTGGGGGGGTTATTTTCAAAAATGTTAGGTTCAAAAGGTCCATCTAGGGGGCGCCTACTGGGTAGGCTTTGTTTTTAGCTAAAACGGTCCTTTTTTGGTGTTTTTAGGCTTTTTAAGTTATAAAACCCGTGTGGGTTTTGGGACACGACCGCCACCCTGCGCTTGCCCACCACCCTGGCTATGGAGGTTACACAACCACCACCCTTAAGGCGGTGGTTACAAGACCGCCTGCCCTTAAGGCAGCGGTTTTGCACAAAATGTCAAAAGTACACCTGTTTGAGATTGTTTTTGCATTTTTAGCATTTCTATGTGTTTTCATGATTTTTCTAATGTCACTTGGATGCTAACTTGCTTTGTTTTGTGTGTTTTTGGGTGTATGCAGTGAGAGAGGAGTACATTCAGTGGAGCCAAGAGAGGGAGTGTGACTGGCTCCCAGCAGTGTTAGACGCCCTTTCACAGGACGAGCAGGATACTCTCCAGAGGGCTGGTATACTACGTATATCACGGGTCCCCCATGTTGCACCATCTAGTCACATACTCTGTGACTTATTTTCCTACTGGGATGCTGATCGGAACACCTTCCGATTACTAGGGGTCCGAGGTGAGTGGACCATCACACTAGAGGATGTTTACCGTATCCTGGGGGTCCCGATCATCGGGAGATGACTCACCCTCGAGACAGCAGGTTCACGGGCCCAGATAGCACAGTGGGCTTCTTACATGGGAGATGCAGTCATCTCCACGGGTTCGAAGAAGGGGGTCAGAGTTCAATCTATTCCTAGTTTTCCCATCCCCTTGCTTCACCAAGCTATTATGGGGATCCTTGCCTCGAGATTGATCGGAGACACATTACTATACCGCTTGTCCCCCATCATTATACGAGATCGAGGGCCATGGCCGAATTTACACCTGGGAGCAGACATACTTGGGACTACCTACCATGACTTGTACAGGGTAGTCCGTTTACAGGGGTAGTCTTTGAGCCACCCGACCCTAGTCATGAGTTGGGTTTACGAGCACTTCATTCCTTATGGTAGAGGTGTAGAGGTGACAGATCCCGGAGCTGTGAGGGCAGCCAGATAGACAGATATGTCGGTGCTCAGAGCACCTTATCAGCCAGCTTGCTTCTCGACCACCAATGACATGGAGATCACACCATATCGACCATGGCAGTATATAGGGCGAGGAGGCTCTTACTTTGATCTCTTGCTCCACCATAGGGCAGCTTATTGACAGAGTGGGGAAAGTGGAGATACACCCCTTTGGCCGAGTTCCTCAAAGCCAGTTTGGCCTACACTACATGGGCATGCTTCCCCCAGAGCACCAAATATAGGTTAGTTCGAGAGGCCGAGGGGGTCCTAGAGGTCGGGTTGACAGTTGTTACTCCTGGCGTTCCTATTGCGGCCAGGAGGGTAGTACGTGCCCGAGGGAGAGCCGGTGCACCTCAGGCACCCTTGCTTCGATTTCCACGTCCTCCCACCATTAGCACAGCGATGACCCCATCGACATAGACTCTGAGTCCAGAGGAGTTTACAGGGGAGAGATAGAGGAGGAGACTGAGGAGGATAGTGATCCTGAGTGGTATGACACTCAGGATATCATACAGTAGGTAGAGAGGGCCGAGTAGAGTGCAGAGAGAGTTACTCTGGTTTTAGAGGAGCCACTCTCCCAGGGCCATGGTGGGGAGGATGATTCCATTGTAGGATGCTACATTGCTCTAGCCACGGGGGGAGCACCTCAGTCAGCGGCGGCATCTGTGGCAGGTGCTGACCCTAGAGATCCATCCTGAGGCCTGGTGATCTCGAGTAAGTTACCACCCTTCCTTTTAATGTTTGTTTTTAGTTAGGATTTCCTTAGTTGCTATCTCTCCTTTTGTTTACACTTGTGTTTTATCTCTTGTTTCATTTCTTTTTTTTTTTTTTTTGCAGACACCGTCGATGAGTGGTGAGACCTGATTCACAGGGTATGCACCGATACCCTAATGATTTCCATGGAGAGGACCCGTGCGGAGCTATCTATGGATGTCGGGGAGCCCTCAGCAGCTGGAAGACATACTGACATCTTTTCCCCTGTCTGGCATGTGGCCAGGATGGTATCGACTCTCCGTACGGAGTTAGCGGGGTATAGGATAGCCGAGCGCTTGATGAGGAGTCATTCTCGTGGCAAGACTGCGGCTGTCCCTCGGGATCCTGAGCCCTTCGTGCACTTAGAGCGCCGACGTAGTCGAGTCCTAGGTGTGGGTGTGTACCTTCAGAGGGGTCTCATAGGGGTTGAGAAGCCACTTGGCTCCCCTAGATTTTTGCATGATATTTTTGTATATCTCGGGCTCTTTGAGCATTTTGACCATGCTTAGCGCATGATGGCATTGTACAGGAATTTTGATATATATATATATATATATATTCTTTTTGGATCAGAATTTTGGCATTTATGGCTTACTTGCATTTCCATTTCCTCATGTGAACTATGATATTATGCTTATATGCTCTTTAGAATGTATGCAATGGAGAACAAATGATGCAAGTGTTTACTTTCTTTTTGTATTTTATGATGCTGATATATGATAATGTAGATACAATGTGATTTTGAATCTTAGTTTCTGTAAGCAATTTTGGATACTTCATATTTGCTTTGGCAAAGTGGTGAAGATAAGCTGGTATGATAAGCAGATAAACCTGCCCCTCTCCTAACCCCACGCAACTAGTAAGATGCGAGGGCTCATCACCGAGAGCTGAAAAGGGCACAAGTTATGAAATGTGTTGAAATGATATTGATGAAAGATAGACAAAGCTTTGATGGAATCAAATTAGGATGCTACAAGCTTACTCCACTCGAGTGACTTCATAGTTTTGGGATGCAACTTGCTTTGCGGTTTATCTAGACTTAGATCCGTAGATGGCCATATGGTAGACAAAATCTGGGTTTTAGGATTCTTAATTCTCTTGGGATTTTGGACATCCGATTCATTTGCTTTTGACTCAAGACTTCAAGATTTGAATTGTTTGTTTATGACCTTTTGCATTTGCTTGTCAAGAGGACCCCCCACACCTTGCCCCATGCTACTAGTAAGAAGCGTGGGTTTATCACCATAGGCAAGGCATAGGTGAGTAAGGGCATTTCCATCCTTTCCCAACCCTACGTCACTAGTAAGAGACGCAAGCTCATCACCAAAGGTTGGTGGGGCAAGGAAATGTGTAAATTTAAAATTTTCTGTTTGATCTATATTTGACTTGTTTACTTGAGCAAAATGTCAGTGTGTTCTTATTTCCAAAGAGATATACATACGGGATAGATGTGACACCATGAAGCTTCAAGAATAGACCATAGGCAAGACACCCATCCTAAGAAGAAACCAAAAATGAGAATAAACCCGCAGATCTTGGCATGGTTACCGTTAAGACCTTGTCATATCTATCTTTATTTGATGAAATGATTCCGAAATAGTTTGATGATATCATGGAAATAGAGAAGTATGATTAGAGTGTTTATGCCAACAACATCATGAGTTTGTAATGAATTGCTTTGAGAACAAATTCCTTGATCACAATTTTTGTAAAACAAGCGGACAAAATGATCCTAATCTATATGAAGATGCAATGTAGATATAATTATACAAGTAGTGCTAGTTGCTTACGCGTAGAATCATTTGAGGTGTAGGGAATTGACTGTTTCACCAAATTCCTCACCTTCCAGCATACATAGGAGATATGCACCATTTCCATAGTCCTTCATGACTCGGTATGGGCCCAACCATTTGGGCCGGAACTTCCTTCCTTCGCCGGTCTTCTTGTCGATCTAGCTGTCCAGCCTTAGAACTAGATCACCTTCATATATATCATGTTCATAGACCTTCTTGTTATACTACCGGCACATCCGGTCAGCATAGATTTTGTGCCGCTTGTTCAGCATCTAACCTAGCTTCATCTAGGCTTTCTAGTTGGGAGAGATGTGCTTCTCTATAAGCATCTTCATCCAGGATCCCTTGTAATGAAATACGGAGACTGGGTATTTCAACCTCCAGTGGGAGAACTGCTTCTGCCCCGAATACTAGTGAGAAAGGAGTCACTCCTGTTGGTGTCCTTATTGAGGTTTGGTGGGCCCATAAGGCCGGATATAACTTCAAATGCCAATCTTGTTTGTTTTCTTTCACCGTTTTAAGGAGGATGGCTTTTAATGTTTTGTTTGTCACCTCAGCCTATCCATTGGCTTGAGGGTAATATAAGGAGGTTATATGATGGCTTATTTTAAATTTATTGCATAATTTGTGAACTTCGTCATTCTTAAAAGAAGTCCCATTATCTAAGATAATGACTTGTGGGACACCGTACTGTAAATGATTTGGTTCAAAATGAACTTGGCGATTACGAACCCGATCATAAAGAGTAAGAGGCATAGCCTCTACCCACTTGGTAAAATATTCGGTGGCCGTGATTATGAAATTATGGCCGTCTGTAGACGAGGGAGAGAATTTCCCTATTAAATCTAGGCCCCACGTAGAAAAGGGCCATGGAGTAGCGATTGGTTGTAGAGCTTATGTCGGCATGTGAATCTCATGAGAGAATTCTTGGCATTTATGACACCTTCGTACAAACTCTACTGTGTCATGCTCTAAAGTGGGCCAGAAATAGCCCATTCGATGTATTTTACGAGTGGTGGCATGGCCACCAAAGTGGCCTCCACACATTCCACTGTGAGATTCGTGGAGAATATTCTTGGATTCTTCTGTGTCGACACATCTTAGAAGCATTCCATAGAACACTTTTCAATAGAGAACTTGTTCTATGATGAGGTATTTTAGCTAGGATAATGCATAATTGCCTTCTTCGTTGTGGTGTAGCACCTTCTAGAAATGTACGGTCCATGATATAATTAATGATATCAGTGTACCAAGGACACTCAGAGATAGAAGGTCGGGTTTCGATGTAGTATACGCAATCATTTGGAAAGTCCAGATCTACTAGATCGCCTCCGTCTAATGGATTATCAGCTAACCAATCCGCGATGATTTGTCCTTTAACCGACTTCTGATTTACGAACTTTAATTCAAATTCACCCATTAAGGTTATAAAGCATCCAGCCTTTTTAGACAAGGACCCTTGCGTGAGGAAGGTTCGTAAATGTTCTATTTTTACAATGACCTTTGTTTCTTGATTTAACATGTAATGTCTTAAGCATTTTGTTGCAAAGACTATGGCGAGGCATTCCCATTCTTCTTGTGTGTAGCGTGTTTCATAGTCGAGCAATGTCCAGCTAATGAAATAGATCACACGTTCTCTATTGTCATCATCTTCTTGAGCCAGCATATAGGCTAGCGAGACATTGGTGGCTCACGAATATAAAATTAATGGGTGATCTGGTTTAGGTGGCATTAGCGTAGGTGGTGATAACAAGAAATGCTTAACTACATTGAAAGATTCATTGCGATTCGGTCCAATCCATGCTATAATCTTTCTTGAGTAGACTTTTGATTGGATGAATGGCAAAACTTAATTCCGGGATGAATCTCTGAATAGCACCAAGTTTTCCAAGAAATGATCTCGATTCCGCATTCATCCGAAGGTGGGATTATTTCGAGAACCACCTTAATTTTGGTTGGGTCAACATCGATCCCATGATGATATAATGTAACCTAGGAGCTTCCCTCCTGTCACACCAAAGACACATTTTTCAAGGTTTAGCATGACTCTGTATTCTATCAGACGTGAAAGAATGATGCGAAGCACTTCTGGATGGTCACAACATTTCTTGGCTTTAGCCAGCAAGTCATCTACATAGGATTCCACAATTTTATGAATAAGATCATGAAATATATACGTCATAGCCCGCTGGTATGTAGCGCCGGTGTTCTTGAGACCAAATGGCATAACAACATAGCAATAGGTTCCCCAAGGAGTTATAAACGTGGTTTTAGCTTGATCTTGTTCGGATATTCTGATTTGATTGTATCCCGAGAATCCATCCATGAGAGATAAAAGCTCAAATCTAGCTATTGTGTCAACGATGACATCTATAGATGGTAATGGGAAGTCATCTTTAGGACATGCCTTGTTAATGTCTCAGAAGTCTACACAGATGCGTATCTTCCCATTCTTTTTTAGAATGGGAACAATATTAGATACCCACTGAGAGTAATCGACTGGTTTGATGAATCCTACTTGGAGGAGTTTCATTACCTCCTCTTTCACCATGAGAGATACCTTGGGTTTTATTGGTCTTGATTTTTTTTTAATCGGTTTTGCATCAGATTTAGTGACGAGTGCACCGCAATGTGTGGTGCAACCCCTATCATTTCTTTATAATTAAATGCAAAAGCCTTCTGATGTTCCTTGAGGATCTGAGTGTGTATTTCTACTTCTAATGGAGTTAGCGAGGATCCTAACTTCAATATCCTTGGTTCATCTTCCGTTCCAATGTTAATATTAATTGTTTCTTCGATTAAAGAAGCATTACCTTCTTCAAACTCAGGCGGGGCTGGAGGTAGTTCTAGATCATCTCCGTTCTCGACTGTGTATATGTTGAGTTCCTTTTGTGGGGGAAGCTCTGTCATGGGATTCCCGAAGTAAGAAGATGCATGCGGGATTAGGGATAAATCTACCACGTGATGGGTGAGATGTAATGCCGCATAGGCGTTTAAGAAATCAAGAGTGGTTGTATCACTATCGATGTGGTCTAGGATAGTAGATTTGTTTTCATTTCTATTTAAAAGAGGATTTGACATTGTTTTTATCAATGGTTCATCACGAAGGGATACCATGAAATGGGTATCCTCTAACTTACTATTTGGAGTAAAGTGTGATGCTGAGGTTGCTATTGAATCGGTGAGAATATTTTGTTCTCGCGGGATTGCTTCGATTGATATGAAGTCAAACTCTTTGCTTAAATTTAGTACATCTATTTTGTAGAGTTGTAAGTGCTTGGCTTTGGATTCATACATCTCGAACTTGATTTGCTACCAATTGTGAGTCTCCTAACACTCTGATGTTATCAACACCGATTCTCTTAGCTATGATGAGGCCAAGGAGGAGGGCTTCGTACTCAGCACCATTGTTTGTGCATTTGAAATTTAGTTTAAAGGAAAATGGTAGGACTTTTCCTTCGGAGAAGTAAGGATTACTCTAGCCCCAGCTCTGTAATGACATTTAGCTCCATCAAAATGGAGAGTCCAATACTTAGCTGGGAATATGGGCACTGGGATATTTGTTGTGTTAACATCTTCTACCTCTACCATGCAGAGATCTACTACTGGGAGAGAACCGACACCTAGGGTGCACCCCATGCCTATAGAATCAAATGGTAGGAACATTGGTAGATCCTGTTCTAGTAATTCAACAATTTTTGTAGTAGTTCCTAATGATATTGTTTTACAATGTGCTAGCCTCATCTTTGGGGGCTGGGGTTACCTTGCTAGGCTCATAGTTTCAAGATCTGTCGTAGGTACCAACTTTTCTTCTGGTTTCACGTCGGTAGGTTTATTAAGTTGGTTCGTTGGGAGTTCAAACTCTAAGTGCATGCCTGGTATTTTCTTTAGGTCAGCTAGGTGTACATCGAATGGTTTTGGATCACCTTTGGCTATGAACACCTTTCCTAAATGAAAGAATCTTACTTCTTAAAATAGCGTAGAAGGGATTGCCTTCATATGGTGTGTCCATGGTCACCGAGGATCATATTATAGTTAGTTTCCCAATCTATAATATAAAACTCATTCAAGATTGTTTTGGGTCCTAAGGTGACCGGTAGTATTATAGTTCCAATTGAAGTGGCTTTAAGGCTGTCATAGCCTCTTAGCGTATTTTGGGTTGTGGAACAATTTGTTTCTCCGTACCCTAGCTTTTGAAGGAAAGAAAAAGGGACTATGTTAACTACTACCCCATCATCAACCATCGCATGTTTCACATAATTGTTATAAACCCACACTTGTAAGTGTAAGGCCGGATCACCTTGGCGTGCAATCTCAGCGTCTGTTGGCATTTTGTTTATTTCGAATATGAATTCGGTGTCCTTATCCGGCTGCCCTGGAGGATGGATATCAAAGTCTATATGGTTTACCTGTGTTTCGGGAGGTGGAGTGATGCTAATTAGATGACCTAAACCTAATGCTTCTAAAAGAGCAGCCCTGTGAGCAGGGGAGTTCTTCAACAAATCCAAAAAGGAGATGTGTGAGAAGTTTTTGTTAGATCATTAATTAAGTCATAAGCACCCACGGGTTTTATTAATACTTGTTGGATATTGTCTATTTCTAGTGGGTAGCTTGGACTTAGCTGAGAGGAATACTCTCGTGTCCTTGTTACAGCTTCTATGGGTAGTTCAGCATCTAACTCCACTAAACCGACTATCTTAGGTCGTGGCTGACTTCCTAGTTGTGGCGCAACTAATGGATTCAGTGAAGTTGAGGCTTCATGATCATTGTTTCCTGTAATTACACCCTTGTTTGTCCCATTTGGATTTATCTTGTTATTGTTGTGATTTGGAAGCGGATCATTGAAGATCTGGAGGGGTGCATTTTGAGGGGAAACTACCCCTGTAAAAGTATTTGGTGCTGGTGACGTAGGATCTACCAAGAACATATCTATAAAAAGTTGTCTTTGTTCCTCTGGCAAACGTTGCATAAATTTATTGTAGTCACGGCACGTTCTAGTGTCATGGCCTCGGATTTTGTGAAAACTACAATAGGATTTAGGATTGTAATTCCTAGTTTTTTGGCTCGGTGTATATTGTGGCCTAAATTTTTGATCAAACCGTTGCCTATTAAAGTTTTGCGTTTGTTGTTTTTGGTTTGAATTTTGGTTTTGATACCAAGTTGAATTTTGATTTGGATCCCATGTAGGGATTCGTCATTGTTTTTGTTGTTGTTGTTATTGTTGTGTGATGATTAAAATCCACTGTATTGATTGTTGGAGTAAAGTTATTGTTTATTTGTGGTGGAGTATTCACAACATTTACCTTTCTAGCCTAATCAGTTACTCCATCCGTCATGTCACTCCATGATTTTTATTAAGGATTTTAGGTCCTTGATTGATATTCATGATAGTAGGATAAGTTTTAGTGTTTTGGTTGGAGGTGATTAATCTCCCGCTTTCTCCATATGTTTTGCGACCACTATCAATTGCCACTTGATATATTCGGAGAGCACTCTCAAGTACTTCATCGTAAGTTCTTAGTGGGAACTTCTGGACTTCTTCCTTCACTTCTCTACTGAGAGAATGAAGGAATAAATCACATAGTTCCATTTGATCCATATTTGGAGCACTTGCCAAAGAATAAAGAACTGTATGCCACCTCTGGATGAAATGGGCAACAGATTCATTGTGTTCTTGTTTAATGTGCAAGAATTCCCTAATTCTTGTCCTTAATAGTTTGTTCATGTCAAAGGCCTTGATGAAATCTGAAACGAGTTGTTTGAATGAATGGATGGAAGCCTTAGGTATTCTATAATACCAATCGAGAGCGATACCTTCCAAGGTTTTGGGAAATATTTTAGCAACAACCCCATCCCATGGGAGTAGTTCTCGGATTATTGTAGCATAAGCCTTGATATGTGCATTTGGATCTCCCTCACCTTTGTACTTAGGAAAATCAAGAAGAGGTCTTGGAAGCATGATGCTTCATATGGTGAAATCTAAGGGCTCTTTCAAGTATTTTGAATATGTCCCTATCGCATAGGTTTCGACCATTGATGGTGCCTGCTGAGGGAGCGGTGGTGGAATGGGTTGTTGACATGGCATTGCATATGCATTGGTAGGAGCATAAGGGAACCCCTGTGGTTGAGTAAAAATACCGGGAGAGGAGAACATATCCCCTTGTGGTGATTTGGAGTACATGTTTAAGTATGAAGGGGTATTGTCCAAGAATGGATTATTTTGTACTAGACCGGGAGGTGTCAGATCGGTGTTAGAAATGATGGTTCTAGTCGGCGTTTGTTGTGAATACTGAGGGGTCATGCCTAACATACCTATTCCTGTGAGGAGGTCTATTTGGCTAGGTTTGGAATTTCCTGCCTACATGAGTTGAGAATGGTGATTTTCCTGGAGCAAGTTCTAACCCCCTCACTTTTTCTACTAATGTTGAAATGACTTCATTTGGTGAAGTCACGGTGTTTTGCCTTAGTGGCATTTGTTGTATATCATGGTGTTGTATAGGCATGTGATATCCTGCTATGAACTGATCGCTACCCTGCCAAGTTTCCCCGAGGGCATTTCCTTGAAAAGAGACCTCGGGTTGTATTTTTAGATTCCCTATAGGTGGGTACATACCTTGGGAACGTTGTTCATTCCTGGGATAACATGTTGAATGTTCATTATCTAAACCTAGGTATGGGTTTGATTGTCTACTAATTTGTGGTTTAAGTAGTATACGAGGGCGACGAACCATATTCTCCCGTGAACATCATATTGTTCGAGCCTGAAGGCTCTGTTTGTTGTGTTTAAGTGAGCTAATTCAGCTCCTTTGTTTGGAAAGGTGAGCTATATCTGACCTTTGGAGTTTGTGTTGACAACTGGTTAGTTGAGTAGTTGTTACCCCATACTAAGAGCGAGGGCAATGATTGTCTATTCAATTGAGCGTAGTATGCCTCAAGACCTAAGAGAGGCCTACAATATGCATCGAATCTCGACATATTCGGGGTATATGAATACCCACGAGAATAATGGGAAGGAGCGAAGGTGATAGTGAAAGCTAATGAGGTAGTAAAGGTGAAAGAGTCATTTTAATTTGAAAGAACCAAGAGAAAATCGACTCAGGACTGAAATTAGAAACGTTCACGTCGGGTTCACCAATTTTGTACGATGGAAAAGTGACAAGCGAGCATAGGAATCTACAAGTAACTTTTCCTCGCACCCGACCTCCCGAGGTCGTGCCGAGACAACCTGGTGGGGATTAAATATGTGTGGGATGTAGACAAGCTAATTGGGCAATCTGATGTCTTCGATGCGCACTAGTGGAAATTATGAATCTAAGGCAAAGAAGGCCCTCCTAACCTAAACTGGTGTGATAGATCGATCAACAAGGATGACTGCTCGAATGCTCTAATCAATATCAAGCTCTGGTGTGATTTGGTCTATAGGTTGTGGAATACGTGGAAAATGACCTGGGATAGTTTCGTGTATATCTCCAGATAAGGTCATAGGGCGGATGGTAAATATAATTGACTCTATGGGTGATTCTCTAGCCTAGTCCAGAACTCCTTAGCTTTGTTAGTTGCTGTGTCTAGCAAGGATAACTGTTCGATGATGATAGGTGGAAGTGGAGTAGATCCGAATACTAGTGTACGTAGGCCATCATCTATGTTTGATTCACCTATGGACTCGTTGGGCTATGGGATTTGTGGGTCACAAACGTAGATTCATATTTATTGTGGTCCTGCTATGGTCATGTGTGAAATCAATCCCTAATCCCTAGTATCCAATAGTCATATGCCTTTTCAGCTTCTATATTCAGAATTAATAATTGTGTGATCTTCTCAGAATATCTTGCAGACATTTGTGCAACCTGAATTCTCAAGCTGGTATCTATATCTGTGAGAGTGTCTCATGTATCTGGATATGGGATCAAAGGATCATAACCAAAGGTCTACTCTCTTTCAAACCCTTCCAAAATCATGCGGATATGAATCTAGGGTAATCTATAGTTTGGTTGATTTGACCAAAATGTGTGTGCTTGGTCATTTTCTATGTTTAATCCATGTAGTTGAAACCGATTTGTTGTAAGTTTACCGTTGTTCGAAAGATTTGGATCCTAATATTATTGGGTTAGGGAACGATTGGCTCGAATACGTATTTCCTGGCTCTCTAGGTCCCGTGATTGTCATACAAAAGCAATAATATAAAACTAAATGTAGCAAAATAAAATTAACTATTGGAAGTATGTCTATAACATATATAACTTCTATATTTTTTTATTTTCTGATGAATTTTATAAATGAATTTGAAAGAGCAGCTATTTTAATATATCTAGAAATTGACAATTAACCTAGTGTCGAATTTTAAAACAAACAAAGTAACCGAGTATAGCTACTTGCTTGTGCAATTGTAAATCTATTCTAAACAATGAAATAACTAATCTAATCTATTTGAAAGACTCTCAATCCTACCTCAAAAGTGAGGAAAGAATCATAGTCTCTCATAAACTATCAATCCCCACAACTTCCCTGACAATATCGAAAGTAAGATTGACTGAAATAAAGTAATTAACTACTCTATTTGATATGATTCTAATTAGAAATTTGAAAGATAGAACCCGGATTCATGCAATAGTGGCGAATCCAATGGTGTGTGTGATCTTTTCCCCTTAGTGTGATCTCCTCGTTCCTTCGTGTTCACGTGGATCCGTAAAAGCGTGTAATGTTAGCATCAACAAGTAGATATTGGGATAAAAGCATCTTAGATACGGGATCGAATAGAATGCAAGTAGGAGAGAGATAGTGCAAGAGTACAGAGCTTGGCTTATGAAATTCCTAGCGGGATTTATTGCGAGTCATGTAACATAAAACGTCTAGAACCTGAAACTATCCTGTTTGAAGAACAAAACCTACAACTTTAATGGCTTCCTATTGAAAACAAACTACTCTACTCCAATGGATTGGATGAAATATCAACAGCAGTTGCACAAGATGGATATGTGGCTTCCTAAAAACAAAACAACACTAACTAAGCATGCAATGAAAGAAACTAAGAATCCTAAGTAAAATGAAAGACTAATCTATTACAATGAGAAATTCATAGGCAAATTTGAGGGGCCATTTGATTGAGCACAAGCCAACTATTTATAGCATTTGCATTTACCTAAGGTAAAAACCAAATTGATCTCTTAAACTATAAACAATGGAAAAACACTATTCCGTGGAACTAGAATCATTAATGCAAGCTCATGGCGGTGAAAAAAAGTTAGTAAACATTGAAATTTACATGAGTTGTGTTAAAAGAGCATTCTGGAAAACACGTAAAGGACCGCCCCCGAGCGGGTGGCGATTCTGGACCGCCGCCCTGCTTAGGGCGGCGGTCACGAGACCACCACCCAGGCAGGTGGTGGTTTCGTAACTAAAGAGTAAAAGGCCAAGAAAAGAGGGAAAAGAGAAAAACAAAGCACGCGGGGCTAAACGGGGCATGCGGGATGTTAATGCACACTTGGGGAGCTTTTTCAAATCCCGAACACCTTGCGAGGAGACTTGTATCATCATTGGGGTATGTGTTACGTTGTTCGACGGTGCAGTACCCTACAATTTTGGGTACGATGCATATCTTTGGTATTCAAAATATGTGGTATACACAAGGTCTCATGATTGCACGTATGCAACAAACGACAGAAACAACATTATAGGTAACTGGTAGTTAAAATATGTTGTATACACAAGGTGTCACGTTTGTGCATATGAAAAAATGTAAAAACATCGTCATATGATAATGGTATTAAAATTGGTGGTATACACAAGGTCTCATGAATGTGTGTATGTGAAAAATGACAGAAACATCATTATAGGTAACTCGGTAGTCAAAATTTGTTGTATACATAGGGTGTCCCTTTTGCATGTATGTGAAAAATATTGCAAGCAACATTATAGGATACTGGTATTCAAAATATATGGTATATGCAGGGTCTCATGTTTACACGTATGCAATAAATAATGGAAACAATGTTATAGGTAGCTAGCAGATCCAAATCTATGGTATACACACGATGTCACATTTGTGCATATGTGAAAAATGACGAAATAATGTTATAGTTAACTAGTAGTCCAAATCTATGATATACATAGGGTGTCGCATTTGTGCATAGGTGAAAAACAAATGTCGCAAAACAATGTTATAGGATACTAGTATTTGAAACATGTTGTATACACAGTGTCTCATGTTTGCATGTATGTGAAAAATATCGTAAATAGTGTTATAAGATATTGGTATTTGAAATATGTGGTCTACACAGTGGTCTCGTGTTTACACGTATGCAACAAAAATTACAAATAATGTTGCAGGATACTTGGTATTCAAAACTTGTGGTATACACAGGGTTTCAAGTTTGCGCACATGTGACAAACGATGCAAACATCATAATAGGAAACTTGTAGTAAAAATATTTGGTATACATAGGGTATCACATTTACGTGTATGTGAAAAAGAAATGTAAAAAACGTTATAGGAAACTAGTAGTCCAAATATGTGGTATAAATAGGGTCTCACATTTGCATGTATGCGGCAAATGACACAAATAGAGTTATAGGGTAGTGGTATTCAAAAATTTGGTATACACAGGGTATCTTGTTTATGCATATGTGAAGAACATCTCAAACATCATCATTATAAGATCTTGATATACACAGGGTCTCATAAATGCGTGTATGTGACAAATGATGGAAACAACATTATAGGTAACTAATAGTCAAAATTTGTGGTATACACAAGTTGTCACATTTGTGCATATGTGACAAACATCATTATAGGATACTTGTATTTTAAATCTATGGTATACATAGGGTCTCACGATTACGTGTATGCAAAAACAACTCAAACAATGTTATAGGTAACTAGTAGTCCAAATCTTTGGTATATATATGGTGTCACATTTACACGTATGCAAAAAATATCGCAAACAACATTATAGGATACTAGTATTCAAAACCTATGGTATACACAGGGTCTCACATTTGTGTGTATGTAAAAAATGTTGCAAACAATGTTATAGGATACTAGTATTCAAAACTTGTGGTATACACAAGGTCTCATGTTTGTGTTTATGTGACAAACATCATAAACAATGTTATAGGATACTAGTATTCAAAACTTGTGGTATACACAAGTATCAAGTTTTCATGTATGTGAAAAACATTGCAAACAATGTTTTAGGATACTGGTATTCAAAATATGTGGTATACACAGGATGTCACATGTCCATGCATTTCACAAATGATGGAAACATCATAGTAGGAAACTGGTAGTCAAAATATGTGGTATACAAAGGGTGTCACATTTGCACGTATGTGACAAACGACGTAAACAACATTATAGGAAACTAGTAGTCTAGATCTGTGGTGTAAATAGGGTCTCACATTTTTGCGTATGTAGAAAATGACACAAGCAATGTAATATTAAATTGGTATTCCAAATTTATGGTATACATAGGGTCTCACGTTTGTGCATATGCGACAAACGTCGCAACCAAAGTTGTAGGATATTGGTATTCAAAATCTCTCGGTATACATATAGTGTCACATTTTTGTGTATGCTACAAACATCACAATCAACGTTCTATGATACTTGGTATTCAAAATTTGTGGTATACATAGGGTGTCACGTTTGTGCATATGTGATAAACATTGCAAATAGCATTATAGGATACTTTGGTATTTGAAATCTATGGTATACACATGGTGTCATGTTTATGCATATGTGACAGAGATGATGGAAAGAACATTATAGGTAACCGGTATTCAAAATATGTGGTATACATAGGGTGTCACGTTTGTACATATGGGAGAAATGTCGTAAACAATGTTATAGGATACCCTTATTCAAAACTTTTGGTATACAAAGGGTCTCACATTTGCGCGTATGCAACAAATGACAGAAACATTGTTATAGGTAACTCGTATTCCAAATATATGGTATACATAGGGTGTCACATTTGTGCATATGTGACAAACATCACAAACAACATTATAGGATACTGGTATTTGAAACCTATGGTATACACAGGGTCTCACGTTTGCGTGTATGTGACAAATGTCGCAAAAAAATTTATAGGATATTGTTATTCAAACTTGTGGTATACATAGGGTCTCACATTTGTGTGTATGTGAAAAACGTCATAAACAACGTTATAGGATACTAGTATTTGAAACTTGTGGTATACACAGGGTCTCACATTTGCGTGTATGTGAAAAACATCACAAACAATTTTATAGGATAATAGTATACAAAATTTGTGGTATACACAGGCTATCACATTTGATTACATGAGAAAAATGACGTAAGCATTGTAATAGGAAACTGGTAGTCAAAATCGGTGGTATACATAGGGTGTTACATTTGCGCGTATGCGAAAAACAACGTAAACAACATTATAGGAAACTAGTAGTCAAAATCATGGTATAAATAGGATCTCACATTTGTGTGTATGAAAAAAATGATGTAAGCGATCGATAGGAAAATGGCATTATAAATATGTGGTATACACAAGGTCTCACATTTGCACATATGTGAAAAATGTCGCAAACAATGTTGTAGGATAATGGTATTCAAAATCTATGGTATACACAGGGTGTCACATTTGCATGTATGCTATAAATGTCGTTGTGTAAACAATGTTATAGGATAATGGTATTCGAAATTCATGTTATACACGGGGTGTCACATTTACGTGTATATGAAAAACATTGCAAACAATGTTATAGGATACCGGTATTTGAAATCTCTAGTATACACAGGGGTCTCACGTTTGCGGTATCGCGACAAATGACGTAAACAACGTCATAGCAAATCTGGTATTCAAAATCTATGGTATACACAGGGTGTCACATTTGCATGTATGTGACAAATATCAAAAACAACATTATAGGATATTGGTATTTGAAATATGTGGTATACACAGGTCTCACGTTTGTGTGTATGTGACAAATGACGTAAACAACATTATAGGAAACTGGTAGTCCAAATATGTGGTATACATAGGGTGTCACGTTTTCACGTATGCAAAAATAGCATAAACATCATTATAGAAACTAGTAGTCCAAACCTATGGTATACACAGGGTGTCACATTTGTGCGCATGCAAAAATGACACAAGCAACGTAATAGGAAATTGGTAGTCAAAATTTTTGTATACATAGGGTGTCACGTTTGCGCGTATACGAAAAATAATGAAAACAACGTTATAGGTAACTAGTAGTCGAAATTTATGGTATACACAGGTATCAAGTTTATGCGTATCTAATAAACTATGAAAATAACATCATAGGTAAATGGTAGTCGAAATCTATGGTATACATAGGGTGTCATGTTTGTAGATATGCAAAAATGTCACAAACATCATAATAAGAAACTGGTATTTGAAATCTTTAGTATATATAGGGTGTCACGTTTATGCATATATGAAAAATGGCTTAAACACAAGCGTTATAAGAAACCGTAGTCCAAACCTATGCTATACACAGTGTGTCACATTTGCATGCATGTGACAAATGACGTAAGAAGTGTAATAGGAAATTGATAGTCAAAATTTATGGTATACACAAGATGTCACATTTTCACGTATGTGAAAAATGATGAAAAACATCATTACGAGTAATTGGTAGTCAAAATCTATGGTATACACAGGGTTTCACATTTGTGCGTATGTGACAAATGTCACAAACATTGTTATAGGATACTGCTATTTGAAATTTGTGGTATACATAGGGTCTCACAATTGCACGTATGCAAAAATGACGGAAACAACATTATAGGTAACTAGTAGTCCAAATTTTTGTATACACAGGTGTGTCACATTTGCGCGTATGCGAAAAATGATGGAAACAGATGTTATAGATAACTCATAGTCCAAATTTTTGGTATACACAAGGTGTCACATTTGTGTGTATGCAACAAATTATTGTCGCCAAATCACTTTGCATTCTCCGGATGGCGGAATGTGAGGCAGGGACATTCGGTGTGATTGGGACACATGGGATCACCTCTCAAGCTGTGGGACTTGGGCTTAAGGTGAACCTCTGGAGAAATCCGGCTTCCTTTTCCTAAACTAAGTGGTGTACTACTCCTAGTGAAATAAAATGTCTATTTAGTACTATGCTAACATTTTCATGGGTTTTAGGAAAGAGATTTGCATAAATGAAATCATACTAGGGATGGTGATGCACCAAATAAAGGGTGTTGCGAATCAGGAAGGGTTAATTTGAAGAGGGTGTGCACCACAAGTCAACTTCGCCTCTGTAACTTAGAGAGGGTACATAATACCACAAACTAGGAAGCATGTGTTTCCTTTGTTAAACTTGATCAGAAAAACAAGTTATCAATCTTCCAGTGAAGAAGGATGAACTTGAGAAGGGTGAACAAGCACCACAACTCAACTGCATGCAATACTCCACCACTTGATAAGCACAGAACTCCAAGAACCTACAATAGAAACATGAACTTGCACAGTGTACCTACAAGCATGAGAAAAGGCACAAAGAAGTATAGAAGGATGAAAGGACTGAGATTAGTCACAAAACACACAATTTTATTGCTTCAATAACATGCATAATGCATCATACATTCGAAGAGGTAATGGTTGTCATTACAATCTTGGAAAGGAGGATTGAAAGTTCTCTCAACATACAAGGACAACTTGTAGAAGAGAGAGGACTCTTGAAAAATTACACTTGCCTAAGATGTCTAACTTTCCAACCTATCTGACCTATTGGAACCCTTTGGAATGAGATTCCTACTTACATTTATAGAAGAATGTGTGAGAGAGAAGAGGAAAGTTCATAATTCCATTCCTAAATTTAAGGCACATGTTGTATTTATTACAGTTGATTGAACCACTTGAGAAGGTTCCATCATGTATCATTAATACCTAGTTGACCTAGTCTTCTCAATTAATTAAAAGAATATTTAAATAAAATATTTAAATAATAATAATAAATATTATTATTAAAATATTTTTGGGAATTCAGATCATGAAATAGTTCTATGATTCAATAACAAACAAAATCATGCACACTGGATCTAAACAATTCCCCAAAATCTACAAAAGAATGGAAGTATAAACTAGAATAATCCAAATCAAGACAAAGTACACACACAAAACGCAACATGTACCATGGTTCACCCAATGTGGGCTATGTCCACCAAAGATAGAGATCTCATATATATAATACAACAAGAGTACAAACCAACTCTTCAATATAAGAGTACAATGCATCTCTCCAAGAGTATATCCTCTCCTCCAGATCTCTAAATAGATCTCCATGAGTGCACTACAACCGTGCCTCCAAACACCACTAGCAGATCTCACATAACTAGGAACTACTACATCTTTGAACTGCTACCAAGTTCTTTGTGGATCTACAAACAAGACCTCTCACATGGGTCTACCATATGTGCAACTATGATTGTGCACCAAGAAGTAAGTCTGTCTCTCCATCACTGCATAACTTGTGCAAACATGAAGACAACCTCCTCTACAATATCTAGATCTACATGGATCAACAATACAATATGATCTCATGGATCTATAATACAAGATCTCACCAACATGTGGATCTACAAGAAGAAACTCTATGTGCTTTGCATACTATGCAAGCCATTACAATGAGACAATAACTATACAAAGGAATACAATATAAGATGTTACCCTCTTCTCACCATTTAGATGTACTGCGATATTTCCTTCTTTCCAGCTCCTTTCCATGGAGAATTTGTCTTCATGTAACTTTTTATTTCTTTCTCTTATTCTTCTTCTTCGTCTTCATCCTCTCAATCTAGGAGAAACAAGGATCTAATTCAATCCTTCTCTTAATTCTCCTTCTAACCCTAGCTTTCATGCTTATATAGTCGTTTATAAACTTAGGGCACTTAGCCATGCAATTACAATCAATAGATCTACTTTAATGATAAAAATAGATCTAAATCCTAAGAGTTAATTAAAACACTCCCGCATAGGTAACCGATGTCAATTGGCCTTAACCACTCGACGATTACTCCTTGCTTGACCGATGTTGGTCATACCTAATCGATGCCGGCCTTGGGTGATCGATGCGGTTCCCCAACCGATGACAGATATTGTATTTTCTAGCAAGTTTCCATTGCACGCTCCAGTGAAGCTATTTATCTCCACAACCTAACAATATTTAAATAAAAATATTAAATTAATTAAAATTAATGGTGGGACCCACTAAAAATTGATTTACACTGAAGGGGAAATTACGAGGAAAAGGTCAAAATACAGCCCAACTCAGTAGTTGGCTCGCCGAGCCAACTCTCCAAGTTAGTATCGAGCTCCTCCAGTCTTCACAGCAACCGAGATCCCTTGCATTAAGCACCTATTGACCAGCTCGGTCCTACAATGTGGCTCCTCAACCGCTTCCAATGCTCATCGCCATGTCGAGCTCCTAAAAAGAGCTCTCTGTGAAGCTCTTTCTAAGCCTCACCGAGTTTCATTCCCACCGAGCTCCATTTGGTCTGCTCAAATGGTTTAATCCCTTCACATTCCTTTTCAGCTTGCCACTCCATGAGCTACCTTTCTATCCAACTTGGTGAGCTTCTCATGTCTCTGCAGACGGATCACCGCCTAGTGATGTCTCTTAAATGCAATGAATGAGATATTTTCTATTCACCATCTGGTATCACTTGATCGGGCCTTAACTTCACCTGAGGTTACCAAGCTCGATTAGCTCCCACTATATTTTTGTATTTACTCACCTTCACTCGTTAATCCATCAAAGTGACTTGAGCGAGTTACATGTTTGAACTAGCTCGACAAACACCAACTCGATTCATCTCACCACAAGCCAATGCTTAAACTAACCGAGCTGACTCGCTCATTCTCATGCCGAGTAGAGATCCTATCACCGAATAACTCCCATTGAGCTCTTCTCATTCTTTCTCGAGTTCCATTCCTTCCAAATCGGTGAGCTTCGCATGAGTTTTATTAGGTTCTACACATCGATAAAAGCTTTCCTCATCACAAGATATATCCACATGCTCTCCCACAAAATCATCGATCTCCCTTTACACTTATATCTCGATGCCGAGCCTGCCTCCATGATGTCCCCATATTTTACTCAGCTCAGTTGGGTGAATTATGAGCCCAAGCTTCACTCATCAAACTCCACTATCTACTTGGTTCCGACTTGGCTTTATAATCCCGAAATGATCCACAAAGAGCTCCTTAAATTTCAACTCAACCTACCCGGCTCTTGGTCACATACATCAAGTCCATTCATGACTTACCACTTACTAACTCCTAATTTTAATGTCATCCATGTCCTCATGATATGTTTCACCTCCACCATGAGCTCGGCCCATCCTTTTATTTGGTTTAATGTCTTGACCATTAAACAAAACCTAAACTCTTTGCAATGGAAATCGAGAATACTTCAATGAACTATGTCAATATCCATTCCTAAGCAAGTTGCTTGCTTGAACACTTTTTATTAACCTATTTGACATCAATTATGAGCTATCGATAGTAACTCAGATGTATTTGCAATGATATCAAACTCCGTCTCATCATTTCTTCCTCCTTGAGTCAACCATCCCTAGCATCAATAAATATGACCCATTATAAACTATGCAATCTCTATGAGTTCACCTCCTATTTGAGTGCCTTTGAATCGTGATCTTTCCAACTTTGATATCTTCAACAATGAGCTTCAAGCTCAAATATTTCATCCACCACTTTGTATTCCTCTCTTAATAAAGACTTTCCATTTTCCTCATAAATGACTCATCGACTTACACAAATCTGCTAGTGAACTCATTCTAAACTATATTGTGTTCACCAGTGGTTTGGAACCAAGCTCATCGTTCCCATGAGATGACACCTGCACCCACACTCCCGATATCAAACTTATTCATCCAGTTCTTTTTACTGAGCCCATTTCAAAACCAACTCCACAATAACCATTTTTGGTTCGACTCATATTTATGAACATGAGTGGGTTATCCTCTGTGATATTCTCAACCATATGCGATGGTTTCCAAGTTGGCAGATATACAACTCACACTTAGTTTCACCAAAATCAATCCTCCTTGCCTATCGAAAATGCTTTCACCTCATGAGCTTAGAATCAAACCTACTTGTAATGGATCTAAGCTTATTTGTATGCTATTCACGGATATTCCAATGTTATTCATCCAAAGTGTTATGCCATGGATCTCCTACAACTAACCCAAAGTGCCTCACCTCGATCATTCATGCATTGGTCAAAGGCTTGCATAGATACTTATCACCACTCTTTCATGCTTTCAATGGCTAAGAAACTAGCGCTAAACCTGCTAACCATCTATGAGCGATTTCCTCCATGTTATTTTTATGGATCCTAAAACATAAACCAAGTCACCAGATGACTTTTCTAATAGCTCGGAAATCGATTCGACATCTCCACGACTTGGCAAGCTCGTTAAATATTACTCACCTTCATGCACTAATTAGATGTTTCAGCATCCAACTTAGTTTATTGATGGCACATTTATTTGGTAGGATTTCTCTCTTGGCTCACCATCTCATGATTCCCACTTGGCCATGCTCCTACAAATTTCCCACGGTGAAGACTTAATGCAAAATTTTGACACTATTCAGCCAATTCAACCAGTAAGAGACCCAAAATTTTCCCTACCTAGATTTCTACCTTAGCTCGTCCACCCACATGGTCCAACATTCCATGATCCCCATGTACTTGGTAACATCATCCCTCGGTCCCAACATTGACTCCACCACTGAGTTATTTGGAAATTGGCCTCTTAAAGTCTGAGGCCCCCAAAAACTCCCCAACTCGGCTCCCTTCAAACTCTTCTACCAACATCAAGCTCTTAAGGGCATGGTCCTTCATACTTTACTCTCGAGTAGTCTAGAGCTCACTCACATCACTAAGCTCTCACCGATCATGACCTTGAAATGTTATATGTATTTCATATTTCCTCTCGCCATCTATGAGCCCTAAAAGCCATTTTATTAACTTGAATGATGGGCTCACTACCCTTTGCACTTTTATGGTTGAGTGAGCTCACTTCATGTGCCTATATGTTTACCAACTCTACTCACCTAAGCTAACATTTAACCAAAGAGCTATCCATTCCCCTAAACATGCATTTTTTCCTTCCAACTCACCGCATACACCGTCCTCTCGAGCCATGTTTTGAGTCTTTCAACCATCTAATCCATCTATTAATGCAAAATATTGCACATGGCTCACTGATCCAAATAGTGCATGAACGCACTCCAACCTCAAATGAGCTTGACAAGATCTCCAATATTTATTAATCCGAATGAGCTCTTTATGTCTGACTTGGCTCAACATTATAAAAAAACTCAAAACCACCTAATAAGAAAGAAATTAGACTTCATGTCTCCTATTCAAGCCAAGCTCATTCTCTATAATTCGATGGGGTGGGTTGAATGTTGCACTCGGTCACACATATGTCTCCATGGCTCTTTATACGAGCTTTGTACTCCTAGGTGGCACACCATGAAGAACTCAATGACCATTTCCTTTATGGATTCAATGAGCTATGAATTTGAAAACTCAAGCTCGACTTGACATTATCACATAACCAAATGGCCCTTCCAAAGAAACTCGGTTGTCTTTACCCCTGACATGTGTCGAGTTCCATATTTTATATTCAAACTAAGTCTCCAACCTTTTTGATGCTCAACCATGTGCATGGCTCACCGAGCCATGAAAGAACTCAGTCAACATATATAAGCCTTGGGCTCAAACCAAGCTCCTACAATTAATCCTTTAGTTCGTCGAGCAGCTCGGTGAGCTACTCGATGAGCTAGTTGAGCTCAAAACTCCTATCCTGGGAATTTTCACACTTAGCCTTGAAATCTCTGAATTTCCACTATTCTCTTGAACCATGAGGGTAATTAAATGTCACTAAGGCCCCTTAGGATCGGTTTATTTATTTTTGATCATTTTTTGTCGTGTTCACAGGAAGTGTGGCCCTCCGGGCGTTGTCCAATTTTTATCCAAGAGGAAAAAATTGATAACATTTTTGGTGACCTCTCGGGGATGCTTTCCTACTAAGCAATAGTCCAATAGATCAAAGCCATCCATTGGGTATGGATTCAATGTTGGAATCTTTAAAATGATTTGATCTTTTATGACATATCCCGGAGTCTCTTTGGTATAGGTAATCTTGGACCTCCCTGGAATGCTAAGCATGAAGTATAATAAATCTATTAGATGTTTGGCATCTATGAACAATACAAAATTTTGAATGAAGTGGATCACGAAAATCCTATGGAAACTTTGAACCCTCTCTCTCCTTGAAAAACTCCAATGATGAAACGACATGAGAACAACACAAGAGTGACAATGGAAAACAAAACATACTTGAAACAATGAAAACCATACATTACCTAATTGAAACATCTAGGTGTTCAATGCACTTATTTTTTTAAAAATAACCTTATTTCTACTCTTGCTTACTAGTGGCAGTGGCACAGAAAGCTAAATAAAACCTACAAATCAAGTTATGCAAAATAGCTCCCTTTCCTCACAATGGATTTCCATGCAAATGATTTGACAATGGACATGGCTAAGACTAAGAGTGAAAAACTAAAAAAATCCCAATTTTCTACTTGGTCCACCAAGGCATCAACTAGAAAGAGAAAGAATTCCTCTTTTAGTTGCTCTGTATTTGTCCTAGAGGCATTTCAGCGAATCCTCGAATTTTGAAACTCATCCTCACATTTAGAAATGAATTTGACTGGTTCTAGATTCTCTTATGTATTCAATGATTTAATGTACCTAATGGGACATGGTCTAACTCATTGAATATTCTTGTTGCTCTAAAATTAAAATTTAACAAGAAAGACTTGTTGAAGACATCCTTAAAAAAGATGGTTATTCATGACCTGATTTTCCTCTTGTTTCCCATTTACAAACAACTTATCTTTCACCTTTACGGATGGTATCACCGTAGTGAAATCTCCCTCATTCAACATAGAATTTAAAATTTCAAACCATCCTATTTACAGCTTTTGATTATTTTTATGGCAAAAAAATCTTCAAGAATACTTTCCTCTATCACAAACTTATTAACCAAAACAGGTTCCGTAATTGAAAATAGAAAGCTCTCCATGGCATAATATTCATTCAATTTTCTAGATTGGTCCAAGCCTCTCTTATGTGTTCCTCCTTTATGTGTGATGATGGATATGGAAGATTCAATTCCCCCAATTCTGATTCCAAAGGATAGTTATGAATAATGAGTTGTTCTTGAGCATGTCCCTCCATAACACTTGACACTTTGCTTTGGAAAAGAGGTGATAGAATAGAAAATTTGTCAAGTTCCATAGGCTCTTGTCCATCAAAACATTATTCCAAATCTGATAGATAATTTATTCTTCATTATTTGACTGTATCAAAGGTTCCTCCTCAATCTGAATATCCTCCGAACTAGAACCTCCTTCACCTTGATATTCTTCATTCTCAAACATGAAATTAGAAAGATCAAATTCCTCTAAAAATCAGATTTTTGAGAAGGTAGAGAGAAAAAGGATTAGAAATCCTCTGCATGGTCTCATCTGCATCCATGAATTCTTAATCTTCCTTGGTCTCGTGAAGCTCCTTGTGGCTGATTGTAACATCTAATGATGACCTTGGAAAGATGCTACAACCCTCCAAAAGCACTACAAGCTCTTGACATGCATGGCAATTAGGACTATTGCACTCATTAGAATCAACTTTACATTTGTGAGTCTTTCTTCTTTCTTCAACACGCTCTTCTCCTGGATTTAGATTTGGCTCTTGATTTTCTACAACTAGTTTTTTCACTTGTGGTGATTCAACCTCCTCTAAAGATATGGAGCCAATATGAATACTACATTCTGAATAGGTAGATTTCTGGTCTTCCTCATTCATCTTTGGATTTGTTTCTAGTACAAAACTAGTTTGTTTCACTTGTTCTTGAGCCTCAACTTCTATAAAGGTTTAGTCAAGAACGAAGTTTGCTTGATGTTAAGTTTTACAGCCCATTCCTTCAAATTATTTGCATGCTCTCCTTTTATAGTCTCCTCAACCATATATTCCTTCCTTTCACTCATTTCTTGAAGATGCTCCTCCCAAAATGGGTTTGGGACTACAAGATGAGGGATGAATTGGGATTCAACTGATTTACTCACCATTTGAGGAAGTGGAAGAGATTTAGCTTCTTGTCTTGGTGGCCTTTGTCGAAAATAGAAGGAAATTTAGAAGAACGAGGCATGGAAGATTCAAGATGGAATGGAGGAATAGAAGATGAAGTATCAAATTCCACCACATGGGTAGCAACTGGAAGGTTAGGATCGGTGCTTCTAACTACATGAATGGAAACATGGAAAGAGGGTTATAGGTGGTAATGTAGGAACTCCATTGACAGATTGACTAACATTATATTCATGAACGTCCTTTTTCTTGATCCATTCTCCAACTTAATTCATCATGTTGATTATGAATTGAAGCTTTTTGAGGATTAAGATCACATGGTATAGGGTCACCCAGGGTATGGAATTTTAAAGCCTATCTAAGCTTGTCTTTATCATGTCATTGATCCTTATTTATACCATGTTATGCTCCAACTCATGAACCTTCTTCTACAAGTGGTCTTCTTCAACTGTGGAATAGATCCCATAATCTACATGTCATTGTTCTTCAGTATCCCCCTAGTTTTGTGGATAATTGAATTGATCTACATATTGCTCATGTGGACATGCATGCTCAAATTGATATTCATAATGAAATTGGTCTTGAGGTGGATTATAATATCCTGAAGATGGAAAGAACCATGCCTTTGCAAGTGGAAATCCCACTATGGAAATGAAGTCATAATGGCACCACTTCATGACTGGAAATATGTTGAAGAAAACTAGATGAAAATTGGTGAAACTGAAAGTTAGAAACACAGATAACATGTCACTTTGACCAATGGATTCGCAAGTTGTGCTTGGTATACCTTAATAAGGCTGAAATTTCACCTGACAACTTAATGAAATGAAGTAACACTTCAATGGATAATGTTGACATGCCTCTTCGCCTCCCTTGCTTTAGGAGACAATAAAGATATTTTTATTTCCTTGCTTTGAATAAGCTCTTGTTTGAATTCTTCGTAACAATGCACTAATATTTGAAATCCAGAGATATAGATTCACTGTACTTTGACTTGTGTAAGTGAGAAGAGAAGTACCAACTCTTCCCACCGGGCATGCCAAAATTGTTGTCACCAAATCACTACACACCTCTAAATGGCCAGAATGTGAACATGAAGTTTGGTGTGATTGGGACACATGGGATCACCTCTCAAGATGTGGACTTGGGCTCAAGGTGAACCTCCGAAGAAGGCCAACTTCCTCTTTGTAAACTAAGTGTTGTACTACTCCTAGTGTAATAAAATGGCTATCTAGTCCTATGCTAACATTTTCATGGGTTTTAGGGAAAGAGATTTGTAGAAATGAAACTATACTAGGGATGGTGATGCACCAAATAAAGGGTGTTCCAGAATCAAGAAGGGTTAATTTGAAGAGGGTGTGTGCACCACAAGTCAACTTCACCTACTACAACTTAGAGAGGGTATAGAATACCACAAACTAGGAAGCACACATTCCCTTTGTTAAACTTGATCAAACAAACAAGTTATCAGTCTTCTAGTGAAGAAGGATGAACTTGAGAAGGGTGAACAAGCACCACAACTCAACTGCATGCAATACTCCACCACTTGATAAGCACATAAACTCCAAGAACTCTGTAATAGAAACGTGAACTTGCACAGTGTACCTACAAGCATGAGAAAAGGCACAAAGAAGTATAGAAGGATGAAAGGACTGAGATTAGTCACAAAACACACACTTTTATTACTTCAATAACATGCACAATGCATCATACATTCAGAAGAGGCAATGGTTGTCATTACAGTCTTGAAAAGGAGGATTGAAAGTTCTCTCAACATACAAGGACAACTTGCAGAAGAGAGAGGACTCTTGAAAAATTGCACTTGCCTAAGATGTCTAACTTTCCAACCTATATGACATGTTGGAACCCTTTGGAATGAGCTTCCAACTTACATTTATAGAAGAATATGTGAGAGAGAAGAGGAAAGATCATAATTACATTCCTAAATTGAAGGCACATGATGTATTTATTACAATTGGTTGAACCACTTTAGAAGGTTCCATCATGTATCATTAATACCCAGTTGACCTAGTTATTCCTTAATTAATTAAAAGAATATTTAAATAATAATAATAAATATTATTATTAAAATATTTAAATAAAAATATTAAATTAATTAAAATTAATGGTGGGACCCACTGAAAATTGATTTGCACTGAAGGGGAAATTATGAGGAAAAGGCCAAAATATAGCCCAATTTGTTAGTTAGCTCACCGAGCCAACTCACCAAGCCAACTCACCAAGCCAACTCACCAAGCCAACTCACCGAGTTGGATCGAGCTCCTCCAATCTTCACACCAATCGAGATCCCTTGCATTATGCACCTCTGGACCGGCTCGGTCCTACAAAACGTCAACTCCTTTCCAATGCTCATCCAATGCTCAGCTCCCAAAATGAGCTCTCTGCCAAGCTCTTCCTAAGCCTACCGAGCGTCATTCCCACCGAGCTCCATTTGGCCTAGCTCAAATGGTTTGAAGCTCTTCATATTCCTTGTCATCTCACCATTCCCATGAGATACCTTCCTCTCCAACTCAGAGAGCTTCTCATGTCTACACGGGCTCACCATCAAGTGATGTCTCTCAAACGCATTGAACAAGATCTTTTCTATTCACCGAGCTAGTATCACTTGATCGGGATCCTTGACTTCACCCAAGGTTACCGAGATTGATTAGCTTCCACCATATTTTGTATTTACTCGGCCTTCACTTGGTTAACCCATCAAAGTGACTTGAGCGAGTTACGTGTTTGAACTAGCTCCGAAAACACCAACTTGATTCATCTCACCATGAGCCAATGCTTAAACTAACCGAGCCAATCTCTCATTCTCATGCCGAGTAGAGATCCTATCACCAATAACTCCCATCAATCTCTTCTCATTCTTTCCGAGTTCCATTCCCTCTGAATCGGTGAGCTTCACATGAGTTTTATTAAGTTCTACGCATCGAGAAAAACTACCCTCGTCACAAGCTATATCCACATGCTCTCCCGCAAATTCATCGAGCTCCCTTTAGAATTATATCCCGATGCCAAGCCTTCCTCACAATGTCCCCATATTTGACTCATCTCAATTGGGTGAATTATGATCCCAAGCTTTTCATCAAGCTCCACTATCTACTTGGTTCCAAATTAACTTTTATAAGCATGAAATGATCCACAGAGAGCTCCCTTAAATTTCAACTTGGCCTACCCGACTCTTGGTCACATACATCGAATCCATTCATGACTTACCACTTATGACCTCCTAATTTTAATGCCATCCATGTCCTCACGAGATGCTTCACCTCAACCATGAGCTCAGCCCATCCTTTTATTTGGTTTGATGTCTTGACTATTAAACCAAACCTGAACTCTTTGCAATGGAAATCTAGAACACTTCAATGAACTATGTCAATATCCATTCCTAGCAAGTTACTTTCTTGAACACTTTTCATTAACCTAGTCGACATCAATTATGAGCTATTGATAGTAACTCAGATGCATTTGCAATGATATCGAGCCTAGCTCACTCATTTCTTCCTCCTCGAGTCGACCATCCCTAGCATCAATAAATATGAGCCATTCCAAACTATGCAATCTCCATGAGTTCACCGCCTATTCAAGTGCCTCTACAATTGTGATCTTTCCGAAACTTTGATATCTTCGACAACAAGAGCTTCAAGCTCGAGTATTTCATCCACCGCTCTGTATTCCTCTCTTAATAAAGACTTGCCATTTTCCTCATAAATGACTCATCAACTTACAAAAATCTACTGGTGAAATCATTCTTAACTGATATTATGTTCACTAATGGTTTGGAATCAAGCTCATCGTTCCCACGAGATGACACCTACACCCACACTCCCGATATCAAACTTGTTTGTCCAAGTTCTTTTACGAGCCCATTTCAAAACCAACTCCACATATAACCATTTCTGTTCGACTCGGCTTTATGAACATGAGTGGGTTATCCTCTGTGATATTCTCGGCCATATGCGATGGTGTCCAAGTTGGCGGATATACAACTCGCAACTCAATTTCACCAAAATCAATCCTCCCTGCCTGCTCGGAAAATACTTTCACCTCATGAGCTTAGAATCAATCCTTCCAATGGATCTGAGCTTGTTTGTATGCTTCATGGATCTTCCAATGTTAGTCATCCAAAGCGTTCTACCCTGGATCTCCTATAACTAACCCAGTGCCACCTCGATCATTCATGAATTGGTCAAAGGCCTGCACAGATACTTATCACCACTCTTTCATGCATTTAATGGCCGAGAAACTAGCACTAAACCCACTAACCATCTATGAGCAATTTCCTCCATGTTACTTTTCTTGGATCCTAAAACATAAACCAAGTCACGATGAGTTATCTAATAGCTTGGCGATGGATTCGACATCTCCACAACTCGAAAGCTCATTAAATATTACTCACCTTCATGCACTAATCAGATGTTTTGGCATCCAAATTAGTTTATTGATGGCACATTTATTTGGTGGGATTTATCTCCTGGATTTCACCATCTCGTGATTCCCACTTGGCCATGCTCTTGTAAATTTCCCACAATGAAGACTTAATGCAGAATTTCAACACTATTTAGCCAATTCAACTGACAAGAGACCCAAAATTTTCCTACCCATATTTCTACCTCAACTCATCCACCCACATGGTCCAACATTCCATGATCCTCACGCGTACTTGGTAACATCATCCCTCGGGTCCCGGCATTGACTCCACCACTGAGTTCTTTGGAAATTGGCCTCTTAAAGTCCAAGGCCCCCAAAACTCCTCAACTCATCTCCCTTCAAAACTCTTCTGCCGACATCAAGCTCTTAAGGGCATGGTCCTTCATACATTACTCTCAGCTTATTCTAGAGCTCACTCACATCACCAAGCTCTATCGATCATGCCCCTGAAATGTTACATGGATTTCATATTTCCTCCTAGCCATCTATGAGCCTTGCAAGCCATTTTATTGACTCAAATGCCAAGCTCGCTACCCTTTTTCACTGTTCTGGCTGAGTGAGCTCACTTCATGTGCCTATATGTTTACCAACTCTTCTCACCTAAGCTAACATTTAACCGAGAGCTATCCATTCCCCTAAACATGCATTGTTTTGTTCTAACTCACCGCTTATAATGTCCTCTCGAGCCACGTTTTGAGTCTTCCAACCATCTAATCCATCTATTGACGCACAATCTTACACATGGCTCACCGAGCCAAACACTACATGAACTTTCCCCAACCTCAAATGATCTTGACAAGCTCTCCAATATTTATTAACCTGAATGAGCTCTTAAACACTAATCGGCCTCCCGACTTGGCTCAACATTATTGTGACGTCGAACTCACATAACTACCTGATAAGAAATCAGACTTCATGTCTCCTATTCAAGGCCAAGATCATTCTCTATAATTTGATGGGGTGGGTTGAATGCTGCACTCGGTCATGCATATGTCTCCACGACTCTTTATACAAGCTTTGTACTCCTAGGTGGCACACCATGAAGAAATCGATGACCATTTCCTTTATGGATTCGATGAGCTACAAATTTGAAAACTCAAGCTTGAATTGACATTATCACATAACCAAATGGCCCTTCCAGAGCAACTCGGTCATCTTTACCCCTGACATGTGTCAAGTTCCATCTTTTATATTCAAACCGAGTCTCCAACCTTTTTGATGCTCAACCATGTGCATGGCTCTCTCGAGCCATGATAGAACTCGGTTGACATATATAAGCCTTGGGCTCAACCAAGCTCTTACAACTAATCCTTTAGTTCATCAAGTAGCTCGGTGAGCTGCTCGATGAACGAGTTGAGCTCAAAACTCCTATCCTGGGAATTTTCACACTTAGCCTTGAAATCTCTGAATTTCCACTATTCTCTTGAACCATGAGGGTAATTAAATGTCACTAAGGCCCCTTAGGATCAGTTTATTCATTTTTAGGTATGCGACAAATGATAGACACAACATTATAGGTGATTGGTAGTCCAAATCTATGGTATATACAAGGTCTCACGTTTTCACATATGTGATAAACATTGCAAACTACATTGTAGAATATTGGTATTCCAAATCTATTGTATACCTGGGTATCAAGTTTGTGCATATGTGACAAATGACGTAAACAATGTTACAGAAACTAATTGTCCAAATCTATGGTATCACAGGGTGTCACGTTTGTGTGTATGCAAAAATGTCACAAATAATTTTATCATAAACTCGGTAGTCCAAATATATGGTATACACAAGGTCTCGTGTTTTCGTGTTTGCGAAAAATGACATAAACAACATTATAGTAAACTGGTAGTCCAAATATGGGGTATACATGGGGTGTCACGTTTGAACATATGCAAAAATGACGTAAACAAAGTGTTATAGGAAAATGGTAGTCCAAACTCTGTGGTATACACAAGGTGTCACATTTGCACACATGTGATAAATGACGCAAGCAAAGATAATAGGAAACTGGTAGTCAAAATATGCGGTATACATAAGGTGTCACATTTGTGAGTATGCAACAAACAAAGTAAAAAGAATTTTAGGAAACTAGTAGTCCAAATATGTGGTATACATAGGGTGTCACATTTGCACGTATGTGAAAAATGTCACAAAAACCTTATAGGAGGATACTTGTATTCGAAATATGTGGTATAAACGGGGTGTCACATTTGTGCGTATGCATTATAGGATACAAGTATTCAAACCCGTTGTATACATAAGGTCTCACATTTTGCGAATGCATAAATAAATGACGAAAATAACATTATAGGTAATCGGTATTCCAAACCTATGGTATACATAGGGTTTCACATTTACACATATGCAAAAAACAATGGAAACAATGTTATAGGTAGTTGATAGTCCAAATCTATGGTATACATAGGGTGTCACGTTTCCGCATATGCAAAAAACATCATAAACAACATTATAGGATACTAGTATTCAAAACCTATGGTATACATAGGGTCTCACATTTGTGTGTATGTGATAAATGTTGTAAAAAATTATAGGATACTATTATTCAAAACATGTGGTATACACAAGGTCTCAAGTTTTCATGTGTGTGAAAAATGTTGCAAACAACGTTATAGGATATTGGTATTAAAAACTTGGGGTATACACAGGGTCTCACATTTGCATGTATGCAACAAACATCGCAAACAACATTATAGGATACGGGTATTCAAACATGTGGTATACACAGGTGTCACATTTCCACACATTTGAAAAATGATGTAAGCATCATAATAAGAAACTGATAGTCAAAATTTGTTGTATGCATAGGGTTTCACATTTGCACATATCACGCGACAAACAAGGTAAACATCATTATAGGAAACTAGTATAAATATGTGGTATAAATAGGGTCTCACATTTTTGTATATGTGAAAAATGACACAAGAAACGTAATAGAAACGGTTATTCCATATATGTGGTATACACAGGGTCTCACATTTGCGCGTATTCAAAAAATGTTACAAAAAAAGTTGTAGGATACCGGTATTCAAAATCTATTATATACACAGGTGTCCCATTTACATGTATGCTACAAATGTCATAAACAACGTTATAGGATATTAGTATTCAAAATGTAACATTTTGCATATGTGACAAACATCACAAACAGTGTTATAGGATATTGGTATTCAAAATATTTGGTATACACAGGGTCTCACATTTGCGTGTATATGAAAAATGATGTAAACAGGGTTATAGCAAATTGGTAGTCGAAATATTTGGTATACATAGGGTGTCAAGTTTGCGCTTATGCGAAAAATGTCGCAAACAACATTATAAGATACTGGTATTTGAAATTTTTGGTATACATAGGGTCTCACGTTTTGTGTATTCGACAAATGACATAAGCAACATTATAGGGAAACGGTAGTCCAAATATGTGGTATACACAAGGTGTCAAGTTTGGGCGTATGCAACAAATGATGAAAATAATGTTATAGGTAGCTAGTAGTAGAAATTTATGGTATACACAAGGTGTCATGTTTCACGCATATACAAAAAATTTCACAAACATCATTATAGGATACTAGTATTCGAAACTTGTGGTATACATAGTGTCGCATGTTTGCATGTATAACACAAACATTGTAAACTACATTTTAGGATACTAGTATTCGAAACATGTGGTATACACAAGGTGTCACATTTGCACGCATGTGACAAATGACACAAGCATCGTAATAGGAACTTGGTATTCAAAATCTATGGTATACACAAGGTGTCACATTTGCACGTATGCAACAAATGACATAAACAAAGTGTTACAGGAAACTAGTAGTCCAAATCTATGGTATAAACAGGTCTCACATTTGTGTGTATGCAAAAATGACCTAAACAATGTAATAGGAAACTCGGTATTCTAAATTTTTGTATCCACAGGGTCTCATGTTTGTGTATATGTAAAAACGTTGCAAACAAAGTTGTAGGATACTGTAATTTTAAATCTATGGAATACACAAGCTGTCACATTTGCATGTATGTTACAAACATTGTAAACAAACTTATAGGATACTAGTTTTTGAAATCGTTAGTTGCACAACATGTCACATTTACACATATGTGCCAAACATCACAAACAAGTGTTATAGGATACTGGTATTTAAAATATTTGGTATACACATGGTCTCACATTTGTGCGTATGTGACAAATGACGTAAACAATGTTATAACAAACTAGTAGTCCAAATTTGTGGTATACATAGGGTATCACATTTGTGTGTATGTGAAAAATGTCACAAAAAAATTTATAGGATACTGGTATTTGAAATTTTTGGTATACACAAGGTCTCACATTTTCTTGTATATGACAAATGATGTAAACAATGTTATTGGAAATTGGTAGTCCCAATATGTGGTATACATTGGGTGTCACATTTGTGCGTATGTGAAAATGACATAAACATCGTTATAGGAAATTGAGCCCAAACTCCGTGGTATACACAAGGTGTCACATTTGCGTGCATGTGTCAATCAACACAATCAACATAATAGGAAATTGGAATTCAAACTTTTTGGTATACACTGGGTGTCACATTTGCGCGTATGTGAAAAATGATGAAAAAAGTGTTATAGGTGGCTAGTAGTTGAAATCTATGATATACATAGGGTGTCACGTTTTTGCGTATGTGAAAAATGTTGCAAACATCATTATAGGATACTGGTATTCAAAAATTTTGGTATACAAAGGATCTCGCAATTGTGCGTATGTGATAAATGACAAAACAACATTATAGGTAATCGTAGTCCAAATCTATGTTATACATAGGGTGTCAAGTTTACGTGTATGAAATAAATGATGGAAATAATGTTATAGGTAATCATTAGTCTAAATATGTGGTATACACAAGGTGTCACATTTGCTTGTATGCAAAAACGCCGCAAACAACATTACGGGATACCGGTATTTGAAATATGTGGTATACACAGGGTCTCACGTTTGTGTGTATGAGACAAACGTCACAAACAACGTTGTAAAATAATGGTATTCTAAATCTATGGTATACCCAGGGTGTCACATTTGCATGTATGTGAAAAACAATGTAAACAACGTTACAGAAACTAGTTGTTCAAATATTTGGTATACACAAGGTGTCATGTTTGCATATATGTGACAAACATCGCAAACAACATTATTAGAAACTAGTAGTCCAAATATATGGTATACACAAGTCTCATGTTTACGTGTATGTGACAAATGACAAACAACATTATAGGAAATTAATTTTCCAAATAGGTGGTATACGAGGTGTGTCACGTTTGCACATATGCGAAAAATGACGTAAATAGCGTTATAGGAAATTGGTAGTCAAAACTTGTGGTATACATAGGGTGTAACATTTGCGTACATGTGACAAATCATGTAAGCAGCATAATAGGAAACTAGTATTCAAAATATGTGGTATACATAAGGTGTCATGTTTGCACGTATGCGATAAAACAACGTAAACAATGTTATAGAAATCGGTAGTCCAAATTTTTGTATACGAGAGGGTGTCACGTTTATATGTATGTGAAAAACATTACAAACAACATTATAGGATACTGGTATTCAAAATATTTGGTATACATGAGGTGTCACGTTTGTGTATGCATTATAGGATACTTTGGTATTCGAATCGTTTTTACACATATGGTCTCATGCTTGCACACATGTGACAAATGACAAAAGTAGCGTAATAGGAAATTGGTAGTCCAAATCTATGGTATACATAGGGTCTCACGTTTACACATATGTGAAAAACATCACAAACAAAGTTGTAGGATAATGGTATTCAAAAAAATTGGTATATACAGGGTGTCACATTTGCGTATATGTAACAAATGTCACAAACAACATTATAGGATATTGGTATTCAAAAATTTGGTATACATGGGGTCGAACATTTACATGTATGTGATAAATATCACAAACAATGTTATAGGTAATTGGTGGTCAAAATTTGTGGTATACATAGGGTGTCACATTTGCGTGTATGTGAAAAATGACAGAAATATCGTTATAGGTAACATGTATTCCAAATCAGTGGTATACACAAGGTGTCACGTTTGCGAATATGCAACAAACATCACAAACAACATTATAGGATACTAGTATTTAAAACCTATGGTATACACAGGGTCTCATGTTTGTGTGTATGTGACAAATGAGGTTGCATTTGGTCCTAGAGCATTTGGTCTCTTCATAGAATCCATATATGTTTCATTTTTTTAATATACAGTGAAAATGACTGGAGGATTATTGCAGGGTTGTTTCCAGCCACATTCTTGGGCCACATTTGACAATGAATAGTGAAGAAGGTATCCTTTTAATGCTCAGTGTTTCCTGGGAGTTTAGCATCACTAACAAGGTTGCTTCATCTACTTATTACGTAGCCCTTTTTAATGGTATATTTTTCTATTTTTCATTCATGGCAGCCATGGTTTTCTAAGAAAATTTTATAACATATATATATATATATATATATATATATATATGTTGACCAAATATTGGCTAAGTACCAAGAGGTGCACACACAAGACTAGTAAATAGAAGGGCGCTTAGGTAAAAGCACACAGGAAAGGGGTTTAAGAAGGTTTTAAGTGAAACCAGGGAGTGCGCGGGAGGCATAACAAGGGTTTAAAGGACTTAGCCATATTTGGCATCATGGAGTCACTTGAGGAAAATGTGAAGACTCGACTAGGCATGATAAGTGGATAAGGTGCCAACCTAGAACCTTAGAGGCCAAGAAAAGGATATTCCATGCAAGGAATATTCCCAGAGGCATCATTACAATTAGTGGAAGGTTTTGTAAAGAGGATAAGAATTTGCCTATGGAGGACCACATTGACACTTGGCACACGATCTGCTCATGAGAGAAGTCATAGTGGTTGATGTTGATCATATTTAAAGGAGTGCTTAAGACAAAAATATAGAAGGAGAAGGTAGTGCGAAGGTGCTAGAGGGTACGGGGTTCTAAAGAAGGAGGATGGTAACAAGGTGCTACAAAAATGTTAGGTAATGTTAAGGGTTTGGAGCTCATCATGTTAGGGTTTAGAGTTCTTGATGCTTTGAGGGTTGCAAAGGATATCATTAAACATATGTATGGGTATTGGGGTCCTGTAATAATGGTTATAATGGGGAAATCATAGTTAGGATCTCTTATTAGATTAGTTTGGAGGGTTGGATCCCTTTCATTTGATGTATATAGTCTAAGATGACCCTTTTGAATGTAGTGTGGCTACTGAAAACTCTTTTAAATCAATATACATGGATCTATTATGTACATTTTGTTTATGGGTGTAAACCCTCATGTTATTTGGCTTGTCATGACTCAGATATGGTTCCTTGTGCTTCATACAATGTTTATTTACCTTTTGTGATGCATTGATGTGTAGATCTATTAGTTATATCTTTTGTCTTTTAAGTAGATGCATGTACTTTTGTTTCTACAAATAATCCTCCATTAATGGTGGAACTCTCTTACAAAGCTCACATAAAGGAAGGGCCCGGCACCCGCGCACCTAGAGTGAGCACCCAGCGTATGATGGGTAATAAGCCAACGCGCTTGGGGTTAGAAAGAGGTATTGAGGGTAAAAACAATGACTACATATTGGTTCCATTTTCGGGACCTCTTTTGAAGCTATTGTGAGAGAAATGTGTAATGACAGAGCACTTGACCTTGGATAGTGTCAAAGCATGGCTCAAAAACACAAAGGATGATTTTTCTCAAAGATTTAACACAGACTTGAGTTTGATGCACGTAAATGGGTAGAGGATCACATGTATCATGAGTTATATGAGACCTTTTTCTGTTGTTTCCCAATAGATTTTTATGAATGGCTATCAGCATATGCATCAAGATCAAGTTGGTAATATAGACCTTATGTTTGGACCTAAGAGGAATATCTACGGTTGCATGATGTTGATCTGACCTGGACTCGTGTTGTTAATCACTAATGGAGTAGAGTGTTGACTAGTTATACTTTGGAATACACTATTTCTAAGTATTCTTTCTTGGAGATTGTTGATTTTGAATTCTTGAGGGAGCCTAGAGGATCATTCTTACGTGTTATTCCACTAGCTATCAAGATCTTGGTCATTACTATGAGTTTAGAATCCTTCCCCATGGTGGGATAAACTCCTGCTAGGTGCAGGGCGCAGAAGCTGGCATGGTAGAGGATGACAGACCTTGTGGTGGAAATGGAGAGAGAGAAGAGGAGGCTCAAGTATAATGAAGCTTGGAAGAGGGAGTTGACAAGACAACATGAAGCTACAAGAGTGATGGATTTATGGAAGTAGACGTTACGGGAAGGATTTGAGGTTTGCATGGAGGATGTGGAACCTAAGCAGTCTGAGCTACCCCATCTTGGAAAGTGTGGAAAATAAACCCCATTGGCTTCCAGAGAAAGCTCGTCACATGAATAAATGAGGAGAGTTGTAGGCATGCATCTTAACCCACATGGATACCAGACCCTTGCATTTATTTTTCTAGTTCTTGAGATAAGTTTTGATAATCAAGTTGGTATCGGTATTGGTAGTCGAATGACACCTAGGAGGTATAATTTTTCATGGGTACATCTATGTCTACACAAAGAATTTCCTATGTTTGGGGGTATTTTTTGGCACAACATTTGGGCAAGGTGTGGGATCACAAGGTTTGAGTATCACGTCTAGGAGTGATGCAGGAAACACATTTGGGAGTGGTTTGGTATCACAGATTGTCGACGTAGTTTAGTGTGATGGTGGGATCACATGGCGTAGCTGTGTTAGGCCCTTACCTTTGACAATAGGAGGATCCGGTGGATTTGGAGGAGTTAGCACTATTGGATCTAGTGGTTCTGGTGGTGGAGGAAACACTAGATGGAATCAAGGTCATAGATCTAGTGGACAAGGCCCACAACACCATCAACATGAGTTTTATGAGATTTCGTTCAACTTACTTGATTATAAGGATGTTGAGAATGTCACATAACATATACAAAAGTGTGAGTTACTATGATGTGCGAAGGTAATCACTACCCTAGAGCGGAAGGAAATTCATTTTTCACCCATGTTGCAAGGACGTGCACATAGCTGGTATATGAACTATGACCCACACCATACAATGGTGTATTGCATTGCACTACATAATGCCTTTTTGGCAGAGTTCCACATACATGAGTTTGAAAATAAAAGCATCAATGCATTGAAGGAACTTTAGTAAGGAATGGCAGAGAGTGTTTGGGAGTATTATGCATGTTTCAAGACTCTCCTATCCAAGTTATCTTATGACATTCACCCTTCTCAAAGATGCTCGGTGGTTCCTCGAGGAATGATCACAACATTCGTAAGAGAAATTTCACATAATACATTCACATATCCGCACAACGCCTTGGAGGTTTCCTTACACATCGAGGCGGCAGAGAAGCATTGATAAAGGAGTTAGTCCATTCCTAGAAGCCCAAATTGCTATAATGGAAAAGCAACTTTAGAGAAATTATCTGTGAACTCAGCTCATGAGACTTGCAGCGGGTTATGGTGTATAGATTATGAGGTAGATAGGTATACGAAGGACAGCTTGTCCTTGGAGATCATAACGCACGATGATCTTAGACTATGATATTTTCCATGAAGATCATTATGTAAGTAGGTTTCCACTACTTGAAGTGCGCGATCCGTAAGAATGTGTTTTGTTATTGCAAAAATTTCACCTCTACTACTCATGACACCAAGGATTGTAGATTGATTGACTAGATACATGATGTCATTCATACTAATGTGCACCGGACACAGTGTTTCTAGTAGCTTGAAGGATGATGATCTTCATTATGAAGGGAAAGTGGATGCAGGAGGTCGAGCAAGAGGCCTTCTAGGAGGATTTAAAGGGTATAAAAATCATGAAAGTGAAAGGAGTGAATTCCCTCATGGAACCTGCTATAACTATGGATCTACAAAACATTACAAACGTGATTGTTCTAGATTTTTGCATTTCTCTTGGTGTAGGAAAAGTAGAAGTATGAGCAATGCCCAAAAAATTTAGCACATGAGCCGAAGTAGGCAAGGATAAGGGCGTTGGGATGGTGAGCATAAATCATGTTGATCAACATTGAATGTCATGGGTGGCGTGTGAGTCAAATTTAGAACTTATACTAGTGATGATGCAAGTTGAGGCTGCACGCCTAGGAGATACCAAAGAAGAGACCGCTGATTACAAGAGAAGAAGTGGTACATGGGAAGTATCCATACCCTATGCATTAAAAGAATGTTTATTAGGAAACCATGGATGTTATTCAAAGCCTACAAGGAGATATCTAGTGCCTGAAGGAGAAATCATGGAAGTTAGAGTAGAAGAAGAGCGTTGAGGCTCCACTAAGGATATAGATGAAGTTAGGGAAGTATGTAAGATGTTGAGATAGGAGAATATCATCCCTCTATTAGGAGAGTGGCTAAGGGGAAAAGTACCAAGTGTTAGAGGAGAGCGTGAGAGGTAGGTTTTGCATGCTAATCTACCTCCTCACAACCTTGACTATGATAAGGAGATTACCTTGAATGCATTTGTTGATGGATGGCTCCTAAGTAACATTTTGATTGACACAGGCATGGAAGTTAATGTTCTCACCCTGGATGCATGGAATCAAATGGGAATACATCCATTATTACCTTCTTCAAATGTGTTGTATATGGCTAATAAGACAAAGGCAATGCCCATTGGTGTTTTAAAGGATTCTTCAATCACTATCCAAGGGGGGAAATTCATTGAGACTTCAATTCTTAGCACTTAACGAGGCGGACAACTTTCCAACATTACTTGGGTGCCCTTGGTTCTATAAAAACAATGTTGACTTACATTTCAATAAGGGGTATATAAGTTTTGAGAATAAGGAGGAACATTTTATCATTCCTTTAATGGATGGAAAATATAGCACCCTATACCGAACCCTTAGGAGAAGAAGACCTAGACAGAATCTATGTGTGCACTATTTGGGGACCCCGAGGTTGTGCAACCAACAAAATAAGGCGAATTCAATGGGAAGATGCTCAATATATAAGTGATACAACTAGTGTGGGATGCGCCAATTGGTGCATGGGAAGGTATTTAAGAGGCTCTGAGATAAGAGTAACAAATGCGCACCTAGTCGTCGTGCCTAGGAGGAAAATAGTTTCCAAGTTACATTGGGGGAGCCAACCCTGATGTTTTCTTGTGAGCAATGGAGACCCAATGGATATGTGAGGTCGAAAGGAGAAGTGTACTTAGATATAATTTTCTCGAGACCATAGCACATTCGTGGGTGACCCATCATGATAACCTTATAGAGTGGCATGAGGTGAGAATCATGTTCTTTATTAGGTTTCTCTCAAGCACTACACCTATCTGCTAAACGAGACTATCATGGAAGTAACCCACCTTGTTTCCCATCAAGTTATGCGAGAAGGCCTGGATTGAAGGCACAGAAGCCTTGCCTCCATCTTTATGGGTGCATAAGCTTTACTCCACCTTACAAGGTTACATGTGTGCATGGTACATTCATTCAAAGTTGCACCATCAAATAGGAAACTGATAGGAATTGATGGGTAATCTCCTTCAAGATTTTGAGTATCGAGTACTAATCCATTAGTGGATAAGGCACTCAAGTTTTTAAGCACCTAACTATGGGAGATAGTGCCATGGTGGAGGATAGAGTACTAGATTTATTGGGTGAACCTAGTTTGGAAGCGTGCTTCAATGAGGAAGAATCAAAGGAGGTACAACTTGAGCACGCATGCATGGAAAAAGAGAAAGGAAAGTTGGTCTACATGATAGATGGTGAAGAGGTGAAAACCATAGGTTTTAACCATAGTGTCGATATGTACAAGGTTATGGATAGTGCTGATCAGCAAGCACATGCCTACCATGAACCCCGAAATGAAGAATTTTAACATTGGTTCGTGAGGAAAACCCGAGGAAGCTAATATTGAGATTACTAGATAGAAATGGAGGTTTCAAAGATTATTGATCTCGTTGCATGAATTTTGAGAATTGTATCTGCATGGGTATCATGAGTTTAAAGGATTTCACCACTCCTTAGGAGAAATGAAGATCAAGCTAAAGGAAGGTGTGTGCCTAATTTGAAAGAGACTTTATCAAATGAATCTAAATCTACACATCAAATTCAAGGAGGAGATTGATAAGGTGATTGCATCGTGCATCATTGAGGTTTTGAGGAATCGATTGGATAATTTTGATGGTCATCGCATTAATAAGGATGGGAGGATAAGGATTTGTGTTGATTACAGGGATTTGAATGCGGTGTATATCATTGATCCTTTTCCAACCCCCTTCACCGAAGAGATCTTGGAAGGAGTAGCTAGGCACATGATCTATTCTTTCACAGATGGATTCTCAGGATATCATCAAGTTAGTATTGCAAAGGAATACTACTAAAATACAACCTTCGCCACTAGATGGGGAATTTTTTTCTATACATTCATGCCTTTTGGACTAAAGAATGTGCCTACTGTGTTTTCATACATTGTGGTTCAGGTGTTTTAGGACTTCATCCATAAATTTCTACAAGTATACATGTATAAATACACAAAGATATGGATTAGTGAAGGGCCATTGTGACAATATGCGGTGATGTTTGAAATATTTCGAAGTTGAGTATATCTCTCAACATTAAGAAATGTTTTTTATTACTCCATTTGGCACCCTATTGGGACATATCATATGTAAATAAGGCTTGCTAGTGGAGGCTTGCTAGTGGATCCTACCAAAGTTATCATTATTTTGGAATTGGTGGAGCCTACTACATAGAGTGCGGTGCATGGATTCCTTGGGCATATGGGGTATTACTGGAATTTTATTAAGGGGTATGCCAAGATCATTGCATCATTGAGGTGTTCCCGAAGTACAAAATTACATTTCATTAGGGATAGGCACTATAGATGGATTTTGACACATTAAAGAATAGGCTAAAGGAACTATACCCCCAAGTCACTCACAGGATGAATGCGCCAAAGCGATCTCAAAGAAGAAACTCGAAGTATTGTAGATATGTTGAAATCTAAGAGTGATGAAGTAAGTGCATTAGTGGGTGACCTACTTTATCAAGTGTAGGGAGAAGCAGATGCTTGGAAGAAAATTGAGGCATCCGTGAAGGAGTCCTCACTCCTCATGCAAGTAGTAGCATATTCTTCCATTCTTCTATTATATATTTAGATTATTTTAATTCCTCTATTATTTATTCTTTGAAGGATCGGAATGTTTCCAATGAAAGATAACATATGTAGTGTGGGGTGATGTTGGACCCTAAATATTGGCTAAGTACTAAGAGGTGCACGCATAGGAAAAGTAAATAGAAGGGTTCTCAGGGAAAAGCATGTAGGAAAAGGGTTTAAGAAGGGTTTAAGTGAAACTAGAGCACGTGGGGGAGGCAGAACAAGGGTTTAAACGACTCATCCATATTTGGCATCATGTAGTCACTTGAGGAAAAATGTGAGAACCTGAATAGGCGTGATAAGTTGATAAGGTACCAGCCTAGAACCTTGGAGGCAAAGAAAAGGGTATTCCATGCAGGGAATGTTCCTAGAGGCATCATTACGCTTAGTGAAAGGTTTTTCAAAGAGGATAAGGATTCACCTATAGAGGATCACATAAACACTTGGCACATGATCTTCTCATGAGATAATTTATGGCGGTGGATGTTGATCCTATTTAAAGTTATTTGGACATAAACATAGAGAAAGAAGGTGGTGCAAAGGTGCTAGAGGGTATGGGGGTGCTAAGAGAAGGAGGGTAACAAGGTGTTACGAAATTTTAGGTAATGCTAAGGGTTTGGAGCTCATGATGCTAGGGTTTATAGTTATTGATGCTAAAGGGTTGTAAAGGATATCATTAAGCATATGTATGGGTGTTGGGGTCTATAATAAGGGTTATAATGGGGAAATCATAGTTAGGATCTATGATCAGGTTATTTTGGAGGGGTTGGATCCCTATCATTTGATGTATATGGTCTAAGATGACCCTTTTGAATGTAGTGTGGCTATTTGAAACTCTTTTAAATCAATATACATAGATCTATTATGCACATTTTATTTATGGTTTTAAACCCTCAAGTTAATTGTCTTGTCATGACTCAAATCTAGTTCCTTGTGATTCATACAATGTTAATTTACCTTTTTTGATGTATTGATGTGTAGATTTTTTAGTTATCTATTTTGTATTTTAAGTAGATTTATGCATACTGCTTTCGTAAATAATCCTCCATTAATGGTGGAACTCTCTTGTAAATCTCACATGAAGGAGGGGCTCGGCACCCACGTGCACCTCGGGTGAGTGCCCAACGTATCTTTGGGTGATAGGCTGGCATGATTGAGGTTAGAAAGATGTATTGAGGATATAAAAATGACTACAATATAATTCACACATGATTTCTCTACAAAACATATAAAAAATGTCTATCTCGTGAACAATTTAAAAATCTATAAATCGTATAGCCTCGTGTAGTTTCATTCACACTCGAATGTTTTTTAAATATCTAATGCTTCTCTCCAATTATTTACAATGAACCTTCTAACCAATTCTCATTCTCACATTGACCTTCTATGAATACAGCTTATAGAATTCTCGAGTTTCGTCAATTCTACTAAAATTGACCTTCTATGAATATAGTTGTAGAGTTCCTAGTTTTGGCGCTAAAAGTTTTATTGCTTGTTTAATCGATGGTATGGCACAAGTTTTCCAAATATTTTCATTAAATTTTTCCACCTTCTTATGTCCTTTCCTCATCCCATTTCTCTTCTTGTATCTACCTTGGGATCGGTCTCAAGAGTGGAGTTGTGTACTCGTTGAGAGAATGGTGACTACGTTGAGATAACTATACACCACGGAGGATGACACGTGTTCCATAGAAAGTGATGCATCTATGACATTTTGTATGGCATCTTATAGTCATTTTTATGGGGGTCATGTGATCCTCGTCACCAGATAAACGACTCCATTTTTATTAATCCTCAAGTGATTGTTTCATTAGGTACTTGTCTCAACTATGGATTCTTAAAATTTTGATGTCAATTCTCACATATTAAATAAAATATAAATATCTGATTATCTTCCTTTACATTGGTCCATTATCTATGGGTATCCTCCTCTTATATTTCTATATATTCTCACTACTCATGCCTTGGGATACTTATTGTAAAGATCCAATCATTTACTCCTCATATTTGACATTTCCATTCCCTTGTTGTGATCAAATCTCATTTTGTTGATGATAGTATATTATTTCTACAAAACTAAGAAACGAGATAAATAATGCACTTGATATTTTGAATATGTATTACGTTGTTTCTAGATCCCAATTATCTCATCGCAAAACCAATTTTTTAATGTCACAATTTTGTTTCATTTCTCGGAGATTCGTAAAGAATAGAAACATATCAACATGGTGAAATAACATAATATATTGGAATCTCATTTGGCTTGGGGGTATCACTTACAAAGATATGGAATTGGTATCTCAACAAATTTAAAATCAAATTATTTAATTAAGGTTACAAATTTGTATCTTTGTCGGAAAAATTCAAGTTGTTAATAGAATTTTTCTTACCACACGTGTACTTCCATTCTTGTCGGATGTCATCCAAAAAATGGAATGAATACTTGAATAAATAAAATGGCATGATGCTAGTTGGTTGTACAAGATTCTCTTGCACCATTCTTCTAGATCAAATCTTCCTTTCCTAATTAATCCATTTTCAAAGGCCCGACAAGGTGTTTTTCATAAATATTAAAGTGGAAATGATCATCATTACATCATGGTGTTAGCTCTACTTATTCTTCAATTTGGTGGAAAAAACATTCTCAATATCATGAGAGACCTCTCGGTTATTTATTTCCCTAAACAATCCTACTACTTCCTCAAGAAAGGGATCTAACAGCTTTTTATGGTTAAATGCTTTTTACCGAAACTATGAACTGGAGGGAACCCAACAAAGAAGAATGAACAATGAAGAAGGAAGAAGGAGAAGAAGAGAAGAGAAGAACCATTCGGAGGAAGGAAATAGAAGAAAAAGAAGGTGAAGAGAGGAACTAAAAATAGAAAGCCCGAAAGCTAAACAGAGCGAAGAGGGACGACGAAAGCTCCAAGACACCCAAACCAAACCAGCACAGAACAGGAGATCAACCAAACTGTGTACCCGCACGGGTATTGGCTTCCCTGAGAAGAAGCCTAAAGGCCGCACCTGCATGGTCTCTAAGATCATTCAGGTTGTCAACAACAGAGTGAACCGGAAAGAGAGCAGCATCGATGTCAACCGGAGGAAGAAGTCTGTGATCCAACCTCCCATAGACAAAAAGAGAATTCATGTTTTGTGCATAGTGTGACAAATCCGATATTGGCCACAGAGCCATTAGATGCCCCAACCAAACCCAATGTGAGCTCATCACTTCTTCCACCCACAACAGGGATCAGGAAGAGAGAAATCTATCAGTTGTTCATGCAAACCCACTCGGTGAACTAGATAAATCTCATCAACTTCCACAAACTCCATGACCAATGGATCCGGGTGAAGCAGAAGGTCTAAAGATACAAAGGCAATAGCAATATATCGATTCTATTTAGCACGACGCAGCGGAACCATAAGAGTTGTCCTAAGGATGGTTTCAATGGCAACCGCTTCATCATGGGATGAATACCAAAAGATTTCAGACAACCTAATTGTGATCAATTTCCTCTGTATTTTCCAATTCCAAATGCTTTTGTGGAGATAGATAAAGGGGAAACCAACAAAGGCCATTGAGAGAGGAACCAAAAGCCACTGAGCAAGCCGAAACTAGACCAAGTGACTAAAAGCCCAAAAAATAGAGCAAAGAGACAACATGGCATTGTGATTAAATGTCCTTCCTTTCAAATGAAATGATAGACAAGAGCCCATCCTAGACCTTCGCATCACTTGAAACTTTGATGGTGGAGGGGAAATCATCACATGATTGGCAAGGAGATCTCATTGCAGAGTTGGATTCTCAAAATTATGACAGATGCTCCATTTTTTTAGTTTACCGAGCTAGAAAAGTATGTTGTGAATGAAAGGATTGAGTTTCCAAGAAAGGGTTGATCCTTTAGAGATAGCATGAGTGATAATTTGAGAATCCCCTTCAATGAAAAGAGATTCACAACCATACTTAACTGCAAGTTTAACACCTTCCAAAAGGGCTTGAACTTCAGCCAAATTGCACGAAACAATCACGAAGCGGAAAAGAGCCTGCCACAATAAGAAGACCGTGTCATTTCTGAGAATACACCCGACCTGAATTCCTAGGATTTCCTCTAGAGGCTCCATCAAAGTTCAATTTCCAGGAGCCTTGAGGGGGAGGCCTCCATCTAACTTGCTTCCTTCAAAAATTTTTCCACTTGGGATAAACCTTGCCTAACAATGGACCCGGGGTTAGGAATTTTGATGAGAGGCCAAGATTTTTTAATGGTAGCATCCTTCGAGGTGAACGAAGGGTTATTATAACTATTTTTACTTACTTTTTCAGAAATGGCCACTTCCAGTTTATTCAGAAAAGTGGGAGGTCAGAGGCCTGTTCTCTGAAGAGACACAGATTACGCTCCCACCAAATATGCCAAATTAGAAAAAAAGGAGCCATAGGCCAAATTGAACTTAGGGAACTTTTAGACTCCATTGTAGGCCAAGCAATAAGAGTATCTTTGATGTTATTACAGTGCACCCAGGTGAGATTAAGTTTTCCAAGAATCCATTGCCAACACTTGGAGGAAAAGGAGCAGAAAAGAAAGAGATGGTCAATATCTTCTTCAACAACGCCACAAAGGATGCATTTGGAGGGCCCAACATAGCCCCAAGATCTTCTACACAATTGAGTAAGGATTTTTTTGTTAAGAACCAACCAACCGAACATCGCCACTTTGGGTAGGATAGAAGAATTCCAACAACCATACTTGTTGTGGACCCCAAGACCTAACGAGAAAGGAGCTTGGAATAACCTTCTTTGATAGAGTAGTCACACTGAGGAAGAACCAAGCCAAATCAAATGATCATCACAGTCTTTGAAGGCTGCATTTCTAGAGGAAAGAGCCTCCTTATAAGAAGAAACTTCTCGAAGTGGAAGCACCAGAGAGGTGATATCCTCCACCACCAAGTGGGAGAACCATCTCGGATGATGGTGACCATAGTGAGCAATGTTACTACCCCAAATGACTTTGGAAACATTCATTACTCGATTGAGAGAGGGATCAAGATTGAGTGGTGAGTGCCCATTCCAACTATCCTCCCAGAAATTTATCAAAGAACCATTGTTAATGTGCCACGAAGCCGAGTCTGCAATCAGAAATCTACATTTGCATATGAAGTTCCAAATGTGAGAACCTTTGGGAAGATCTTCACTAGAAAGAATGAGCTCAGGATGACCTACCTCCAAATATTTATGGGAAAGAACCTGGTGGACCAACCTCTTAGGATCAGAGATAAAGTTCCAGACTAATTTTTCTCCAAGGGAAATATTCTGATGCACCAAGTCCACGATCCCCAGTCCACCTAAAGATTTGGGTAGTTTAACAACATCCCATTTGACCAAATGAAATTTTCTCTCCTCACTTGTTCCCCTGCCAAAGAAAGGATCTAACAACCTTCTCAAAATTAAGCAAGACCAATTTGGGGATCACCAAGACCGACAACATATAAATCGAAGGGCACAGAGGACCAATTTAATCAGAAGAGCTCTACCAGCCAAAGAAAGCCATTTCCCTTTCCAAGATTGCAACCTTGATGAGAGAGATTGGAGAAGATCATTCCATAAGCTAGCTTTGCCTTTTCCAAAAAATAGGGATTCCCAAATATTTATGAGGGAGGGAGCCCACTGTGAAACCTAGGACCTCCTTGATCCTTCGCTGCATACGAGGAGAAACATTAAAGAAGAAGATAACATATTTATGAAAATTGATTACTTGCCAAACAATAGAATAGGAATTCAGATATTAGACAAAGCACGAGCTTCGGGACTGTAGCAGAGCCGAAAAGGAAAGTATCATCTACAAACTATTGATGAGAAAGGGGAGGAAAGTTGGTAGTGAGGGAGATACCCAAAAGGAACCATTGTTGATCATCGATTTGATACTATGACTCAAAGCTTCCGTAACTAGAATGAAGAGAAAATAAGAAAGAGGATCCCCTTTCCTGAGACCCCTTCTACTACTGAAGAAACCTTCTACAGAACCATTAACCAAAATAGAGAAGCAAGGGGAAGAAATACAGTTAAACACCCAATCACAAAAGTGTTTGCAAAATCCCAAAGCCTAAAGGGATTTGAGAAGAAACCTCCAGTTAATACAATCATAGGCTTTGCTAAAATCTAGTTTGATCATCATACCAGGATGAGAGGAAAGATGCAGGGTGTGAATTAACTCATGGGAAATGATGATACCATCAGTGATGGATCTTAGGAAGAAAGCCACTTTGCTCTCTTGCACCACAATCTTATGAAGAAGGGGACTGATACGGGAGGCGATGGCCTTGGAAATGATTTTATACGAGGTATTACAAAGGGAGATGGGGCATGAAGTCATCAAGCTTATCAGCAGGGATTTTTTAGGGAACATACAAATAAAAGTGTGGTTCAAAACACCTAGAATTTTACCAGTGCTTCTCGATTCTTCCACAACATGCCAGACATTATCCCCTATGACATCCCAGAAGTCTTGGAAAAAGGCTTTGAAAGCCATCCGGACCAGGAGCTTTATCCCTTTCCATTGAAAAAACAATTTTGTGAACTTCCTCTTTGGAAAACGGGGAGATGAGCCCAACATTATCAGCATCATTGATCAGCTTTTGAGAGTGTGCCAAGAGAGGAAGCTGCGAAGCCAAGGAAGAATGTGATTCATCATTCAAAATCTTTTGGAAAAAGGACACAACCTCAGCTTTAATCTGGGTTGGGTAGAAATCAGCATGTCATCATCCAGCTTCAGGGAGGAAATATAGTTAGAAATTCTTCTTGGCTTTAACCGAAGCATGAAATAATTTTGTATTTTTGTCCCCATCGTTCAACCAAACTTCCCTCGATTTTTTCCTCCAATAAGTTTCTTCTTTCAAGAGGAGATCACCAAGCTCACTAAGAAGGGATTTTTCTTGAAGATGATCCTCTTGACATACCATTTCTGAAGACAAAATCATTAAGAGAGAAAAGTTCCTTTTCTACCCTTAGCTTTTCCTGAAAAATATTTTTAAAAGAAGAAGCATTCCAGAAATTAACTGATCTTTGAGCAAAGAAAGTTTTTTGGAAGGATGAACATCTTGGTACCTACCACTACGAAGGAATTCCACCAAGTTTTAACTTGGATCCTGAAAGAGGGATCTTGCATCCACATGGATTCAAACTTAAAGGGAGAGTGACGAGGAGGGAAATCAAGTTGATGTTGAGGAGACTAGGGAAATGATCAGAGCCAGACAGAGGATTGATAGAACATTTGAGAAGGAAATTCTGATGAAGCCAAGCTTCAAAATCAAGAATCTGTCAAGTCTAACAGCCATATACCCAAACCCAGACATGCCGATTGTTCCAAGTGAACCAGCCTGAATGAGGTTCAACATCCAATAAATTGGAGGTATCAACAAAGGAAATGAAGTCAGCTTGAGAACATGGCTGCCTAGCGAATACCACCCACTTATCATTATCTAGAGAGGGTAGCATTGAAATCCCCGACAATGATAGATTTGAAATCCTTGAAGGAGCCAAGGACATCCTGGACTTTAGACCACATTTCCCTTTTTTGATAGGATTATTCGGACCATAAACATTGCAAAGATAGAAGAACTCATCTGAATGTTTCAAACTAACCTTGCACCATTGGAAATTAGGATTATCCGAAAGTTGTTCAATACTACAGAACTGATTTCCAAAGGATGCCCAACCCACTAGAGGCACCATCCGAGTTGATGAAAAGACCCTCCCAACCTTTCCAACTGTGAAACCAACCATCATGACAAGCCACACTAGACATTTTTGATTCTTGAATTAAATAGATAGAGACATCCAACTCGAAACATAACATCTAGAGAGACGTTGTTTGTTAGGGGCGTTAAGACCCCTAACATTCCAGGAAAGAAGGTTCATCTTTTCTTCAGAGAGGACTCGCCTCTCCTACTTGAAGATGGGAAAAAGAATGAAGTTTTAATTGTTTACCATTGCTGACCTCCTTTAAAGAAAGACTATCTTTGGAAGGGCGACCGGGAGGAGCTTTCAGACCTAGATCCATGTTAAGGATTGCAGGAGTTGGAAGGATCCCAGTATCTTTTCCATGAAGCTTGCTTTAGCCTCTCGAGTCATTATGCTCCTCCTCAACACCCACATCTTTGGATCTAATCAAATCTTCTTTATTACTAACCCAATTTTCTAAGGAGGCAGCATTGGCACCCAAACCCAGAGTAATGCCTTCTTGAAACAAAGAGAGGATTTGAGTGGAATCATGAACCACCAACGTTGTCTCTTTGACTAGGGATATGGTACTTGGGGTCAAGGGCTAGGGGTTCCTGGGTGAGAACCTTATCTGTAATGTCCGTAGAAGGACTATGGCCTTGACTGGAGAAGAAGGAATAATAGCCTTAGGAGTTACCAAAGGCTGTGAAATCTTCTTTTTCCATACAACGGATCTCGAGGAAGGAGGGATTTTACAAGCATTTTGAAAAGTGTCCAGGCTGCTTACAATGAAAGCAACAATTCAAGACCACCTCATAATCAACCTTTTGAACCCATTTACCATTGGAGGAAAGGATCACTATGAAATCTTGCAATTTTTTGGAAGGATCTACAAAACACAGACCCGGGAAAGAAGAAAGAGAGCCTTTGAGAGTCACCGGATCAATATGGATAACATGTCCCAGGCTAGAACAAATTTTCTTAAGAATGTTAGGGGACCAAAACTCGCTAGGAAGAGAATACAAACGGATCCAAACTTGAAAGCCCTCCATTTCAGCTTGATTCGGGTCAAAATGAGCGATCCACCTATGAATGTGGATCCCAGAGTCAAAAAACAAATAGTCTTTCCTTGCTAAAGAATCATCCCATTGAGCTTTGCTGAAAGATCACCAAGAAAAAACCTTTATCCAAAAAGCAGATGCAAAGGCCACTCCCCCATTGGGTGTCACACCAACTATGGATCCCTTCAACTGACAGTGATGACCCACAAATTTGGCTATTATTGCTCTCTTACCAAGGAGGTTAAGCTGAGATTTGAGATCATCAGAACACTCCAAAGAGACAGACACAAAATCCGTTAGTAAAGAATCTTCTTGGACATAAGCATTCCCCCTAAAAATCATTGAATAACCATTCTGAAGTAACCAATCTGGGTCCCAGATGATTCAGGAGAGCAGGGATAGGCCAGGGCCCACTAAACATTCTTTCACCCCTTCAATCACGGATAGGTTTGGAACTATTACGGCATTTGAAATTTGAAAAATATGACCATTCTGAGATAGACCCTGATATTTTTCTGAGCATCTTCTTCCACCTCATTTTTCGGTCTAACAATTTATTAATATATGGGACTTCATGTCATTGTGATGGTCTCCTAGCTTGTTATTAAATTTTGATTTGTCTTGAATAGTAAAATCAAACATTTTATTATTTTTGTGCGATCCTTAATCCCTTCTAGTTTTTTTATTAAATTGTGCACTCCAACAAGTAATTTCTTCAAATATTTGTTGTGGTTGTCCATATACTTTTCCTTCCCAAATTGTCTCTAATTCCCTACATCAAATTAAGTGGAAGTGGAAACTTAGCCATAAATACATGGCAAACCTTAGTGTACAAATATGGAAATCTAAAGTTAGTGTTGATTCTCAATGTTTGTCCTAGAAAATTTTACATTACAAACTACCAATTAAAGATAGATTGAAATGTATGCTTTTCCAACCAGTGAAATTCCCATTTTTTTAGTTAATTGAAATCATACAACATTTATTTTGGGACTGCACTTTTTCTTATAGACAATTTCTGGTATGTTTAGAATCTTATCAACTATATTTGGTCATCATATGAGCTGTAAATAAGGTTTTTTTGGATTGGGTCTCAAAATCATGTTATTATTGATTTAGATAGAAATGTTATCTTGTTTCATTTATAGAAAACTATATGTTCAAAATATTTTCTAGCTCTTAAATTCATCAAAAAATTGTAATTTCAAGGCTTTACTTTAACATATTTTTATAGAATGCTTATCTTCCTTCTCAACTATAAGTAGTACTTTATATGATTAAATATGTTACCTAACAGTTGGAACAAATCAAACAACTCTAAGTCAACTAAAGAATTACAATAACTTCATTGGTGTTAATGCAAACTCAATGGTTAATTGAGTAAGATGGATTAATTATTTTGATTTTGTAATCAACAAGATGATCATTCAACTTTTGTATATAGTTTTTTGAGGTAGTTTTTTTTTCATGATCTTATATATCAAAAAAAATTGAATGTTCCATCTAATTACTTGCATTGTATTTTGTTCTGCTTTTGACTTTTTAGTTTTCTAGCATTATTTTGTGTCACTCATTATGTACAAATTTATTCAATATAAAATTAATGCCAACCCCTAAATTCAATCAACCCTATTGAAATTGGTCTAATTTCATTGTCTTAGGAAATATGGATGTAATTCCATTGGAAGCTTGTCTAACTCATGGACATATGCGGTCTTTAAATTTGAACATGATCTTGTAAACAAATTTATATAAAATACTTATCAGGACCATTGGGTAAGAATGATTGGATGTCATCATGACACCACACTAAGTTGAATTATATGTTTCTTTTTTTTCTTTTTATGTTCTCTTTTTCTCCCTTTCTTACGATCAACTATCTAATTTTTATTCTTATTTCCATTGTAACATTTTGGTGTATTGAATCAACCTATATCTTATACAAGCCTACCATCAATACCTATTATTTTTTATCTTTTAATTTAGACATTTTTAATTTTTTTAATAAGTGACCAAACCTGATGCAAAACTCACGCAAACTATCTCTCGACAAATAATATAAGTTTTATTTATTTTTTAATTTTCAGTGACTCAAATATGATGGAAAATATGAGTTTTGGGTGGTGCTAAATTGACAAAAATAAAAATTCTTATTTGCTTCATTTTTGGGTCACCTTTTGTGCCACCCTAAATGACATGAATTCCTTAAAGGAACAAAGCCAAAAAAATGATGATTTATGATGTGATTTTAACCCTAACAATGGTGTTATTTATACTTTATGTAGTGGTGTATTTTACATATGTGTCTTTCTACCCTTGTTATTGATTTCAATTTCACATAAATCAGATATTCCAGTGCTCACAAATCAATATAACAAATGAAGGCCTTCTACCCATATTAATAGGCTTTGAACTAGAAATTCAAACTTTCAAATATTTTAATAAAATTGTCATATCATTGTAATCATAACCCCTATAGAAAAACTATACAAAGTGCAAGATTATTGGTATTGTAAGAAATTTTATGGTATCTTCAAGAAAATTAAGTAAATATTTCAAATAATCTCTTATTTTTTTAGTTCCATGGAACCAACCTAGTGGTCTATTTTCACATATATACCCTTTGATTTTTTTCACCTTTTTCAAGTCTACTAGATGTTTTCCTATATATACACTTTATGCCTCTCTTTGGTTCTAGACATAATTTAGGCTCTCTTTATAGGCTATGAAAACCTACGTTAGTACCTTTTAATATTTTTTGGGCCTTCGGACCTAATTTACCCTTCCTTTATAGGTTATCCAAACATTTCCTAACATTGTCCCCTTTGAGGTCTCTCTACATTGTTCATACTTATTTTTAGCCTAATCTACATACACTTCCATTGTTTTCTTCTTCTTAGTATTGTCTAATCAATGTTAACATAAAAAGTATTTACACCCACCATGGTTGAGATGAAGGATTCAACATGTGTTCGATTTCATGGAAAGGTAAGTTATGGTAAGAAAATATAATTATGTTCAACTTCTCAAGTTATTATTTTCATTTCAATCATTTGCATTGATTTAATTAATACCATATTCAATTCTTGAAGCACCATTCTGATTTATATTATTATGACACATGATGATCTTCAAGTGAGGAAAATCTATGCATCTTATTTTCACTTTTTAATGATTTCTTTTGTGGATGTCATCATCTTATTAATATCTTTGAGTACAAATCCTTAGGAGTACACTAGGATTGTGGTTTCTTGTCTCGATTTGTAACACATCTATGAGAGACTATTACCACTACCTTATACCATTATCTGACCACCTTAGATCAGTTTTTTCATTAGCTATAGTGGTACCTATACAATGGAAAAGTGACAAGAGAGCATGAGAATCTACAAGTACCTTTTCTTCACACCCGACCTCCCGAGGTCGTGCTTAGACAACTGTTGGGTGGGGAAGGAGTACGTGTGGGATGTAGACAAACTATTTAGGAAATCTTATGTCTTCGACGTGCACCATGTGGAATCAGCAAATCTAAGGCAAAGAAGGCCCTTCTAACCTAGGCGGTGTGTGACAGATCAATCCGTGAGGATGACTACTCGAAGGCTTCAATCAATATTGATCTCTGGCGTGATTCGATCTATGGGTTGTGGGATACGTGGAAAATGACCTGGGATTATTTTGTGTATGTCTCTAGACAGGGTCATAAGATAGATGATGGGTACACAGTGGATTCTAGGGGTGATTCCTTGGTCTAGTCTAGAAATCCTTAGCTTTGTTAGATTCTACGTCTAACAAGGATAACTATGTGATGATGATAGGTGGAAGTGGAGTAGATCTGTATACTAATGTAATAAGCGAAGATATATATGTGATTCACTCGTGGATTCGTTGGGTTGTGGGATTTTTGGTTGTTGTGGACTGCTTGTGGTCATGTGCGGAATCAGTCCCTAATCCCTAGTATCCAATAGTCATATGCCTTTTCGGCCTCTACGTTCGAGAATTAACGATTGTGTAATCTTTTACGAGTATCTTATAGGCGTTCTTCTGACTGAATCCTTAAGCTAGTATTTATGTCTGTGAGAGTGTCTCATGCATCTAGCTGTGGGACCAAAGGATCACAACTGAATGTTTGCTCTCTTTCAAGTCCTTCTATAGTCATGCATAAATTTATCTAGGGTAATCTGTAGTTTGGCTGATTTGACCAAAACGTGTACGCTTGGTCGTCTTCTATGTTTAACCTGCTTAACTATGAGTTGATCTGTTGCAAGTCTGTTGTTGTTCGGAAGACTTGGATCCTAAGATTCTGATCTATATCAGTTATTGCTGTGACAAGATTGGGTTGAGGCACGATTGGCTCGAATACGTATTCTCTAGGCTCTCTAGGTCCCATGATTGTCATATAAAAGAAAACGATATAAAGCTAACTAATGACAGAATAAACTAAATATGCAAGATATATCTACGTATATTTCTAAGTCTGTTATTTATTGATAAACTACTGAACAAAATTTTAAAGGGGAATTATCTAATATATCTAAAATTGACAACTAAACTAATAACGTAATTAAAACAAACAAAGCAACCGAGTGTAGCTACTTGTCTGTGCAGTTTATAGATTTATCCTAAATAACCTGATCACTGATCTACTCTATTTGAAAGACTCTCGATCCTACCTCAGAAGTGAGGAGTGAATCATAGTTTCTCAGAAACTATCAATCCCCACAGCTTCCCTGGCAATATCGAAAGTGAAATTAACTGAAATGGAATGATTGACTACTTTATTTGATATGCTTTTAACTAGAACTTTGAAAGCTAGAACCTGGATTCTATATAACAGTGGCGAATCCGATGGTGTGTGACCTTGTCCCCTTAGTGTGATCTCCTCATTCCTTCGTGCTCACATGGATCCAGAAAAGCATGTAATGCTAGCATCAAAAAAAGTAGATATTGGAACAAAGGTAGCTTAGGATGCAGACTGAATATAATGTGAGTAGGAGAGGGATAGCGCAAGAGTACAAAGCTTGGCTTATGTAATTCCTAGCGGGATTTATTGTGAGTCATGCAACATAAAACGTCCAACACCTGAAACTATCTTGTTTGATGAACAAAACCTACAACTTTAATGGATTCCTATTGAAATCAAACTATCCTACTCCAATTGATTTGGATGAAATGACAACAACACTTTGCACAAGGAGAATATGTGGCTTTCTGACAGCTAAACAATGCTAACTATGCATCTAACAAATGAAACTATGAATCCTAAACAAAATGAAAGGCTAAACTATTGAAATGAGAAATTCAAAGGAAAATTTGAGGGGCCATTTTCTTGAGCACAAGCCAGCTATTTATAGAATCCCATTTACCCAAAGGTGAAAACCAATTTGATCTCTTAAACCATAAACAATGCCAAAACACTATTCCAGGAACCAAAATCATAAATACAAGCAAAGGCGGTAAAAAAATATGGTAAACATTTAATTTTTACACAAGTCATGTTAAAAGAGCATTCTAGAAAATGCGTGAAGGACCGCCACCCGAGCAAAGCGGGCGGCGGTTCTGGACCGTGCCCTTCCTAAACGGCGGTCACGAGACCACTTTGCCCGAGCGAGGCAGCGGTTTCATAACTAAAGAACAAAATGCAAAGGAAAAGAGGGGAAAAGAGAAAAATTAAGCATGCAGGGATAAGTGGGACATGCGGGATGTTAACATATACTTGGAGAGCTTTTTTGGATCCTGAACACCTTGCGAGGAGACCTGTATCATCATTGCGGTATGTGTTACGTTATTCCGGTGGTGCAGTACCCTACAATTTTGGGTACGTACAGTACCTCAATATCTCTTTCTCCCTTCTTCTTTATTCACCTTCTTATAGATTGCATATAGATGATGTCATCGGCCCTAACAAAAACATTTTACAAAACCTTTTTCAGCCAATGGCGTTGGTTGAAAATTATTCAAGAATCTAGGGTATAAGTGCATATAAATAGGGTTCTCACTTTACACATTTATCAATGTCATATCTGAATAATTTGATCTATATCCATTTGTAAATTTTCTATAGAAGGCTTAGAGGCATTAAGGTTTAGTGGAGCTTACACTTTGACTACATCATCGAGCATTGGGTCTTTGGGAATCAAGAATATAAGATGATACAAAAAGTACTTCCTTGGTCTTTAAAATTCCCAATTTTGGTCTATGTAGGTGTATTTTCCTATCATTCTTGAGCCTTCACCCACAAAAATCTCTTACAATGTGCTATAAGCCAATGAGAGATTAATTAGTTGAAAGGTCTCCCAAAGGTAAGTATCTCTATAAAAATTATCTTTCCTTTATTTCATTGGTGATTTTTCATTTGTATCATATACTATATAGGATAGTCTAACATATTGTTATATTTCACATTATGGGTTTTTATATTATAACTATTCATTTGTCGTTAGGATTTAGTTAGGACCTACATCTCATATCTTAATGTTATTAAAAACATCATCTTTACACCCCTTGGTTATAATCTCAAACTTCTTAATAGACCATCTTTACTTGTGTGTTGGTTGTATAATGGTCTTCTATTTTATCCTACTTGAAAAATGATACCTCGAAAATCAGTTTTAGCTTGCATACAAGGTATTAATGATGTACAAGGCTAATACCATCCAACTTTAGAAAAACTTCCTAAATTAGGTTTTGAATGGTACAACAAATTTTTGATTGATTTCAAGTAGCATTGAACCTACCTCCATGTCTTACACTCATAAAATTATGTGTTGAGTAAATTAATAGGTATGTCTTGAGTCCCACATACCTTACTCTTTACCATCAAATTTAAAATTGTTCTTCTTTTCTGTTAAAAACCCCATCTTAATATATATTAACTAGTTGTTATCCATACTCAAGTTCGGAAGGTGTATGTATATACAAAATTGAATGGACCTCCCACCTCCTTTCATTCATCCCCACAAAACTCATCAAAGTTTAATTTTTTTGATCATTTACCAAAGATGACACCATGCAATCCCAACTCAAAAAAATGTACTTGGTGTAATAGTTGATTGTTGGTGGATGGTCGAGAATTCAAAATAGATATCAACCCATTCCTAGAATGACACAACAAATAAAAAAACATATGTAAATAAATGGATTGACTGAAAAAAATGAAGATGGTCAAACATATGTGAAAATGACATAAAGTTCCATATAAATCCTAAAAATTTGATGCACCAAATTACTTTATAGATTGTTTGATTGATATATTACTTGACTAATTTTAATAAAAGTGTTACTATGTCTTCATGTCTTAATGGTGAATAACTTATGCTCTTAAAAGAGAGGTCACAAATTCAAATTCTACAAGGGTGTTGGATAATAAAATGTGATAGTAAGCTGACATGGATATAGTTCATGATTTTGCAATCCTTTTATATGTATATAGTAATATAAGACAAAATATAGAATGTATATCTTCTTTGCACATAGGTAGAGAATATAAAAACCTCTAAATATATGAGAAGGAGATGAAAGGATTGGTAATTCAACAGTCATCACATTTTGTATAAATCTATGTAATCTTATGTGAAAGAAGGTTGATCTTGGATCCTAATAGAAAGTACTTCAATATAATTCCTTTTTCCATCTATGTTTTGATATAGCTATTTTAAATCTAATTGCATTATGGGATTTCTGTGATATGGTTATCTTTTTGTAATCTCTTTATATGTATATATTCTATTGTGCAAATTGAATCATTTAATTATATCCCATGTTTTAATCTAGACTATAACATGTTGCAAGTTTTGATTGCATAATCCAGGAACCTCTATTAATAATGGTTCCATTATTAGACCAAATATATAATATGGCTACCAAGCCGAAGAAATAGATGTAGAAATATGGCTATAAGGAGAAGATAAGAAAATTTGTGGAAGATGAAGAGGTAGTGACATTGAATCTAGTTGAAAGAATACAATTAAAACATATATACGGAGATATTCATGAGAATTTATGGTGTGATCTTTTAAAGTAGCTAGTCCACCTGGTTATCTCGATTAGAATTATATTACTTTCAATATGAGCTGAAGGAGGAATATGAATGGATAAAGGAAAAATAGGAAATATTACGCGTAATTTGGATGTTTTTGGACTCATGTTCTTGATCATTAGATGAAAACTACTATTTATGGTTATGTAACTAAAGTTTCGGTTCAAAAAAAAAATTTGTTTTGATTCTATTGAAGTACATTTTCTATTTATACTAAGAGGAAAATTTGTTAGACAATTACCATATTTGGTCAAAATGTTGGTTATGGAAAAGGCCATGGTGTTGATTCCACACAGTATGGAGTAGTTGGGTAGGCATCAAGGGATGTAATCCTAGAAGAGGAAGATGAAGGGAAGGGGACAAAGCTAAAGATAAATATGGAAGGGTTTGAGAAGGATCAAAGGAAGAAAAAAGAATAATGAAAAGGCTTCAGAGAGAAATAAGACTTTGCAATAGACATGGAAGTGGAAATAATTCTAGGGAAATAAAAACCAACTAGTAGGAGTAAAGTATGAAAATTATTAAAGAGGAGGAACAAAGCCTCCCCTAGAGACCAAAGAATCAAGAAGAAAATGAACCAAAGTGAAGAGAGAGGGTGCACATAAGGTGTGGACATTAAAGAGAGAAACCAAAAAGAAACCAAGGAACCAAGAGAACTAGAAGTAGAAGCTAAACGAAAAACCAAAGAAAAATAAAATTAAACTAAGGACAGTTTTATTAGAATTAGTTAGGAGTAGATTTAGTAAGTAGTGGATGTTGAACCTAAAGAAACCATCATGGAAAACTTGGTATTGTGAGAATCAAGCAAGCATACAATATGAGGAAAGAATACAACAGACCCTCATAGACCTATAGAGAAGATGATAATACCCCTCTTCTAGGATATATATACCTAGAGCCAAATAGAGAATTGATTACTTGGGATTATCTAAATGACATAGAACATTTAAAATTCTACAAGAATTGTGAAGAAGGTTAGAACAAAAATCTAAAACACAATCAATATTAAAATCAAGAGTAGAAGAAATTAGTGTAGGATAAGTTACAAGAGAAGTAGAGTTTTCATTACATAGTCCTTCATTGCAAAGAATTGTGCTATTAAGAGGAAATTGCAAAAGAAGGGAGAAGATAGTAATAATAGTTCCATCAACCCAAAATACAGGGTCATTTTCCAGAGTCTAAAGAATCAAAAGAAGAAAACTGAATCTAGCGTGGCTAATACAAGTATTGGAGTGAAAAATTCACAACCTAAAACACACTTAAATTCAAGATAGAATTTGATTTTCAATTACAAAGTCAACCAAGATACTAGTTGGGACTAGGAAGCACAATGGCTCATTACTCTAATCCATATACAAGCCTTTACAACCATATGATGGAACTACAACCTTGAACATTACTTGTTGACTTATGACATGTGATGGGGTGCAAAAGAGAGTCACCATGAAAATACCAAGAAATGTGAACTAATAGGTGCACTATAAGGAAGAGCCTTGGAATTCATTTACTCAAGACATTGAGTTCATAAAATTTGCAAGATGTCCACAAAGATTAACTCAAGAATTCAAAAGAAACAAGTGTGTTGGGAGACAATTTAGATCTAAAAGAAATAAAATAAAGACTAGGAGAAATGTCACAGAATATGATATGATATTCTCAGATGTCATGAATAAATAAAATTTCAATTTTGATGATTCAAATAAATTTTTTGGTTTGTAGAAGGATTGTGCAGTAAAATCTATGGTTTGTAATTGTGTAGACAAAAATTTCAACCAAAATAGAAGCCATTAAAGTAGTATTAGAGTGGAAAAAATTGAAGATTATAGAGATAGTAGTAATCTTGTTTCAAAATAAAAGCAAATATCAATGCAATAATGTGAATATTAGAGGAATTATATGAAGGAAAGAATCCTAGACTCAAGTATATGGTGCACAGATTGTGGGAAGAAGGACATCATAAGAATGACTGCCATAATATGAAATATGGAGGGAAAAGTGAATTTTGTGATGTTTGTAAAATATTTGGACACATAATTAACAATTTTCCTTTGTTGCAACACTATGTGAGGTACCCTCAAAATGTGGTATGTTCTTTTTGCAAGGCCATGACTCATGAAACAAAATATTTTGGGTGTTGATGGATGTAAAGGAGAAAATTACTAGAAATTTTTTTGTAGTACAATCTCAAATGGCAACCTAAGGCACAAAATGTTGTAGAAAAAGAGAAATGGCCACATCACCAAAGTCCAATTGCACAATGGGCTCCAACACCACAAAAAATCCACAATGGATCCCATAATCTCCTCAAGCTAGTCCAAGTTGGGCACCACCATCTCCACAAAATAATATGGGGTGGGCACCTCCTTCACCTCAACAATCACTTGGTGGAATATGCCTTCACCACAAGAATAAATATGGAGGATATCAAGGAAAAATCAAAATTGGAATGCACCATCGAGACCATACAGAGCACAACAAGGAGGCTACCAAGGTGGGTACCAACAAAGGAGGACATGACCCAACCCCAAAAAAAGTAGTGATTTTATACCTTTGTGGAGATCCAAACCACATTGTGTGAAAATTTCTCTTTTTAAATCTTGAATGGGACATTTATTGTGCTTACTATAGGGTAGTAAGTGCAACACAATATAGAAGATTGTCCCATATTGGAGAAAAAAGAAAATAAAAACAATTGTGCAATGTCAAGATGATTAATGTGGTACCTAGAGAAACTGGAAGTCTTTAAGTTGTTACACACACATAGAGGAAAGAACAAGGCTTGGAGCATGAGGATATTTTTATGGAGCCCCACATATACATGCACAAAAGATACCTATCTTAACCCAAGAAAGGAAAAAATTGTTGGAAGAAGCTAAAAATTTACTCCAATCAATTCAAAATAGGAGGGTATATACAAAAAAACATACATGTGCAAAAAGCTCAAATTTATGGAAAAATGATTAGAATACTTAAAATATGAAGGATTAGTTATAGCTCTACATGATTTTTTGAATATGATGAATGTATTGTGCAATGAATATATCTCATAAAACATATCCAATCTTCTCAAAACCTTATTATTAGAAAGTGTATTAGACAAAAGAGGTGTGCAATGAAGAAACCAATATGGTATGGTATGTAAAAACTAAGAAGCCCATGATGTGGACACTGACTAAATGTAACTTTGGGAGACTATGAAAAATAAGAGATGTAATGTTTGATTTTGGAAGCACCATAACATGATGCCAAGATCCACTTGGGAAGAAATGGGAGCTCCTTTTTTTGGCATATAGTCCTATAACACTCAACCTCACAGTAGACTATGGAAGAGTAGATCCAATTGGATGATTAGAAGACATTGAAATACATGTAGGAGACTTATGTTTGAAAGGATATTTTGAAGTCATAGACATGAAAACAAATGAAACACACTATCTAGTATTGATTGGAAAGAAGTGGGCATATGATGGTAATATGATGATCAACACAATTACCAATCAAATGGAAGCACATCTAGATGATTCTATTATTGTAATTCCATGAACATGACTAATAAAATCCATATACCATCCCTAAAGAACCATTGTCTCCATATGCATGATGTTGAAAGTTGGTTTAAGGTGGGACATCAGGAAAAGGCTTTTGTCCCACGATGCATGCCAAAAATAAGAAAGGAAGAGTTCCCATAATGGCCAAATCTTGATTCAAACCCACACCAAGAATCCATTCATAGGAGAAGAACCAAGTTATAATATTTGGTCCCCAACTAGATCAGAGATATCCCAACTCTATAACTTTGCACAACATGATCAAGACTACACAAAGAGCAAATGGAGAAATTCATATTCCATGGGAAATGGAATCCTTAGTTGGTGGTGACTCAAATGATGAAATTTGAATCATTGGATGAGAAGGGAACATGAGATAAGACCAATGAGGATGGTACATGTTGAAGAAAAATGTATTCCACAATACTTTGGAACTTCAAATTTAGATACATTCTTAGTAGAATTACAAAAATATGTGCCTTAAAAGAACTAAGAGTAAGTGCATTGGATTATGCACTAAAATGGAATAGTTGCATCATGGTGGGCTATGCATAAATCTAAAATCTAACCTTGGAAGGAAGTCACAAAAATGTTGTATCAAGATTTGCACTAGAAGAAGATCACTCTTAAAAATGGCCTAAATATTGCACAAAAATAATGCCCAGAAATACATATCCAAATGCATTGAAACTTGGAAAATTTAGAGATATAGAGCCAAAATGGTGGGTCATATATTCCTAGAAACATTGACACCACTACCAAAAGCATGGTATGTTCACCAAGAAAGAAGAAGAGAAACACACAATTGGGGAAAATTGTAATATGATTTTATTCAAACTTTCACTTTTGAAGATAGTAATCCTATGGTTGATATTTCTCTTTACAAAATTAAAACATTCCTCTACTATGGAACTATTGACTTCAAAAAGGAAGAGAATTCCCAGATCCCAGAGAAAATAACAAGAAAAACTATGTAGGTATAAGAAAAATTGAGACTATGAAAAAAAAAAAGAATGCAAAGTGAAAAGTTGCAATAGAGTGGGGATAATAAAGAAGACAATAATGACCAAAAAAATGAAGAGGATAATGAATTGAGTGAAATATTTGAACCAAAACATCTTCACCCAATACCAACAAAAAATAAGTGAAATAATAAAAGAAGCACAATTACACAATCTAAACATAGAAGAAAAAAGAAGGATCCAAGATGGTTATAGAGACCCACAATAAGGGGAAGGAAAATATATGATGAACCAAAGTGCAAAAAGGGTAGAAGACATCGACCAAAAGAATAGTAAAACTAGCTATTATGGGAGATTACTTGGATGGAAAAGGAGATGTCAAAAATATTGCAATTATTATGAGACTATGAAGATGTGTTCCCTACTAAATTTAGTGAAATAAAAGGAGTGGATCCATCAATCATAAATGTGCATCGAGTTGAAAGAAGGAGAAAAACCTATAAAGAAAATGCCATACAATTGAATCCAAATATGAAATCCAAAGTAAAAGTGGAATTAGATTAGATGATAGAAGCAGGTCTAATATACCCAATAGAAAAATCAGATTGGGTAAGTCCGATAGTCACCAACCCAAGAAAATGGGAGAAATCAGAATTTGTGGAGACTATAGGGATCTAAATGATGCATGTGTTAATGACCCATTCCCAACTCCATTCACAATGAAATATTGGAAGCAGATAGTGGGACATGAAGTATACTCATTTACAGATGGATTCAATGGCTACCATCAAATCCCAATTGTAAGAAGATCAAGATAAAACCACTTTCAACTAAATGGGAAGCTTTGCATATAAAGTCATGTCATTTGGACTAAAAATGCACCCACAATATTTTTCCCAAGTTGTTGTCACTACATTTTCAAAGATTTCATTCATGATTTCCTAGAAGTATACTTGGATGATTGGGTTATATTATCCTTGTTCAAAGAACATGTATCTAAGGTACACTTAATGTTAGAAAGATGTAGAGATTTGTGCATTGCATTAAATTTGAAAAAAATGTTTTTCTTTACACCATTTGGAGTACTACTTGGGCACATGTAGTATGTAAAGAAGGAATTTTGGTTGATCAAGAAAAAATAGTTGTCATAATTGGACTCAAACCACCAACAACACCCTCAAAGCTCCACACATTCCTAGGACATACATGATATTATAAAAAATTTATTAGGGATATGCAAACATAGTATAACCAATGGAGAAGTTGTTACTTAAGGGTGAAAAATTTGAATGGACAATGAATGTCAAAATGCATTCATGCAATTAAAACAAAAAAATTTAGTGCATCAATACTAGTATTTCCATATTGGTCAAAATTTTCCATGTGCATGTTGATGTGTCAGGTAGCACAATTGGCACAATTATAGCTCAACCAAGGGAAGGAGGTATAGACCATCCAATCCACTTTGCAAGTAGGAAATTGTCACCCAAAAAAAAACTACACAACTATAAATGGGAAGCTCTAGCTATGATTTTCACACTCCAAAATTTTAGGCAATATCTATTAGCAAATTGAGTTTGAATTTTCACATATCACCAAGCATTGTGATATCTGGTGAATAAGCCACTCTTGGGAGGTAGGATATCAAGATGGTTGATGTTATTCCAAGAATATAAGTTTAAAATAAATGTGAAACTAGGAAGAGAAAATGTAGGACCAAACCATTTGAGTCACATAAACATAGAGAAGAACCAAAAGAATTAGATGAAGATGCCCCAGATGCACACTTATTTTATGTTATCACAATACCATAAAAATTAGAAGAAATTGTGTAGTTCTACAACAAGGAATTTTTCCACAACACTATATAAAGAAAAGAAAAAAAATTGATTATAAAGGCCTTACCATATACTATCATCAATGGATTTTTGTATAAACTAGGTAAGGATGAAGTATTGCATAAAGTTGTGCATTAGAACATGAAAGAGAACTATTATTACATGAAAGCTCATGAAGGCATTTTCGGAGGACATTTTTTTGTAGGAGAACTCACTATGAAAAATATATTACAGAGTGGAATTTGGTGGCCAACCTTGTTTCAGATGTGCATCATATGGAAAACATTGTGACATTTGTCAATGAGTGGGGAAACCAAATTAGAAGGATGAAATGCCTCTTAATCCCATGTTTAGCAATGCAACCATTTGAGAAATGGGAATAGACTTCATTGGGCCAATTCACCCTCCATCAAGAAGGTCCAGAGAAAGATATATAATCACAAAAACAATTATTTTACAAAATGGGTAGAAGTTGTAGCTATAAAAAATTATGCAACAAGGGACACAACTAAATTCCTATATGAAAACATAATAACTAGATTTGGATGTCCACAAAAATTAGTAAGTGATAGGGGCACACATTTTTTGAATAATACCATCAAAAATCCTCATAGAAATAATTTATGATTACACCACAAAAGTACAACATATCATCCACAAGTGAATGGACAAGTGAATCTACAAAAAAAGTTTTGGAAAAATTTTAACAAAGATCTACAATGTGCAAAGGGATGATTGGGAAGATCAATACCCATAGTTTTATGGGCATACAAAACCAACTACAAGAGAAGTACATGAAAAACACCATTCCAGTTGGTTTATGGAATTGAAGCAATCATGCCAATGGAATATATTGTACCAAGCCTTTCATATCATCAATAGTTACTTAGTTGGGAGACAAAAAATCTATTGAAAATAATTGTTAGATTGGACAAAAATGGAGGAATATATGGCAACAATGCAATGGAATCAAGAAGCACACAAAAAATAGAGCCAAAATCTTGGCATGACCGCAACCTACACAGTAAGAGTTCCAAACAGAACAAAATGTTTTGGTGTATGAAAGTAGGTTTAAAACACACCTAGGAAAATTGCATAAGATGGAAAGGCCCATATATATATCATTCATCACATCACAAAATAGGGCACTATAATATTGTAGGATCTACAAGGAAATATATATTTCTAAAGAATAAATGGATGTAGGTTGAAATCCTACAATGTGTGATTGTGTAAAGTATCAAAGAAGACAATAAGTGCCTCGACATAGTTAGAGTAGGAAGTTTTTCAAATTTTTAAGTTTCATAGATTAGATGTTTGTAATTAATCAATGTGTGTGTGTGTGTGAGTGTTTGAAATTTAGAAAGGATTCAAAAAAGATCACCATCGAGCACATGGTGCAAAGTAAAAAAAGGGAAAAGGGAATGAATCCAATAAGTTTGGAAATCTGCATAATAAATAAGAAAGAAATGGAAACAAAAAGCCAAGTTTAAAAATTTGAAAATAAAAAAAAACAATCTAGTAGTAGCAATATGATGATGCATCAAAAAGGCCTAAGATCTCATGGAAAAATGAAATATCCAATGGATAAAAGTAATTAAGGAGGTAGATCAAGTGATCAATGGTTCAAATGGCCACTTAGAAATCACTAAAGGTATAAACAAAAAATCAATTTACCAAGAAGTCATTTTCATGCCAAATAGCAAACAAGAAACAAGAGCAAGTGACTAGCAAAGAGAAAGTGTGAAGAAAAAAAAAGATAATCAATAGAAAAATAAATGGATCCTTTCAACAAACCTACTGGCCCAACAAGTCCAAGGAATGATGCAAGAACAAGGATTTACATTCCTTTCCCTATCGGATGCAAAAAAAGAAGACATGGGGATTTCTGTAATGCTCCAATAGACTAGGTGGAGTGATCCACCTCACCATGAATAGTAGTAGAGTGTGCCCTAAAATTTGGGGTAAGAGTAACCAAAATCCAAGTAGAAGATACACAAAGGAAATTTACCCAAAGGACCCGGTTTGAGGAATGATTGCACACATAGATCACAATAATGCCTTACATGGGAGACCATCCCGAGCTCATGTAAACAATCATGAGTAGATACCACAACGAATCCATTTGGTTCTCTAAACAAGATGTTGTTCCCATCAACGCAACCATAGTTTCCCAAGCCACAAGTGTCTACTAAACCGGGTATCTCTATTCTCCCATACAAAACACCAACCTCCTGTAAAGCTGATAATTGTGACCATTTATGGTCATTTGTACAAAGGGAGAGGCATTCCATTGGGGGACATCACAAATCATGCAATCAAAATTTTTGTAGAAATCATAGCAGAAAACGATATTGGCAAGAAAACTAGGGGAGTAAACAAGCATCCTGGGAGTTGTGGACATCATTACAAGAATGTGGGATGATGGTGTAGAGTTTAACTAGCTTAAACTCCTCACACATGAAATTAATACAAATGCCCAAAAATCATCACACAAAGAGGTAAAGTGTTTTAAGTACAGTGGCTCATCATTCTACTTTGTTTCACACACTAGAAGGCCCTCGAAGGTGTTATAGAAGTAGATAATGACTACTTCCCACATGAGAGATTTTTACATAGTTTATCCCAGTAAATACCCTACACAAATTTTGAAGACACACAATTATTGGGAAGTTGGCTACTAAAAATCAAGAACAACAACTTAGCAAAACCCCACGTACCTAGGGGTAAGAACTTATACAACCCGTATGCCAAAATCACTTTGTTACATGATGGGGTCATATTGCGATCAAGGTCATCTCCAATGCCAAACATCCTAAGCCACTTCCATTTTTCATCAACATGGATATAGCCAAGGCCAAACTGAGTAGACAACATGGCATGATTCCAACAAGTGTCTGACCATTGCACACACAAGGGCCAAAGGGACAACCAACCAGAGGGGAGAGCTATAAATGGGAGAAATGAGAAGATCAACCCACGCAAATTTTAAAGGGAAGAGTTAACAAGGAAGAAAGGGAAAAGAGGTAAGTAGTCATCATCATGCACCAACATGAAGATAATCACCAAGGGGAAAAATATCCCCAGATTACCAGTTTTTTAATCTAGACTTTCAACAAATGTAAATTGATAGAGAGAGAATGCATGTAATCACAATTCAGAAATGGGCACCAAAATGTATCTTCCAGAGAGGAATGGGAATGGTACACATGGAAATCCATCACAATGGAACATGCCATAACCAAGAAGTTGAGGCTAAAGACAGGGTTGAACTCCCATGATGCCAAAGTCTCTCATGATCAGTGTGGGATGGGAGGATGTGACACAAGAATAACTAGTGCACAACATTAAAGGAGGGTCTAAAGGACCATGGACTTGATGTAGCCACCCTAGAGGAAGAATTCTTAGTCTCCCCACCCAAGAAGAAGAAGAAGTGAAACAAGCCCTTTTAGTGGTGTGACTTCCTACAGTTGAAGAACCAACTATGTAAGTATGGGTGTTAGCACACATAAGAGCCTCACTTACACATGAGGACATACAACAACAAAAGACAATTATGCATAAAGTAAAAAAATTCTACCGATGAGAGGGAGCTAAGAACCAAAAGAGACAAAATCAAAGAAAAAAGAAGAATCAAAAGCATAGTCCCTAAAGTTGCAATCCAAATACCAAGCACACCTTCTCCTCCTCCATCTCTACAAGAGGTAAGTAACCAAACCAAAAATGGCGCAATGGAAATTTAACTGCACAAGCAAGGAATGTAGAACAAGAATCCATCATGCATAATAGTGCTGTAATCAATGGAGGAACAAATACAAAAATATGGACAAGAAGAAGATGCAGCCAAAAAAACGCTTGAAATGCTTGAAGAAAAAAGGAAGTGGAAAAAAAACTTCAAAACAACAAGATGAAGAGAAAAAAAGACAAGAAGAAGAAAGAGAAATGCAAAGGAATATAAGAAAAGAGTAGAAAAAGATAAAAGAAAATAAGCAAAAGCATAAAAAGGCCATGGACATGAAAAAGGAAACAAGAAGAAGAAAAAAAAAAAAGAAAAAAAAAGAAGAAGAAAATAAAAAAAAAAAGAAGAAGAGAAGCAAAAAAGGAAAAAGGAGAAAAGGAAAAAAGAAAGAAGAAAAAAAAGAAAGAAAAAAATAAGAAAGAAAGAAAGAAAGAAAGAGAGAACAAAAAAAAAAAGATTTACAAGAAATAAATATCTATGGATGCCAAAGAAGAAAAGGAACAAATAGAGGTTTGTACATCCAACACAACATCAATAGGTAGAAGAAGTGGAAAAAGGAGATGTGACAAACATTTGGGTGGACAACAAATCAATAAATGCCAACACAAAATGTAAGCTAATTCTCCCTTCATCCCATGTTCACAATGTACTCCCACAAATTTCTCAAGAAAAGTGTGTAGGCTACAACAACCAAGTCTATAATCAGCACAATGGAAGTAGATTTGGAGCAATTTTCATTACAAACACATATTGAAGGAGTACACACACTACAAGCCAATATTGGAGTAGTTGCACTACATATGGCCCAACAGAAGGATAACTTGGAGAAAACATTGCACAATCTAAGGTCATGTCGAGATACAACACTATCCCAAGATGGTCACAACACCATAGGTGACCAAGTCATGAGTGAAGATTAATGTAGATAACACTTCTCATTGACAAGTGGTGGACAACTAGAACAACAAAGAAGTGAAAAAATTGCAACACAAGTAGTTAATGCACAAAAGGAGGTAAAATAGGCCATAATGATACTCAAGGAATATGTCACAATGCTCAAGCAAGCTGAAACTTAGGTGAAGTAACTAACATTTGAACTCTTGGATTGGAACACACAGTTGCATGCTTCCATGAGAGATAATAAGAATGATATGATATTGAGGTGGGGAAAAACTACACCAAAAAATGCTGACAGAGGTAGGATCAAAAAATTGAAATGGATTTTTGTAGTCATCATTGCAAGCCAGGGATAATGTCAGTGAATGATTGTGGGAATGGGAACAAAATGTGACAAGGAACACTTTCAAGGGTCAAGCACAATGAATGAGAGACTAACTAGAGACACTCATTCAAGATATCCAAACTATATTCTCATTCATGACCAAGCTTCCCAAATAGTAGGCCAAGGATGATCAACTATATGAAGTTATGCAGTACTTGTGCAAATTTAGAAATGTACTACGGAAGAATAAATGAAGCCTTTGTAGATTTGAATACATACAAGGTAGATCTAGAGGTCATTCTTCCAACTATGTGAAATGAAGAACACACCAAGATTCATTTTATTGCATATATACTTTTCAAGATCCAAGGCCCCACTCATAATGCCACCACCACCATTCACCCTTGTAGTTAAAACTCAAGAGATGAGCAGCAAAAGACATGAGCAAGAAGCACCAAAAGTAAACAAAGAGCATCACAATTTTGTGGAAGGTAATTAGGTAAATATATTAAGTGCATGGAATTTTGGTATATCTATAAGAAGATGTATAGTTTTAAAACCCATAAGTGTGGATTATGAGGAGTTCCCATAGATTGAAAACCCAACAGGGATGTCTATTAGTAAATTTACTTAATTGAAAACCTGAAAGGGTGGTTAAGTAGTGCAGAGGATGAAAATTTATAAATGGATTCCTTTGTGTTGAATGCAAATAGAGTAAGTTAAAGTATCACTCTGCAATCACATTACATTCCCCAACATTAGAAATAAATTTTTTCTCGGACAAGACAACTATTAAGTTCCGAAAGTGTTGGATAATAAAATGTGATAGTAAGTTGACATGGATATAGTTCATGATTTCACAATCCTTTTGTATGTATATAGTAATATAAGACAAAAGATAGAATGTATATCTTCTTTGCACATAGGTAGAGAATATGAAAATCCTCTAAATATACGAGAAGGAGATGAAAGGATTGGAATAGTAATTCAATAGTCATCGCATTTTGTATAAAGCTATGTAATATTTTGAAATAAGGTTGATCTTGGATCCTAATAGAAAGTACTTATAAGTTCTTTATATATATATTCTATTGCACAATTGAAACATTTAATTATATCCCATGTTTTAATCTAGACTACAACTTGTTGCAAGTTATGATGTTGTAATCCAAGAATCTCTTCTAACAAAGGGTGATAATGTATGTATATTGCATTTAAATCATAGTTAAGTACCTCCTACATATTGGGAGTTCATAGTAGTCTCATATGTTATAATCCACTTGTCAACCCAAACCAGGGCCCCCGCATCATGGACTATAAAAGGACCTTTCCTTTCCTTTTAATCACACACTTGAAGTCATCTTTTATTAACTCAAACTATTAAATAGGATTTGAGAAAATAGAGCGTTAATGTTCTCAATAAGCACATTCTCTTTTATTTTAACCAAAAAACTACTAGCCATTTCAAATTCATTATAGTGCTTGTATTTAATTAGATAGGTTAAGTACACCTTGTATTTGAATCATTTTTATGTATCCCCTACATACCGAGAATACAAGGTAGTATCATATGATATGAGTGTCTTATAGACCCAAACCAAGTCCTCTAACATCACGGACTATAAAAGGACATTTCCTTTCCTTTCTTTTTTTCTTTGTAAACGTAAATACATCTTTTATTATTTCAATCACTCTTAAATTAGATTTGACAAAATGAAATTTTTAGTGTTCTCAATAAACACGTTCTCCTTTATTTTGAGACCAAAAGAATATTTTGTATTTTAAGAACATTTTAGCACTTGAATATATGCACTTGGACATGGAATTTGATAAGATAAAAAACTAATATGGTTATTGCATGTGTTTTTGTCATATTGATATAATGTAACATTATTTTTTTTTTTATTTTGATTAAATCCGAAATTTTAGGGATTATTTGCACATAATTCTTAGGCTTTATTCAAAGGACCTGGTGGTTTCCATTCCACCAAATTTGTGAGGGGTACGATCCTTTCCTCATCCCTTATTTATTGGCATATCCTAGGGTTGGAACCTTGGTAGATTTCAAAGCAACGCCTTTTATAGCATCATACGCACCATTGAACCACAATTACAATATAAATTTGACAATCAAAACTTAAAAATGGCATTCCCTTACTATCTTCATGGTTTATTTTGACACATAATTATTTAGTTTCTTAACATATCCAATCTCATCTAATTAATTATAGTAGCAATTTTTTTTTATTATAATTGAGGAGAGAAATGGGTATGTCGATTGGGGGCCTCAAGGATGGCACAAAAATATGTTACTTGTAGTTGTAATTTTATGTATTATTATATAATTGAGGGAGGAAATGAATTTTTCAATTGAGGGCCTAAAGGATGGTGCGAGAAAAGAGGTTTCAAAATAAGTCAACCTTTATAACACGTATAAGGGTATTTCTTGGAGGATTCCTCCCATTAACAATATAAAAATAGAATCCATATTCCACTCTCAATCTCGGCCCATAAATTTTCATTTCATTATGGAGAACATGGAGGCTAATAGAGAGCTCACTTACAAAGCTTGTGAAGGATGCATCTAATCAATTATTTTTGGTGACATTGTACCGCCTATTATTACATATTACATGTAATATTTTCTAGGTTTTTTAGGCCAAATTAACCCTAATTTGTGTATATATAAGTCCACATATTTTCACTTACATTCATGAAATCCTCCCTAGAACATCTATGATATAGATCCTAAGGGAAAATTTTAAGGAAGCCATGGGAACATCTATTTCTATAGAAAAAGTTATAGAAATGGTGGCGAATTTATCCAACTGAGAATCGCAGGGTTGGAAAATTATTTGAAATCAGCGGTCATTACATTAGTTAAAAATAATATTATTTTTAATTAAGTTTTGGATGTAGTGGTGAATGTAGGATAACTTCTACTAAATAAATGTAAAAATTAGCAAATTATAAATTTTATGTGAATACCTTGTTCAAACTCTTTTATCTTCTCTCTTTTCATTTTGTGTTAATGGCTTCATGTTTTTATTTTTCATTGCAATGGATTTCTTCTAAATATCTTGTGCTTCAAAAACATCGAATGGTGGCACTATAAAAACAACATTGTTTTTCTACATTTATGTCCATCAATGTTTTGGCAGTAAGATAAATGTGATGAATCCACGTAAGTTGCATGTATTAATCGTGTTTACCCGTGCTTGGGATACTCATATATTTGATTAAATATGTGAGGTGTCCTTAACAACATCAGGATGCTTCCACATATAGATACATATATGTACATGATGCAAAGTATGTTTTATTAAATTATTTATAAATATTATGCATTGTTTGATATATGAGGATCAATGGCGTAGGTTCTATTTTGGGATGAATGTCGACACACCCACATTTCGAATGGAAGTCCATGGAATATTCCTAGTGAAGTGACAAGTGTCATCTACTACATGAAATTTGAATAATTGAATAATTTTATCAAATTATTTATAAATATTTTACATCATTCGATATATGAGGATCAACTACATAGTTTATATTCCATGATGAAGGTCTGACACACCCACATTTGAAATGGACGTCCCCAAAATAGGCCTATCAAAGTGTTAAATGTCATCCACTAAATGGAATTTGAATAAGTGACTACTTATAAAATAACCAATCACAAGCTCCACATTGTTGCCCACAAACATAAACTTCTTGTAAATACATCAAAACGTATTGAATGTGGTATATGATCAATAAATTTCCACGTGGCATGTTTTCAGGTACCTTTGAAATAAATGTCTTTGAGGCATGAAAGGTTTCCAGACTATAAAAGAGGTCAAAGGGAATGTAAATGTATCCACCTACATAAGGGGTATGGACATATGCCCCATTTGAGTATGTAGGAAAAGGTTTATGTGTCCAAAATCCCACCCAAAAATAAGGATCTAAAGGATAAATTTAAGATTTCAATTTTATGAAAAGTTGAAAACAATAAAAAAACAAGCCACTTGTAGGATAATATAATATTTAAATAAAGTAGGTTAATAAATTCAAAAATAAAATTACTAAAAGTAATTTAATCACAATATAAAACAATGCAATAAAAATAGCTCATGGGTCAAAAGAAAGGGTTGGCTTCAACACCCTCGAGGATAATACAATAATAACTTACCACATGACTTGAAAGTAAACCCATGTATTGGGTGACACCATATTGACCTATGAATTATTGAGTATTTTGGCCCCTTCATCCCTTAATAGATAGTATTTATATAGATATAACATGTTTCTACACACTCAACACATAAATTTTATATATATATATATATATATATATATATATATATATCAATATACTAATTTCATTATCCCAATATATAATTGAGAACTCTGCAATCCATAGTAGCATTCACAAAACTATTCAATTTATCATAATTTAATTCAATGTAATCAATTATATTCCAATAATTCATTTTAAATTGAGTTGGAACACTTCACATATAATTGACATCATTCAAAATCAAAAGAGAATATAACCATGCTTGCTATATAACTACCAATAACATGATAATTGCAAATGATATTATAATTAGTCATAAGAAACTATACTTATAACAATGTTGTAATCTATTAGGAAAATCGGGTCTAATATTATTGTTATAGAAAATTAGAAACAACCATATACTATAAGTGTGTTAATAAGTAAAATACATTATTCCCTTATGAACACAATTTACTATCACACCTAGTAGAGATGGTGGGTTGTCACAACACAATGGAAATTTGTAAGAGACTAAGAACTTTCTCAAATGATCCAAAAAGAAACACCAAAAACTCAAATATAATCAAATTAATTAAATCTTGTGTACTTGTTTCAATTTAATAATCATTCAAGAGCTTCATACACCCTTGACTTGATAATAAAAATGACTTTATACACCCTTAAATTGACAATAAGAACTGTTAACACACAAAATTTGCACCCTCTGCATGATCATGAATGAACATCATAAAATTTGGTGAACATGGGATTATCTCCAAGTGTGGGACCTTGCATTGTGATACAAACCTCAAGAGAAGTTTGGTTCCTATAGTTTCCTATTTTTCCTAATTTGGAAGAGTTCTTTACTCGGGATGGTCAAGGGAAATCACGCCTTCGGGAATCACACCTCGACTTCGTTTCTACAAGTCTAATAGTGCACCCAAAAGTGGAACCCAGTTGGTGTCACTCCTCCCTATGAAAGATACCAAGTAAAAATACCTTCTATTGTTTACATCTAGCGATCACCGACCTCGCCCAAAAGGGTTAGAGTCTCCAAAGAATGGTCTTAGTGAAAACTATTGCTCTCCACCTAGCCATAAGGAGGCCTCATGGAAATCTCTTGCATTCTTAAGAATGGGGGCTAAGTGGAAGAGTAACTCTTCTCGCAATGCTTCTAATGATAAGGTTTTTCCTGAGACGATTGTGCATGTTCCTATACATATCTAACCTAATGCTAACACTACTCCTACAATTGAAAACACAACTATCTAAACCTAAAATAGTCATTCACAGGGACCAGAGTTAGAGAGATTTCGCGAAAATGAAATCCTAAGCTAAGAAAGAGGTGATAACACCAAGAAAAGGGGGATAAACACTCTCCATGAGGGAAAATAGAGAGGAAATTTAGAAAGATGGGTCAAACAAGTGTGACACAAACCAAAACTGCACGAAACCCTTCCATTTTACACACAAAACACTTCCAAAATGAAACCTACAAAGGAGAAATACATGCACAACATACTTAATAGAAAAGGGAGAGGAAATAATGCAACAAAACACATGTTAGGGTAGATAAATAGCCACAAAACATGATTTTATTTCCAAATGAGTATGCATAGACCATTAAATTTGAAGTAGAAGGAACAAGAACACATTGTAGAAGTAAAATAGAGGTCTATAACCCATATCTACTTAGGACAACATATTGGCATGATGCCCTTGACAATTAAGAGATTATAACCCTTACAAATGAGTTATTTGTAAATATATAAAGGAGTAGAGAAAGAGGAGGGAAAGAGAGAGGACATGCCATTTTCAAACTCAACCACCCACCAAACATAATAACTCTCTCCAAGACCATGTGAGCACCTGACAGAGCCATCTTTCAATGTCATTTGATCTTTAGGAAAGATTATGAGCAGCCAAAAGCATTAAATTTGGGTGGTTGAATTGTTAAAATTGTATTATTCCTGTTAACCCGTGTTTGTAATTTTCCCCTCAAAATACCATCAAATCTTGTGTTTTTTTAATGTGAAAATGAATCTCTTAAGGATATGGTTCCAATCCCACCAATTTTTGAAATTTGGATATCTTAGTCAAAAGTTATGACCAAAAGAAAATCCCTTATGATTGGATCGGTGAATGCTTTGGCAGCAGAGAATAAACGAGAATGAGGAACGTTCCTCATACACCCTCAAAAGTTTATTTAATCCTTGTGTGGATATTTTGATGGTCATGGGAATGAAGAAATGGTGGAATGTTCCACTTGTTCCTCACACGGCTAATTTTTATGAGGGGTCGGGTATGGCGGGCTCACGAAGTACTAAGGAAACACAGAAAACTTAAATTATTCTAAAAGTGCCTAACATTTCTAACTGATTTGGAATCATATTTTGCAGGTGGGATGAGATATGATGGAACATGAGAATTATTCCATGTGTTTCAATAATGCCCGACTTAACCAACACTTTGCATTATTTTCCACTTATCACCTATTATAGTTGATTCTTTGAACCCATGGAACATGAGAACATTCTACTTGTTCCATTCAATTCTAACTTAACCTCCTTAATGCCTTGTCTTATTAATAGGATGATCAAAGAACCTTTGGAAGATTTAACTTATTCCTGGTGTGTAAAAATTATTGATTTATCCATTGTTGTGCCCTTGCTTCGCTCTGTCCCTTAGCTAGATACATCGGTCATGCGAGGAACCAATGGAACATTTGAATAATTCCTCTTATGCCCAAAAATATGATTCATCTAATTCCATAGTATAGGCGGCCGGGCGGAGATGCGGGAACGTGAGGAACTTAGGAACAGCTTCCTCATGTTCCTCCAAAGGCTGATTTTTCCCTATTTTCCCCTATTTTTCCTGAAATTTGCAAAATGGATAACTCCTTATCTTGTGAGGCTTAACAAGAGAGGAAAAAGGACCCAAACATGATATTTTTCCCATGACATGTCCAAAAATGGATTTTTAAGTTGTCAAAATATCCTAGGGGCTATTTGGACAACAAGAACCACTTCATAATATTTTCACAAATAAACTTAAATAGTTATATATTACACAAGTACACTTATGCATGAAATATTTTACATAATTTCATATAATAATCCATCTTAAATGATAATAAATTATGGATTTAAATAATGAAAAATATTTGCAATCAAAAATAATAATGCAAACTTTCCAACTTTATTATCCTGAGAAAGTTTGCATTCGGAAATATTAATATTATTTTTTTCTTTTTATTCCCCAAAAATAAAAATTTGTGTCGATTTGTAAGACTTAAGTTGTGAATGTTGATGCAATTTCCAATGATGAGTGATTAATGACAAATTAAATGTATAATCTTTTGATCTCATGTAAAATCCTAAAAAATGCATTTAAAACTTTAAAAATTAATTGACTTGATAGGTCATTATTTCACAATTCACATTACCATTAATTTGCATCATTCATGATTATTTCTCACATTTATGTTTTAGTTTTCCTCCAACAATTTTCTTTAAAAGGTGTTAGTCTGGTGACCAATCAGTGTAACTTGTCAATGTTTCCTATTACACTTGAACAATTGTTTCTTCCAAAGTTATAATGGTTTGTACTTCTACCAGGACACAATTAAATTTCATTGAACTCTTCTCTGGATTCCTCTAAAGGATTTTCAAATTGGTAGGAGGAAATGAATATTTTACTCATAAATTTTTATATCTCCTAGGTCAAGACAACTTTGATAGGGTCAAGTCATCATCGATGACGGTAAGAAAAAGCTTTAGGCTCAAATTGGTACATATATCCCTAGTGTTTTACATGTATCAAGCTCTTCTCCAGAATGTCATTCCTATAGAGGATAAAATTTCCTTAAAAAATTTAGGCCTATATGGTAAAATAATTGGTCATTCTTGTTTATGCCCCATGTCTTTGAACCCATCCCTACTTTACCCCCTCTAAGATGAATCTGAATTTCCCATATCTTATAATAATTTTGACTCTCTCTACTAAAGGAATGACGAAGTCCTTAACTAAACACTTTGGGACCTGCCAGGCCGAAGAAGGCACATGTAGTAAAATGAACACTACAATTACTTGTTATGATAGAAATAGGATGACACCTATGTAATTTTATTAATATGATAAAATGATCATTACAAAACAATGGAGAGAGTTGCAATGTATATAGGCATTGCACAACTTCTATCCAATCCACATAAAATGGATCAAATCATCATAAACTAAGCAATATGCAGAAATAACATATTTCCCCTCATTACCACTAGAAGATACTTGTCAAATCATCTAGGAACAATCAAGATAGAAACTTCCCACAAACATAGGGATAGAAAACTATCACTTAGTTAACTAACACCTAATGACAACTAGCACCTAACAACTTAAGTTAAAGTAATAAAAATAAATTACTTTAACTTATTACATTATTCAAATGACTCTAATGATGAATTAACTAGGTACTATATCCTAACATTCCCCCTTTAATTCAGCATGGTCTCAAGTGAAGAGGAGATAAATTCTCTAAAGCCCTCAAATTTGTCTCGAGAAAGTGACTTTGTGAAGACATATGCACATTGTATATCCATTGGGTAATAATTGATCTAGATATTATTTTTTTGAACATGCTCACAAATGAATTGTACGTTCACCTCAATGTGTTTGGTGCACTCATGAAAAACTAGATTCTGAAAAAGTTTCACTACTCCTTCATATCAATATGGAGGATAGTTGGATGTTTCTGTGGTATTCCAAATCCTTCAAGTATATGTCATATCCATACCGCATCACAAATAGCTCCACATGTTGTATTATATTTTTTTCTCCTAGAGGACCTTGAAACACAAGTCTATTTCTTATTCCCCCATGATATCAGTCCATATCCCAAAAAGAATACAAATCCTGAAGTGGATTTCATGTCATCTATGTTCCTTACATGATCGAATCGAATATCATGTCAAGAAAAATTTACCATTCTTCTTGTATTTTACCCTATAATCCATAGTTCACCTTATATATCTTAGTTTCTAATTTGCTTCTTTCTAGAAAAATAAATTGGGTTCTTACATGAACCGAGAAATATAGTTGACTACATAGTTGATATATGTCCTAAGATGTACACTCAAGTAGATGAGACTCCCAATCAACTGTTGTAGAGAGGTGTATTTATTTGCATTAATGGATATATTTGAGACAACTGAAGTCTTGTCTCCACAGTGTAGAAATTTTATTATAGTCATATTAGATTTTCTAGATCTCTAATGAAAAAAAAGTACAAGTAATCACAGAAATCGAAATAACTAATAATAAGATGCAATATGATCAAGAACTCACAAGGAAACAATGGCTCCAAATCAAATCAATGCTCCATAGGATATACTAATGAAATCTATGTACATAAGGTGAATGTGTAATCTCCTCCCATATCAGTGGTGAATAACTCTAACTAACTGATTTTAGAAGTAGAGTTGACTCCACATAACTAGTGAGCTAACTGAACACAACTGGTAAGATAACTCAACACAACTTATAAACCTAGGAGAGCATATCCCATGAGTGTAGGAAAGCTCCAAGTAAATAAACAAATACAAGAAAAATAAATATCCTACACTAACAATTATATGAAACTTTTCAAGCGTTTTCATAATGTATTTCAATTTCGATACAAAGACATGATTATATTTTCCAAAATTCAAGTCCAAGAAAATAATGCAGAATTCTGAGATTGGTCATATTGAATAATCATGTTATATCTTTATTTTTGACTCAATCATCCTCACTAAACCTTGAGTGATGACTAGATCATTGATGTATACTACAACAATCACTATCTCCCCTTACTTTTTGAGATAGAGATTAAGATGGCATGGACTCCTATTAAAGCCATGATGTATGAGAAGCTCATAAATTTTGATTTGTCATACCATGTGAACTTGTTTTAGACCATACAATGATATTTTAAGTTTGCATACATTTTCCTCTTTACCTAGTATGACAAAACCCTCTAGTTGAGTCATGTAGAATTCTTCTTGTAAGTCCTCATTAAGAAAGAACTTTTCACATCCATTCAAAGTGGATTTTCCAACCAAATTGTGCAACTATAGAAAATATTAACCTAAAAAAATTATCTTAGATGTGGCAACAAAATTCTCCTCATAGCCAATGCCTTATTTTTTAGCATATCCTCAAAGAACTACTCTAGCCTTGTGTTTATCAATATTTCCATCTTCTTTGTAATTTGTTTTGAAGATCCATATGCATCTAATCAAATTTTTCCCTGGTGGAAGATTTTTAAGTTATCATGTGTTATTCTTCATAAGTGACTTATATTTTGCATCCATATCATCTTTCCAAGGTTTTGACTGTAGGGATTTTAAGGATGTGGGTGGTTCAATATATTCAACAACTTTACTCTTTAAATTTAAATTGACCTCATTCCAAACCATATTACAAATCCTCATTCTAGTGGTAGATATGTAGATGACAACATCCAATTTTTCATCTCACATCATACTTGTATACCACTTAGGCATGCCTTAAGTGGTTCCTATGGGTGGTGGATTTTTACCATCTTCCCTATCATCATTGTCATTATCAAGGTGAACACCATTCTCTATTTTAATTATTGGACTGATTTTTCCATCATGTGAGTGTATGGAATGAGCACCTTCTTCCTTACCCTCAAATAAATCAACATACCTACTAGTGTAGACCCTTTTAGTTATTGGATCCATAAGTATGTACCCAAGTGTTTCATCATTGTATCCTAAGAAGATAAGTTTTTGGATTTCATATAAAGTTTAGTTCTCAATTTCTTCGAGAATGTGTATACTAGATTTACATCCACAAAATATAAGGTGTGAAATCAATGTATTTCACCCTAACCATGTTTCATATGGTGTTAATCCATCAAGAGCTGTTATGGGAACTTTATTTAGTAAATAAATTGTCATTTTAGCTGGTTGTGCCCAAAATATTTTTGATAAACCTACATCATCAATCATACATCGACCATATACATGATAGTATGATTTTTCCTTTCAAAAACACTATTTTTGTGGTGTATGAGTAGGTGTCATTTGATGATGAATAGAATGTGTTTCTAAAGAATTTCAATCTCATTATTAGTGTATTCTCCTCCCAATCTAAGCAAAGTGCTCTAATGTTCCTACTGGACTCACCTTCAACAATGGATTTGAAATTATTGAAAGTTTTAAAATATTGATCTTTTGTGTGAAGAAAATATATCCACATTTTTCATGAGAAATCATCAACAAAGAGCATGAATCATTGAAACCCATAGTGGCTAGGTCTCATTGGTCTGTGGAGATCGGTATACTCCAAGTAAAGTTTTTATTTATCCTTAAATGTACTATGTTTAAAAGGTGTTTTGTGTTGTTTTCCTTCCAAATGATGTTGACACTTATTTGTACCCTTTAAGAGGTTGAAAACCCCTAACCATGTCATATCAATGAAGTGTGTCGAGATAGGATAAACTAACATGACCAAGTATTTTTTCATAGCTTTGTCGATGTTGTATCTTTGGCTACAAGGGCTTAATCATCCCATTGAATAAAATCCAATCTGAAACATTCTCCCCACATTTGAATCTTTTGCAAAAATTTCAAACTTTGTGATGTATCTCTAATTAGGAACATCTATTTACCACCTTTACAATCAAAGTCAATTTTAATATTATGATCTAACAATTGACTTACGATAACAAAGTTTTTGTTAAACCAAGGACATAAAATAACTGTAATTTTACAATCATATTTTCCAAGTGGTAGTAAAAATGAACCAATCCCCTGAACATTGTATGATGTATCATCACCCAAAGAAACATGATTTTTCATGGGTGTGTCACTCAATGTGAATAACCATTTGTGTTTCTAGTTGCACCCATATTGACATACCAGATTGCATTTGTACAATTGAGCTCTTCATTTGATTGTGCAACATACAGAGGTCACCTTCATCATATTAATATTCATGTTTGGCTATATTTCCTTGTTGAGATGGTTTCTTCTTCTACTTTCCTTTATATTGTCCCGAGCTTTGTTTTTTTGTTTGACTTGTTTTGATTGTTGGTTGTCATTTTTCTTTCCACTTGATGATGGTTTTTGAAACATGTTGTACCAACAATCCTTTAACTCATGTCCTTTTTTATCACAAATAAGACATTTTTTTATACCTTTTTGCCTTGTTGAGTGTTACCTAGCTCCAAAGGTTGTTTAGAGACTTCACACGTTTCTTGTCTTTTTAATTAGAAGCAAGTTCCTACTCTTCATTTTTTTGACAAGTTATGTTAAACGTGGTCACAAAAATCCTATATGAGGGAGGAAGATATCTTAATACAATTTTCACAAGTGATGTGTCAATAGCTTCATATTCTAGAGCTTGAAGCGATGCTTGTAAAGTTATGACTCTTCTAAAAATGTTTCATATTTTTTTGTTGGTTGTATTTTTAAATTCAACAGTTGACTTTGGAGATGAAGTATTGTGTTCTTCTTTTTGTACTCTTATACAATTTTTAGTTTATCCCTAACTTATTTTAGTGTTTTAGCATCATTAATATGAGGTTGAACATCATCTGAAACACCAAAAAAATTGTAAACTTTTATTTCTAATTTTCATGATCAAATGTGTGTTGTTGTGCAACATCATTTTTAGATCATGTTAGTGTACCAAAAACAATGGGCCAAATATCTTCAAATTAAAGTTATGCACAAATTTTATGTTTCCATGTAGGATAGATATTAGTATGCAGAAGTTAAGAATCAGGCAAAAATAACGTAGGTGTCGTATTTGTGGCCATTGTAAAAACTAGAAAATGAGGGAATAGAAAATTTCAACACTTTGACCAATTCTAAAGATAAATTGCCCCAAAATGATTTTTTTATTTATTTTTGGGCTCACTTGTCAATCATTTTAAAATATATGGCACTATCAACCAATTTACAAAAATCAAAAAAATTGGCACTAACAGCCAATTTTATAAATTTCCCATCTTTGTGGGGAAATACCTCATTTTTTGCCTTTGAAAATTTTGCAAAAAAATATTTTCGTGCTCTATGGCTTCTTTTTGCTTTTACAATTTTGATAATTTCCCACAAAATACTTGAAAATAATATAATCATGTGAGAAAACAATCAAAGAATGTTTCATTTTTAAAAAAATTGAAAAAAAAAGTCCACTTAGGACTTTCTTCTCCAAATTTAGTTAGTTCTAAAAACTTTACCAAAAAAACAACTTTAGTGGGGATTAACCTCACTTGGAGGTGATTTTTTTACAAAGCACTCTTTCCAAATTTCCTATGGAGCACCCTAGTAACTATATTGTCCTAATTTATGTATTTAATACCTTATTAATTAGTGCCTTTTCCAATTAAATCAAAATACAAGCACCTCGGGTAGTGCTCGGGCATTGGACTAGAGACCACCTTATGATGAATTTGTTGGTCTAGTGATTGCTATTTGAATGGATGACAGGGTTGACATGTGGAATTTTGTGCATGCATAGGGATCTTAACTGAATATTCCTTAAAACTCTAACTTAAACGCCTCCAAACACATTAAGAATTCACCAAAGCTTCACAAACCATTCAACAAAAGGCAAGCATAAAACTTTAAATGCCTCTTTGACATCAAATGCATATTCCAAGATTTTTATGGCCTTAGATCATCTAGTGAAGGTTCCAAGTTTAGGTGCCTCTAAGAAGAGGCTATCAAGAAAATATTTTATAGAAAAAACCACAAAATCCTTGAATTTTTGTAAATTCTACCAAATGCATGCATAGTCCTACCATATTTAGTAGGCCTCTAGATTTAGTTATAACTAAATAGATTCACTAAATTTAGTGAAAAACCCTTAATTGAGGGGGAGAAAATTCCAATTATCTCATAATTTTGTACAGAGACTATCATTGTTGTAGGAGGAAGTTCTTGGGTGGCTCCTCCTTTCCCAAAGATGATCAAAAATTCAAATTTTTCCTTAGAATAAGAAAAAAATGACTTTTGTTTTTTAATGAAAAGGAATCTTATATTAATTCAATAACATACAAGATAGATTTCAACAAAAATTAGGTGGTGTGAGAGCACACCCCAAAACCACAAGAAAACTAGGCCAAGCCTAGGAAAGCAAGAAACACACTAGGTAACACTTAAGAATGCATCAAAACAAGAAGATACAAAATCAAGATGTTACAACAAACATCCCAGTAGGAGGGTCATGGTCATCAGGCTAGCCCAAACCAGGGAGGTCCTTTCCAGCATCTAGAATGTCCCAACCAATGGGGTTCTCCTCTTCAAGATCTTCTCGCCACCCATGTAGGAGAGATGGTAAGAGGAATTTGGGGAAACTTGTCTGCAAAGGCAACGAGGGCGAAGGTGGCATTCCGAGATGTAAGGACTATGATTATGGGATTACAAGTGCAAGGACTATGATTATGGGATTTCTAATGACTCCTTGACTCATGTTAGCAATATATATTCACAAGTTCTCTTCATCTCTCCTTTGAAACTATCTCATCTCTCACATGAGAAAAACCCCACACTCTAATACCAAATTTTATGGTGGAAACATGACGACATCTATGTAATTTTAGTAATATGATAAAATGATCATCACAAAACAATGGAGAGAGTTACAATGTATATAGGCATTTCATAGCTTCTATCCATTCTAACTACTCGCTAAAGCTACTATCAAAGATCATCCTAAACTAAGAAATATATATAAATAACATATTTCCCCTAACTATCGCTAAAAGCTACTGTCGAGAGATCATCCGGGAAGAATCAAGCTAGAAACTTCCCATAAACATCTAGATATATAAAACTATCACTTATTTAATCAACACCTAATGAAAACTAGCACCTAATAACTTAATTTAAAGTAATAAAAATAAATTAATTTAACTTATTAAATTATTCAAATGAATTTTAACTAGGTATTATATCTTAATATTACTTTGTCTCTCACCTCTCTCATAGTTCATCATTTTCAAGTCATTGTATTTTAATTTATGGTTCATATAAAATTCAAGGGCTCCAGATATAGAACACAAGAGGTCTTTTTGTAGTGTGTATGTACATTATAATATATGTAATTCACATTTTTTTGATGTGGAAGGGAGAGGGCCCCAATATAACCCTCATTATTAATCTATTATTGATAATAAAGAATATTGTTAGTTGTTTAGACTAATTACCTCACATTGGTTTTGTGAGTTTCAGATTATTTTAATTGTTGATTCATGTGTTGGTCTTACAAAACAAAACAAAAAAATTTAAGTAGAGTTTGTACTCGTGATCTCATTTGAATCTTATAGGGTAAAGAGTTTGAGCTATGTTAATCTCAGTTTCATTAGTTAGTGTCTCTTATGCTTAGATTTGTAGATGTGTTATTCAATCTTGTAGGTTTAGGTGATTTAGATATATTGGCAAGTGAAGATTATTTATATGGAATTTGGTTAGCTTGGACAATTGTTAGGATAATTACTCTCTGATATATGCTTTGTGAATGAAATGTGCTTATTTTCTTAGATGATGTAGAGTGGTGATTCTTTTTATTTGGTTTCTTTTAACTAATTTTTTTCCTTAAGTTAAGACAATTTCTTGTTTTCTATTGTTTTTGTGTGGTTTAATTGAGATAAAAGGTGTTAATTATGCTTAGTGATAGAGAGAGAGTGTTTGGTTTCTTTTCTACCTTTCCCTTCTATTTTTAACAACGCAACCCCATGCTTTCATTAGAAAGGATGGATCCCTATGAAATGTTTAGCAAAAAAGACTTAAGAAACATTTTTCTTTATGATAAAAAAAATGTGTAATTTGGTTGTAATGTTATCACATTGTTTTGTTAAAAATGTGATTTTTGGACTAACAATGCTTTAACAAAATTGTGGTTTTAAGTGTGAATTTGTAGGATTTTAATTTTCAAATGAAGTGTGTATATTTGGTCTATGACTTTTTGTATATGTCACCACAATGTTAATCAATCCATCAATTTTTTGCATGTTTATATTACTAGATTCTAATATTCCCGAAGTGAAGTGGTGGATGTTTTTTCATTTGTTATGTTCCTTAATAGTTGTTATTTGAGCCTGACAAGTTTTGAGAGTTTCGAAGCTATGTGGTACTTGATTATTTATTTTATATTCATAAATTAATTGGACAAGTATTCATTCACACGCTTTTCACATCACTACATCTCTAAGGCTTAAGAAAGACTCGGGGCATATTGAATTGTGAAATGGCATGGAGCTTTCTTATTAGATAGTAATTGGCAAGGATTAACAAGGACTGACATTGTGAATTCTGAAGCAACAGGGGACTATCTTGTTGGTTGGTAATTGAAAAATGCTTACAAATACTAATGTTGTAAATTGTGAAGAAGCATGGAGTGTTATTATTCACTACCACCGACAAAACCGACATGATCTATGTAAATACCGACATTGCATGTTTGAGGCAATGGAACTTAGAGATGTAAAGAAATACATAATCTTACAAATTATGACAATCCTTGGCATTTCTAAAGCAACATGGTGTCCTTTTTTCATTCATTATATTCTTTAATAGTTGATTCTCATGCCTAAAAGTTTTGTTGTTTGTAAGGTAACATGGATCTTTCTTATTTATTCATTTTTTACAAAAAAGCGGGTAAGTATCTCACAAATCTAATTCCCTTCACATCACTACATCACTAATTTTTTCATTCATACGCCATTCGCATCACTACACCCCCAAAAGGTCACTAAAAAATAACAATTTAAATTATAGCACACACAAATCTTTCTCATTGGCTCGTGACTGAAATACCTACCTAAAGACTAATAATGTGAATTGTGAGGCAACATGTAGCTTCCTTATAGCTCAAACTTTTCACTTGAGCATACTTAATAGAGAGATCTATGCAGTGTCAAGTAGCCCAAAACCATACACACATGGATCTTTCTCATTGGTTCACTCTTTGCACTTTGGCACCGCTCTTACAAGTTATATGCGAGGCTATTAGAATTCACCATGTGGCCTCAATGGGATGTAGAGGTGAAGAGACTAAAAAAATCTATAGGAATACATGGAAAATTAAAAAAGTGACAAATTAAAGGCACGTCAGTTGTAAAATACATGATGAGTAGCTCATAATCAATGTAAAATGCACATATATTCGAGTAAACTTCAATGTTGGAACAATGGTGTCACCATTTTAGCACAAAAAAGTAAGATTAAATGAGTACAAAGATTTCAAAGTGGATACCTTATATTTGAACTAAGATAAAGCACCTAGAGTTCAAAAAATCAAGTAATTGTGAGAGAAAACAAAGAATTATGTTTTTAGATATTTAAATATTATAGACATTTGAACATTTTACAAGATAGTTAAAAGTGAAGGCTCATTTACACACTTTCTACTTCAACCAAATATGCTTAGATAAGTTCTTTGATAAACAAGTCATTGGTGCAAATCATTATACTACTTTGAAAATTGAGGTTGAAGAAGCTCGATTGCTAGATGATGATGAAGAGGCCAACTAGGATAAAATATAATACATGGTTGACTTAGTATCTATTCAAAAAAATAGATTACAAATTGTTACAATTAAACCGAGGTAATGCCTTGCATGTATTTACTTAGGGAATAATAGGCCCATATGTAAATTTCAAAGGTGGAATCATAGTGTATAAATATGGTAATATTAATGAGGATGCATTCTTTAGCTACTATCATCTCGCTTTACACCCAATGTTGATTTTAATCAAGAAACGTTAGATGAAATGGGTCATAGGAATAAAATAAGGGTTATGCTCAAAGAATGGGTAGAGGACCAAGTTAATTTCAAGTCTAGGTCTTCACCGACAAAATTTCCATTAGATATTTCGGATGAGAAGTGAGAATTATAATGGCGCTATTGAACCGACTATTTTGTGTAGTAGACATTATCTACATGAATCGACTTGGGTTCCTTGTTGGAAATGATCATAAATGATAATATGATCCTTACCCTATCTAAATTTATATCCTACAAAATTTATAACAATATTTTAGAAGTGAAGAAAAAGCGGGGAAATTTTATACATAATTTCACCTTCTTTGATGCAATATGTGTGGTACAACAATTTAAGGGAGTTCCTAGTTGGAAACTTCGACATCCACAAATAGTTTCTAGGGTTTTAGTAATTTTCACATCCATAATTATAGGAAAATAATTGATATGGTTTGTAACCACCACTTCCATGTGATCCTCGATGTTATATATGACACCCGAATGCCCATAGTTAGTTAGAGGATAGTGAATTCATTGAGTACTTGGGGAAAATTTTGGTGTTATCCAGATTGAACAATGATCAAAGTGGAGGAAATCCTCACCATCCCTTTCACGTATCCTAAGTTTTTCCGGACAAGCTAGAAGAACAAGAGATAACATACCAATTTTTCCATGGAATCACCATGTGGCTAAGGAAAAAAGAAGCAAAAGGCCACTTATCCTACTCTACCCTTTCCAATGGGATCAATAAATTTTAATGGTTGGAAAAATGCCAATAAAGTGGCAAAGACACATTAATTTTTTTCATTTTGAGTACCATGTTCCAAGACTGTTTGATCCAATAGGGAGAGTGGCCCAGTTTTGTAAAAGAACCATAGGCATGGCTAATTTCAATTATAAGCACCAAACACATAAGGATGACATGGTCTACATGAATAAGATGAATGATCAAATTGTGGCCATTCACATGAGGAATTTTAAATTCACTTATACACCCATTGGGTGGTCTATTAGATCTATTGGGATTGAATTAAGGTCGGGAAAGAAGAAGACGAAGATTCATATGATCAGGGTACATACCCTGGGTAGCTCAAAAATATTTTTGTTGGATTTTCTCCTACATTCAAGGGAAAGGGTGGTTCCTCTCACTCTAGGGATACTCCAAGTGCACAACCCTCAATTCCTATAAGTATGTAAATGGTAATTTCTACTCTTATTCCCTCTTTGGTAAGTAATGTGGAAACTATACATTCTTTCTTTTCTCCCACTTCTTTCATTTCATCAATAGAAATTTCATAAGCGAGTTGTTACTTATATGGTCACAACACCTTCGACTCTATCTCCCTCTAGTTTTCTTCCTACTGGTATTAGATCCTTATTTCTAATAGTTCTTCCTCCAAAGATTAAGCTAGGGTTGATCATGGGATATTAGATCCCACTGATTTTGAAACTCCTCCTTCTTCCCCTTTTTAAACTAGTCCTCTTTTTTCCTCTTTTCTACTAGCCTTAATCTTCGTACAAGTTCCTACTTCCCTACCTATTTCCTCTACAACCATTTCTATTTTATTTAATTCTATCTCTCCAATTGTCTACTTCATTATATCCATAATTTTATGCCCCTTTCATTTGTTTTATCCACAAGAAATTACTTGGCACCTTCTTAACTAGTTATAACTACTATAACATCACTTTGGAATCAATAGTTGCAGTCCCTAAAACCATTGTTTCTTATTCATCAACTATTTCTTACTCTCTAGTTCCAAATTCATATGATACTATTATTAGAATAACTTCTAAGGCTAAATTAAAGGCACCTATGCATCCTTTTTTCTCTCTCAGGATCTTCCTTAAATTCCTCTACATTCTAATTGGTATATTAATCCACTATTGGCTCCTTCCATCACTCCTTATGTTTATGAAACTCTTCTACCGGGAATGTCTATGCCACTTCTTCCAATCCCTTCTTGTATCTCTATTTCTTCTTTCCCAACTTCCTTGTTAATCAAAGTTTTATGAGTCATCTTGTGGCCATTATGGAACCTATTCAACCCTATCCCACATAACCTAAGACACAACAATTGCCACCAATGGTGGGATCTTCTTTCTCTCTTCCTACTATAACTATAGTTACACAAGATAACCTAGGGGTGATATGGACTCATCCTATTAGAAAAATAAAATAGCTCCTACCATGATACAAATTGAAGATCCTAAGGTAGCATTGAGGTATAATTCTCCTACATGAACCCTTAAGAGAGTAACAAAGAGAAAACTTTCCCAAGGGAAAAATCATGTATATATGGAGACATAGGAGGATATATTGAGGATCTCCAAAACACCCCATAATAGAGAATAATTCATAGAAACAGACCCTCATTCTATTATTTATGTTAGTCAACAAATGATAGTGGATCTAGTTAGGAGAATTCAATAAAATTGGGATGTCCTTCAGGCTTAAAATAAAGTTATTGTGCCTAAGAATACCTTTCCCAATGTATAAATGACTTTAATAAATTTGTATGAGATTTTAGTAGCCATACAAAATCAAAACTATATGGCGAGATCGGGGAGTTCTTTAAGTCAAGATTCACCATAAATGCCTAAATAGAATAAGCTCAATGATGGAGAAATCGTTGGTAGTTACAAATAGAAATTTGTGCCTAAATGTGATTCATGTGAAAATCCAAGATTTAAACATATATAAGATCTATATGGGCCACATTTTAAAAGATTTGACTACTAGATGAATGCAATGGAAGGACCGATGAATGGGATACAAGGCACAACAAATAATTTTATTGATCTTTTGGCTAAAGCTCGATAACTTCAATACACCAACTTAATGAGGGGATGGTTTAGAATTCTTTCTTTGAACAACAATTGTAGACTTTGATCTTCAATCTAGTTTCCAATTTTGCATAAGTTTATATAGTGGTATATATGTCAACTATCATTGCATTTGTCACTTAGGTATATCGAAAAGTTGTGAAAGTTTCACTTTTGAATAAGTCATTCAAGGCTATCTATAGCAGGTCTCGGTGTTACTTCAAGAGGTTCCCGATTAAATAAGGCCACCTATCTTAGATGTAGTGCATATAGAGAATGAATTCAAGGCTTGTGTAGTTGACCTCCAGCAAATTTAAATGCAATCAACTCGGGAAACCTCAAATGAGAGTTCCAAGTAAAGCTTGGAGGAGCAAACATGTTGCTATTTTTAATATTTATTATTCTAACATGTTATAATCCTAGAAATAGATAAGTACAACCTTTCTTGTATGAAATATTTTTCTTTTGTTTTTATCATCCACTCATAAACAATTTTTTCTATTTTATAATTCCCTATTTTGAGCCCTAGGCGGTGAAAATTTTATATAAATACATATATTAGTTATCCTCCGAGGGGAAGAATATTATGAAGAAAGCACTTTGAAAGTATAAGGATTGTTCAGTGAGTGTTTTTGTATATTACTTTCTCAATTATTTTGTAAAGTTGTTTATATTTGTTATATTAATAATTCAATATTTTATTTGCTTTATCATGAAATCATGTGAATGTACATTGTCCATTTACATAATCATAAGTTTAGTTAATTATACCTTGTTTAGAAAAGTATTGATGTGCATATGCAATTGGATATTCTTGTTAATACATTGGGTGGTTGATTAAAGTATATGTTGTTTCATGATCTTCAATAGTATTAAATTGAATTGTGCAAATTCAAGTTCAATTGTTAATATGAATTGTTATTATTTCAAAGATCTTTGTTCTATTCTAGGATGAAGGTCTGATAGAACCACATTTTGAATGGATGTCCCTGCAATAGGCCTAATGAGGTGATAAGTGTCATCCACTAAATGGAATTTGAATAAGTGACTAATTTTTATGTTCACGATGAAAGACGTGATGTTTTGGTGAGGTAATGTTGATAGTTTTTTTAACTAATAAATTTTACTTTCAAAATAGTGAGTTTAAACTTCTACAACATCCATTCCATTATAGAAGGCATACTACACCTGAAGGATGAATAGAAGTTGTGGGGCAGTGAAAGACTCGAATATTCATTTTTCTGAGTAAGTGTCATCACACATCTTGATTATATTTGTAAGTAGAATTGTGTAAGAATTTAATTTAAAAATTCAATATTAGGGTTTATGGTTGAGTGTTTCCAAAATATCAAGCATGTTTACTTCTAAAGAAGTCAAAAATGCAACCCCAATCACATACACCAAACTACTTAAAACCCCTAGTTTTACTAGATGAATACCATTATATTTATGATCCTGTAATTTATAGAAAAACCACACAACTTAGATACATGTGATAGAATAAGGTAAATAATATTATGAACTCGTTAGGTTAGACAACATAGGGGGCAGGATTGGCATGCATGATGTTCCATGAGGTTTTCCCCTTTCCTAAATTTTTCATGCTCTATACCCATAATTACAATGGAAAAATTATAATTATTGCAAATGGCATCAAAGAAGAAATGTTGTCCATTACGGAGGAAAATATTAGTTGTGTGTTGGGGTTTTAAAGTAAATAATTACGAATCGTCTGCGTAATGTAGAGACAATTTCTAACAATTACCATGCCACCAATCAAAATGACACATGTTTTTAACAAAAAATAACACATGATGGAATGGTACTAAAAGGGAGGCCTCCTTATCCAATTGTGATCTTTAAATTATGGGTTAGGGATACCATTTCTATGCTAGCATTTTTCCTTGGATTTGATAGCAATGAGAAATTGGATGGAACCCTCCTTGAAATGGTATACAATATCCATTTCAATACCCCAACTTGTGCATATAATTTTTTTAGCACATGACATAATATATGCATAAAAATTTCTTAATAATCAAATAAGGTTCTGACACTAAGACCTTTAGGTTCACATCTTGTGCTATTTATTTCTATGGTGGTTTGTTGAATGGTTTGCGAGAAACAAGCTTGCAATTCAAACTGCCGAATGATGTTGAGGGCCTGCAAAAATTGTTTCTTCCATTAACTATGTAGATACCCAAGATAAGGATGTTTGATAATGGAAGGGACTACAATAAATTTTTGGACTACTTTTGGGCTCCACTTTATCAAGCAATTACAAAAACTACAATGCCTAGATTTCCTATGGCCTGTAGAGATTGCATTTAAGTGAGATCATAAATACACTAACTAACTCGGTAATTCATGGAGGAATATATTGTGGTAAGGTTTTATGGATTAGGAGTACAACATTATAAATAGACAATACATATGACAAATATGGTTTTTACCTTGGAACATATATGGCAGATGGAAAGCACGTATAAACTGTATTTTAAAGATTTAAGATTCATCTCGCAGGTCAGAGGTGAAATGGAATTTTTTGGATACACTACATAGGGAGGATTAATACCAACATTTTGGTTCTATTACCAAAACCATCATTAGGGTGAAGCTTTTCTTGAAGAGCAGAGATGGAAAATGAACTATTATAAATAATCAATTTTCCAAGAGACATGTCATTCCCGAAAAGATGTGAAAGTAAAATAACAAGAAAAAGGGTAATGAAGGTAATAAGATAAAGTAAAATAAAAATAAATAAAATAAAGTCAAAAAATGATAATAAGGAGAAGGGGGACAAACCACAAAAAAGAAGTGAAATAAACGACAAATTATGAGGAAGGGGTTGGAAGAAAAATTCAACAACACAATTAGTGTGGAAACGTAAGATAAAATAAAGGACAAACACTGAGAAATGGGAAACAGAAGAAAGGATAGACACAATAATTCAACGAATGCTTGCCAAAGGGGGAGGGAATGTCAACTTATGCAATAGGGGTTTCCATGATTGACTTAGTTTCCACCCATCATCGTGATTTAGGTTGTTCGGATGTTTTTCAATCTCGACGGCTTCACGTAATTTCCTGTTTGCGTAGTGTGATTCTATTGCTATTAATTTTGCATTGTCTATGTAAATGGTGTGTTTTGTGATGTCTTCGTGTTCCGCCAAATCCAATTTTCCAACCTGGGTATACTAGAATTTGATCAAACTAAATGTGAGAGCTTCCTTTTGGCTGGGAGGAACTGCCTGTAAAGCACAAGAGAGAAATGACAAATAGTATATGACAGTGGACTGCCTAGTGAATGCTAGTTCTGGGAAGTGTGACACTTCCTAGATGGTTGTTAATCCATTGATTTTATCAAATTAATGAAAATAAATGTGATAAATAGAGGTCCTATTGCTAACACTTTGATTTAGGTGTCTCAAAACGTTATCAACACACTAGATTAAGAAAATTATTGAAGTACAAACTAATATAACATTAGGCAAGGTATGGTTCTAGTTAGGAAAAGGTCACTAGGTGTTAGGAAGGTCTAGGTGAAGTTTGGTTATGTTCTGGGTTGTTTGGTGAAATTTATAAGCTTGTTTTATATGAAAAATTACCAATCATAGAGACCAATATCGGTTAGGTGACCGATTCGATCTTGACTAAAAATGACCATGTCGGTTGGGTGAGTGATGTCGGTAGGGGCAATATGGTAAAAATATTAAAAATAGGTGTTTTGGATCTCTCTGTGATTGCACATAGAGAGTTGAGGGGTTTGGGAAGGATGGTATGATTTATAAAGACTCAGTAAAGGGTGATAGAGGTGATAGGATGGGAAAAATGGTTTAGGTTGGTAGAATAGATGGTAGATGGGTGAAGGGTGGTATTTAGGACAGAGGAGAGTAGATAATAGAAATGAATAAAATACTTAAGATCAAAAACTAGAACTAACAAATAAGAGTGAGTTACTTATCTAAGAACCTGTAGATCTAAAGGTGGTGGTGGTTGATGAGCATTTGAGAGATGAAATAGGGTTGTGTCCAATTTCACAGAAACAGAGCTTGTGTTCTCTATTGTGGGTGATCCAAGGTTGTGGAGGAAGAGATTGGATGTTGGTGAAGACCTGATGTGCTCTGGTTCATCATTTGGTAGCTTAATTCTCGAGAGTTAGAATTCCAAAGCTTGAATGAATGAATGAATTGAATAACATGTGTAAAGAGTTAGAAACTCTTATTTAAGGTAACCGACGATTTAGGAACCAATTAAGCCGAGAAGGGTAACGATGTCGGTTAAGGAAATTGGTCTAATTTTCCAAAAATAGGGATTTTCTCCCAAATTTGGCATGTTTTGTCTTTGGCTTAGTCTAGGTTTGGAGTGTGAATGGCATGAAATTAGAATGTGGAATTAGTTAGAGGATTAATAGGTCATGAATAGTTAGGTTTGGAAAGATTCCTAGTTGATTAGGATAAGTGGAGACTTGGTCTAGGGTAATTAATAGGCTAGGAATGGGTCTAGGGTGAGGTGGAAAGGTGAGGTGGCTTAGTGAGATGGATATTAGTTTAATTAAGGTAATTTAAATAAATAATGGTGTGAGGATGAGGATTAATTTAATTATGGGTAATTAAATTAATACTAATGTGTGGAAAGGGTCATGATATGTGTGGTGTAAATTATTTAATTGAAGGGGGTTAGAGGGTTGTGACCTAAATTTGGTGTCTACATTTTCCCCTTTTTTCATGTAGCTTGTATTGATAAGTGATGCTAAAAAAATAGGAGTGGTTTCCCCAAGTATGGGTGGAGGTGATCCCCTCAAACCAGAACTTGAATGAAGTAAGATGTGAAATTGGTGATGGGTTTGATAAAATGGTAGGTGAGGTGAAACTAAACTAGGTAAGGGGTGTAAGTAAATGGTGATATGTGTGTAGGTAATAGGTAGGGGGCATTCAAACACACACACACGTATAAAATGTGACAAGGCACTAGGTTGAAGAGCTCACAAACTCTACATCATCAAAGGTCGATAGTTTATCCAAACAAGGTTGATGTGATCCAGTATCCAAGGTATAGGATACGGTCCTAAAACACAATGAGGCTAGGTATAGGAACGGGCATTAGGTGGGTTCTAAAGCACAAAAAGGTTTGGTCTAGTCAAGATAAAAATCATGACATTAGGTAAGGTAAGGTCGGTAGGCTAAACAACACAAGTAGTGTCATCACAAGGTATAGCGAGTAAGAAAATTCAAGTGTCCAATAAGGTAGTTTTAGGCTTGGTGTATAGGTGAGGTCGTGGGTAAGGCCGTGGGTATAGGAAAATATGCCCCAAATGATATTTAGTTTGGGTGTGAGATAAGCCATAAATTAGGTGGGGTTGTAGGGTGGGGTAAGGTCATTGTATTTTGAAGAAATGACATTTGCATCAAAATTTTTGCATAAATTAGGTATAATTAGGTTATAAGGATGTATTGAACGACACCATTTGAGGGTGATACCAATATTTGTTATAATGGTGACTTTATTTCCATTGGTCTTATAGGAAATGACTTAAATGATCGAAAATGGTCGAAAATTTGGGTTTAAAACCAAAAAGTATTTATGTTGATGAAAATGACTCATTTGTGTTTGGTTTATGAAAAAAAATTTAATGGAAAAGAAATTTTGCATTGAGAAATGATGAGAAAGAGATGGAATTTCTAAGCTGAGTTTTTTGCTAAGCTATTAGATGTGTTTGATTTATTTCCAAGTATGATGAGCCCATAAGATGATGATTGAGTGATGTATGGTTTGTTGGTTGAGTTAACTTCTAAATTAGTGTTTTGATGGAAACTAACTACGAATATTTTTTTTAGGAGAAATGATGAGGGAAAAGAGTGGTTAGCTAACCTCCCACCCCATGTCCCTAAGATTGAGTAGCCCTAAAAGGGCCTCCCAATGTAGTTCTCCCATAAACCATGGAAGAATGATATTGGGTTAGGTGATGAATAGGTAGGTTGGGTAGTTAGGTTTGTTGGGTAAGGTATGTTTTAAAATAGGCAAGGTCAAATGTTAAATAGGTAATAGGCTAGGTAAGTTAGGTGTAGGTATAGATGAAGGTGTCATGGTTAAATCAATTTTTATGATCTTGTCCTATTGAACAAACAACAAGGTAGGAAGAGGTGAAATGAAAAGAAGAAAATGCCCTAGTTGGAAAATACCATAAGTGTTCATACCCTTAGACTTATTGAACATAAGTCCCTAGATACATTGCATGATGTGATAGGTCTATAGGTGAAATAAGTGGTGTGATCACTATGTGTAAAGTATACATGCATCATCCCTTGAATAGGTAGAAGAAATAAAAGGAGGTAAGGTGGAGGATTGTGTTTAGCGTAACCTTATTGTGGGACAACATGCCCCTTCTACAAGATACCCAAAACCAGAATAGGCAAGTCCATGACCAAAAGTTTTTTTATTTTTCTTGATTTTTCTTTTTTTTTTTTTCATAGACTGATCGATGTGGGAAGTCTATGTGGGATAAATAGAATATCTCCTTGAGGTCTTCATGAAGTTGATCGATGCGGGAAGCTTTAGATAATTTTTATTTTGCTTTTTTAGAAATAGTCTTCTTTTTTATAGACTTTGTACAATAAGTGGCTAGCTTTTTATAGTTGTCCTTCGAGGGAGAAGTCTATTTATAGCAGCAAGAAGAGAGAGATGTCCTTTTGAGGGAATCATCTATTTGTGAGAAGTTTGACTCAAGGAGTTGAATTTTTAGATATCCCATGTATATTTTTGTTTTTTTTTTTTTTGAACTTTAGGTCATGGACAAGACTATAAAGGAGTATAAGCCTCTTGTATGAAGGAAAAACCATAACACAAAAGAGGTTAGCTATGAAAGAGAGGTTTCAAGTGATGAATGACCATGGGATTCCATCCTAAAAAAAGATGAAAAGTATCCATGAGAATCATGCCATGAGTAGAGTCCATGATACTCATATTGAAGATAAGGTTGAATGGTGATGATAATCACACAATTATGTTTGAGTCATTGGTCCTTAAAATAGGTAGATGGAAGGAGAGGTTTTCTCAAGGGATGAGCATGTAAGTGACATAAAGTGATGTAGTACTTTATTCAATAATATAATGGTCAAAGATGCAAGGCATTAAGGGGCTCAGTTTGGGTTTACCTTCAAGAGAAGATAAATGATAAGCACCTGATCCATAGGTATGGGTGACAATGTAGGTCCAAGCCAATTAGGAGAAAAATTTCCTCATTTTTTTTCTCAGCTTTAGTTACATGTTGATTTTCTTTTAGGACAAGATCACCACCTTGAAAGTTTCATTCATGAACATGTTTTTCATAGGCACGTTTGATACATTTTTGGTAGATTTGAAGGTGGTCGAGAGCATTTAAATGATTTCTAATAACTCAAGTTGTGCCAAATGGTCTTGGTGAAATTCATCATCATTGAGCATATCTTTAAGTGAGATATGAAGAGATGGAATTTGACTTCGAGAGGCAGGAACCTCTATACCATAGACCAAAGAGAAAGGTGTGGTGGCGGTTGAGGTGTGAATGTTGGTGCGATAAGCCCATAAGGAAAAAGGAATGTGTGTATGCCAATCCTTACCAATATCATCAATGAATTTCATGAGAATTTTGTTGAGGGTTTTTTTAGTTGATTTGGCTTGACCATTTTTTGAGGATAATATGGTGAAGAGAAACTAGTTGAATACCAAAGTTATCACAGAGTTTTGTGTAGGGTCTTGTTTTTGAATTGTTTACCATTTTCAGTGATGAGGTGATGAGGAACACCAAAATAACAAAAATGATGTGATGGTTAATGAATTCACATATTTTCTCATCTTTTGTAGAAATGAGAGGGATGGCCTCCACCCATTTAGTGTAGTATTTGGTTGTTGTGATGATCCATTGATGACATTGAGAAGAATGAGGGTTAATCTCTCCAATGAGATCCAAACCCCATTGAGAGAAAGGCCAAAAGTCTCTAGCACTTGTAAGGCATGACTTGGGGTGTGGTGAAGGTTAGCATGTTGTTGACACTTCACACAATGTTTGACATAGTCACAACAATCTTGGTTAAGGGTTGGCTAGTAATAGCGAGGTGAAGAATACATTTGGCAACAACGTGACCACTAAAATGTCCACCACAAATCCCATCATGGATTTCTTTAATGGTGTATATGAAATTTCAGAACTAGTGAGGCATCAAGAGGATACCATCAAAGCCACACTTTGTAGAGAAGACCCCCATGATGACATAATGAGAGACCTTTTGGAGGAAGGATCACTTACCATTGCGTGAGATCTGGAGGTAGAATTGATTGGGAAAGGTAATCAACATACTACTTATACCAAATGTCACATGGGTCGGTTTTGATTCTTCCCACAAAATTTACATCACATGATGAGATAAGAAGGTGATTGCAAATCATTGTACTGTGAAAAATATTTTAGTCTGAAGGTGAGGTAGGTATTTGTGAGGAGAGCAAGCCATGGTATCCAAAATTTTTAGTGGATCATGAAATAGTTTGAATGTCATAATTATCAAAGGTAGTCAAAAGCATGTCGATGTGATGCTTATACTTTTGAAGTATTTCATTATGACACTAGTATAAACCATTGACTTGGTTGATGACCAGTTGAGAATCACCAAAGATATTAATGGTCTTAACATCTAGGAAATGGTAGTTTGAGACCTAACATGAGTGCTTCATATTCAGCCACATTATTGGTACAATCAAAGTCAAGTTTGAAAGATAAAGGCATAGGCTCACCATCAAGAGGAATGAGGATAACCCATGCACCACCCCCATGTTGACATTTAGAACCATCAAAGAATAGGGTCATCTGATAAATGGTGTCATCAAGAGAGAGGGTAGCAATGGATTCATCAGGAAAATTGAAGTTAGAAGATTGATTTCGAAAAGAGGTGTCATACAAAGATGATCTAAATGGTTTTTCCTTTGACATGAATTTTGATGGATGAATTCAAGATCTAGGTCTGCAAGGAGCATTAGCCAACGTGTGCACATTGGTGTTGGTAAGGTTTAGCATACATGTAATGCAAGGGGTCAATGTTGGTGATGATGAAGGTTTTGTGGTTGAGTAGGTAGTGGAAAAGTTTAGTGGCAATGAAAGACTAGGGCTAAGCAAAATTTTTGGCATGAGTATATCTAGTCTCATAGTCTAAAAGAGTATGGCTTATATAATAAACCACTTTCTCCCTATGTTTCTCATCATGATGATGAGCATGACATGACCCAAGGAATGATCAGTGGTAGAAATGTAGAGGTAAAAGGGTTTGTCATCCTTTGGTGGGATGAGCACAGGTGGTTGAAGAAGGTATTCCTTTAATGCTTCAAAGGATTTATGGCACTCATCATCCCAATTGAAGGAAACATCCTTTTTAAGAAGATGATGAAAAGGGTGACATCGGTCAAAAAGTTGGGAAATAAAGCATCGAATAGATTGTAACTTTCCTTGCAAACTACGAAGTTGTCAAAGGTTAGTAGGTGGAGGCATCTCAAGAATAGCCTTGATTTTAGTAGGGTTGATCGACTTTGATACCATGCAAAGAGATGATGAAACCAAGGAGTTTTCCAGAGAGAATGAAAAAGATGCATTTATTTTGGTTGAAGGAAAACACAGTATTTGATGAGATGGTCAAAGATGATTTTGAGAACTGGGAGGTGTTCAACATGATGTTTAGACTTGGTGAGAAGGTCATCAACATAATCTTCCAATATGTGATGCATGATGTCATGGAAGATATAGGTCATAAACATGTTGATATGTGGCACCAATGTTTTTAAGCCAAAGGGCATTACATGATAAAAAAGGTCCCCCAAGGGGTGATGAAGGTGGTTTTGTGTTGATCTTCTAGGAGTGAGTAATATTTGATTATAACTCAAAACCCATCCATGAGAGATAACATCTCATGGCCAGCTATAAGATCAACAAGTTGGTCGATACTAGGTAGAGGAAAATCATCCTTAGGGAAAGAAAGGTTAAGGTCATGGAAATCCATGCAATGCAGAGTTCCCCTATCACTTTGGTGATAGAACGATGTTAGAAATCCATTAGGGATAATCAATGGGTAGAATAAAAGAAAAAAAAGGAGGCATTGGAGTTCTTCTTTCACAAGAAGGGAAATGCGGGGATGCATTTTTCATAGCTTTATTTCACAGTTTAGCATCAGGAATAGTTATGATATTGTGGACCATGATATTAGGGTCAATACTAGGCATATCGGTAAGACCAAGAAAAAGTTTTATGATCTCGAAGGAAAGAGGTGAAGGCTTCTTGTTCAGTGGGATCTAAAGATTGGCCTATCTTTAGAATTTGAGGGTCATCCTGAGTGTGAATGTTGATCTCTATGGTCGATTCATTCAACATGGTTTGTGTCTCAAAAGGTAATGACTGGTGAATGTAAGAATCCTCTACACCTAGATAGGTGAGAATAGAATCATCATCCTGACATTGAACAATGTTTATAGAAGGTGTGTCATCATCATGATCATGTCAGGATATAGAAGGGAAGGGAAGAAGGAGCCTCACCATCATGTTGATAGGTCGAGGTCCCAAAGAAATGGTGTTCACAAAAAAAAAAAAAAATTTAGGAGGGATGGATTTTGATCCATGGACTCCATGGGGAAGGTGGTGTGGTAGGTGAGTGAGGTGGGGAAGGTGTATCTTCCTCTACAAGGTTGATATAGGATTTCTTAGAAAAAGGTTCCTCAAAAAATCCAAGACCATTGTGGTCTTTGTGTTTCTGAGTGGTGCAAGGTATGACTATGTGATGACCTTGTTCATAAAGACCAAAGCCAAATCCTTTCCAAGCACATCGATGAAGAAAAGTGTGGGAAGTGAAGTGATTGATTGGTAAGATATTGGAAATCAAGATGAGAATGGATGGGTTTGAGTGGGTGGTTCTAGAGTATATGAAGAAGCATCAAGTCCCCCATATGTCAAGTTGGTGTGAAGGTGGGGCAGGACCATATGGAAATACCTCACCTACATGATGGTTGTAATGTGGGTGTTGATGGAGGCTTTTGTACTCTTGAGGAGTAAGAAAGGTGTTGATGTTGTAGAGGTGATACTCCCTAAGGTAAGGCATTGAAAAACACCTACCAAAGGATCAAAGTTGGTATTTGGTTAGTGGGAATGGAAGAATCACTAGAAATCCTAGAAGGGGAAGCATCAGTGTTTTTGTGAAGTAGATGGGTTGGTTGATGGGCCAGCTGTGGAAGTTGTGGAAGTAGTGGGAATAGAGGAGTTGGTTGTGGAAGATGTAGTGAAGAAAAAGTGGTGGATGAGGTAGTGGTTGAAGAAGAAGTGGTAGTGGTGGTAGATGGGATAGTGGATGAAGAAGAAGTAGTAGTGGTGGTAGATGCCTTAACTAGGTATAAGGACATCATTAGGTTGATAGAGCATATTATAGGTTTTGAATGGTGAAGGATCTGCTTTTAAATGGTGTAGTTGTGCCCTTCATGTTCAAATTTTAAACAACGGTGTAAGGTTGAAGGTACACAACCCATGGCATGAATCTAGGGTCAGCCAAGTAGCATGTTGTATTGGAATTCCCCCTCTAGGACATAGAATAATTCAGAATGGTACGGGGCCCATGTGAATGTGGAGGATGATGGTGCCGAGGGTGGAAGTCATGGCATCATTAAATGAATGCAAACATAACTGGGTTATTATGCATGTAATTGGTAGGGATGCATTTTTTTATGCATGGGAAGAAATGATGTTGATACTAGCACCTCCATCAATCATAATGTCAAATGCATGTGTGTTATCAATGTAGGTGAAATGAATAGGGTGGGGTCAGGATCATCTCTATGGAGAGGGACAATCTCTTTGTCATTAGAGAAACTAATAACAAAGACTTGATGAAAGGTAATGGGAGAAGAAGATGGAGGTGGAGTAGTGAGGGAAGCCACATGATGTGGGGTAATGATGGCAACAATGGGTGTGGGGTCATTAGGTGGAACCTCAATAGATTGTAGAGACCTTGATGAGGGCTTGATGATGAGACTCAGAGGTTTGGATGAGGTCATATAAAGACATTTTGAGGGGGATTGGTGAAGTTGTTTGATCATGGTACGATGTGTGACTCCATCAGAAATGGGATATGTTGGCCCATGATGGTTACCTTGGGTGCAGGTGCAGATGGAATGTTGGGTAAAGGTGTAGTGGATGGGTTTCTTGTCTTCTCTTTTCCTTTCTTTATGTGCTCTAGTGGAAACTCAAACCATATTGATCTGAGGAAAAGAGGGAGATGTGTCATGAAAGGTATAATGGCAGGAGGGACAAAAACCTAGTGCGGATAAGAGCCTTGTGAAATGAGTATGGCACACTAGAATTTTGGAGGGGGTTGGGCTAGCTCCTAATCCAGACCATATTGATCTCAAAGGTTAGGAGGAGGAAAAGAGGGTTGTGGAGGTGGAGGTGAAGGCCACTTGAATAGATATGGGGTGAGGCTGCGTGGTGAAGTGAAGGTGGAATGGGATCTTCATCCAAAAGTCATCTTCATCAAAGAGCTCTTCAGAGAGAACATAAGTTGAAGAAGAATATTTTTAAGGGCCTTACAATTTTCAACATCATGCCCTAAAACACATGATGATAGGTGCAAATATTGGTATCATCAAACCCTTTTGGTTTAGGTTTGAGTGGGTCATAAGGCTTGAGAGGTGGAATGTAATGGTGGAAGTTTCTAACAATTGAAGTGAGGATGTTAGCGTAAGACCCTACTAAGGGATCACAATGAGAAGTGAGAGTAGGTTTGGATGGAGGTTTGGGTGACTTCTGTGAAGAGGTGTTTTTGAGGTGGAGTTGGTTTGGATGGAGGTGTGGGTGGATTTTTGGAAGAGGCGCTACTAGCGAGTGGAGTTGGAGGTTGAGTAGGTTTAACTACCTTTTTGGTAGGTAGTGTGGTTTTGGGCTTGGGTTACACCTTCTTGGTAAAGGTGTTGGGGTAGTGCATGTGAAGTAGAAGGGAATGTAGAAGATGGAAGTGGATGGTCAACCAGGTGAGAGAGTGGAGGTGTGGTGAAGATAGTAGTAGGAGGCAATACAAAAAGTGTAGGTTGAAGGGAAGGTAAAGGCATGGGTAGGGAGGAGTAGGTAGGTAATGTAGAAGGCTTGGGTGGAATGGGAGGTTGCGATAAGGATGTAGGTTGCTTCATTTTAGTTTTACCTTGGGTAGGAGGTTTCTTTGACCAAGGTTGATGGATGGGGGCCTAAGATGGATGGAAGTGGTGAAGGTGAAAGAGGAGAAGTGGGAGAAACTAGGGGTATGAGGCCTAAGAGGTTGGGTCTTCCTCTTAGGTGGGGGATAGGCTTGGTGATAGTTTGGGAAGAGGTGGCTAAATCGATCTTCATGGGAGGATGGACTAGACTCGGTGTTGGAAAAACCCCCAATGTAGTGATAGGTTTGGGTGCAGGTGAAGGTATGGGTGTAGGTAGAGGTTTGGGTGCAGTGGTTGTTGGGGTAAATATAAAGGTTTGGGTGTAGGTGAGGATGATGTAGAAGAGGCTACTATAACCTGGCTCAGTGTGATGGATTTAGTTGTCTTGAACACTTTAGGATAAATCATTGAAGTGTTTATGGAAACATTTGCATTTGAGTCGATACGGGAAGTCAAAGGCATCCCCAAAGCATGGAGTAGTCACATACTCCAAGTGATCATCCAAATAGGGAGAATGGTCGTAGAAGTGGAGGGGGATGATGATGATGATTTGGTAGTAATCCCTATAAAGAAATTTGACATCTATGAGATAGGAAATGGTTGGCTTCAAAATCTGTGGGTAGAAGAGATGATAAAAAATCGATAGGGTCTTTAAAAGCCATTGGGGAGTTGTCACCAACAAGAAGAGATGCTAAAAGTGGATCCTCTATGGGTAGAGGAGGGGGAAGGTGGATGGTGTAGACTCTTTGATTGGTGAAGAAAAGGGTAAGTTGGGCTCCTCCATGGGTAGAAGAGTGAGTAATGTGGGTTTCTCGACAGGTAGAGAGACGAGTGGGGTAGATGCCTCCATAGATGAAGGGATAGATGAAGTGGGTTGCTCGGTAGATGAAATGGTAGATAAGGTCGACTCCTCCATGGGTAGAGGAGAGGATGAGGTGGACTCCTCATGGGTGGAAGAACTCACGTTAAGGAGGATTTCCTCAACTGAATGGGATGGGAGGAAATTGAGTAGAAGGGGTAGTATGGTATCAAAAATGGCATGAACCTCTCAACATTGGTATCATTGGTTGAGGTTTCACCACTTGGCTGGTTGGATGATGGAGTGTGATTTGGAAATGAATTCTTAAAGATGTGGAGGTTTTGGTTAGTCTGGTGCATTGGGGTTATCCAAGACAAGATCTCCATTATCCAACATCTCTTGGATGATATTTTTAAATGTTTTACAATTACCATCACTATGACCTCTACACATGGTGATAATTACAATAATCATTCTCCTTATACCATGCAGGCACAGATGGGAAGGGTCAAAACCAGTATGTGGTTTGATGGGTGGAAGAGTTATGGCTCCTACATTTAGAATATTTTCCAAAACCGAGGAGTAAGGTTCTCCTATGGGAGTATATCATCATTTTCATGCCTTATATTGAAAATTCTAAACAAGAGAAAGAGTAGAAGGTGGTTTTGGTTGGTTGGATGGATGAGATGGACCAGCTTTTAGGACCACCACATTTGGTGGATCCTTTGGGTTTTGAATGATTGGTTTGTGGTTTGGAAGAAGAAGAGTCATTTGATTTGAATGGAGCTCTTGTTGTGCAATTGTAATTTCTTCTTCTTTGATAACATGGATTTCTAACTTCCAAGCCATGGTGAATGCCTCATCAAACATTTGGAAAATGTTTGGACTTGAAGAGTTGGAGAGATGTGCCTGACACAAGCCCTAGTGAACAAATCTATCAGCTTGGTTTGTGGAAGTTGAAAGGTGAGCTGATTGGTAAGGCTCTCACCAACGTGTGAAAAAATATGTGATAGATTCATCTTCATATTGGTGCATCGAATAAAAATCAGTCATGGTGACCTTCTTAGTGATGTTGATGGAGAAATGATCAAGAAAGGCCTGGGCTAATTGATTGAATGAAAAGATAGAGTGCTAGGTAAAGCACTATACCAATCTAAGGCAGGTCATTGTCAAGGACATTGGGAAAGTTTGAAGAAGCAAGGCGTCATCATGGGAAATCAGATAACATATGTGTTTAAAAGATCACAAATGTTGTTGTGGATCCTCCTTGCTATTAAATCAATTAAACTTTGGCATTTCCCAATGTGGGGATAAGGATGAATGGGAATAGAATGGATGAATAGGCTCATTACAAATTTCATCATAAGTCAAAGCATTGTGTGAGCCGAAAAAGATGCTTCTAGGGTTTGCATCTTATCCATCATCATTTTGATCAATCCATGGTTGGATTAGATTGAGGAGCACCTCCTCTGCATGGTATAAGGAGGTGGATACGATGAGTAAGATGTAGAAGGTACACCAGTATATGGAGGTGTCGAGTAAGAAAAATGAGAAGGGGGATATAAGTAGCGAGAAGATGATGATGACATATACCTTGAATGGGAAGTGTAGGTGAGGGTGGTGGTTGAGATAAGGTATAGGTGGGAGGGACTTGTGTAGAGACCCTCATAGTGATAGGTGGTAGAGTAGTAGGTATAGACATGACCAAACTCTAAAAAGGGGTTGACGTAACTAGAGGTTGTGAGGTAATAATGATGATGATGATGGGAATCCCTACACTAAGAGTTCATAGATGATGGTGAGGTGGACATCAAAGGTGTGATAGATGTTGTAGGTGTGAAAATATCAAGATGTGGGGGGTGATCTGAGAAATGATAGGTGGTAAGGTGGAAGTAGGTAACACTACACTAGTGGTGGCCGATATGGAAGTGGGGGAAGGGCAAGAGGAATGGAGATAGGCATCCCATATAAGGGTTGTCTTGATGAGTCACGGGTGGAGGAATGAGCAAGATAATATTGCAAGGTTGTGGGATTGTGATCAAGGAGTTTTTCAAACTCCTCATCACCTATATATATAGATAGAAGAAGTGGGGTCCATGGGTGAAGAAATAGAAGGTGGTGAAGGACTAGGAGGTAGTGGTTGATGGCTAGCATGAAAGACTAGGGTGTTGACTTGTCTATGAGTCAAAACCATGTGAATAGTGGTAGGACAAGTGGTCTTGAGCTCTGCAGATGGTGTAAAAACAGGAAAAGAAGATAGAAGAAATCTAGAAAATGAAAATTGGTTGTTGTTTTGACAAAAAAATCAAAACATAGAGACCGACATCGGTAGGGTAACCAATGCCGATAGGATGGGGTAACCAATGTCGGTTATTGGACCGATGTCGATTATTGAGAATAAATGATAGATTTAGAAATATGAGATGAAGAGTGTAAATCGATGAACCTGAACTCTATTGATGGTAATAAAGACTCAAAAATGTGTAAAATGACAAAAATAGTCACAAAAAATGAATGGATATGAATTGAATACTATTTTGGGAAAAATAACCAAAAAATAAGGGAACCGAGAAACCGATGTCATCAAATGATGCCGAGTATGAGGAGGTAACCATGTCAATCTGCTGACCGATGCTTGATTATTGTGAAATCTGAGAAGATGATGAAAATTTGAATTTTAAAGTGATTAAGTCCAAATAAAACACCAACCCAAACTAGTATGACAATGATGAGTCCTAACACACCCAGAATGAACCAAAATACACCAGTTATGATGGTGGGGTGAAGGAAAAGAAAAATAAGAAGAAATGACCTCACTCCTCAAAACACAATTTAACAGTCAAAAGCTAACAAAACACATCAATCCTATGCTTCATATTTTAATGTTATGTGGCTTATGCCATTTAAAACTGACTATGAATAGAGTAGAGTTTTTTGGTCAACGAGGGTGCCCTATAAGCATTCTATGGCTGGTATCAGGTGTGTTTTGGTTAAATGTCCCCAATATATACTTCACAGTACGAGGTCCAACTCTGATATGATGATTGGCCAAAACACCAATTGGATCCACCATCAATCAGGTTATTAACCTTTGGTGGAAACTACTAGGGAAGGAAGATGTTTAAGAAATGAGTAAATTGTTAAAGTGATTTGGATAGGGGTGTGTGTGCACAAAGTGTGAACTACGCTTAATTCCCACCAATCATCAATTGGTCATGACCTCCAATATATAGATTGCAAATAAATTTAGGTGATCTAATGCAACAATCACAAAGATGAAATGCACAGATTTTTAAAACCCAAATTGACAATGAAATTCGATGTAGAAAATGGGGAATAGGAAAAGAGAATGCTCTTTCACTAAAATGCAGGTGCAAAAAGAAAGGAAGAAGAATTCTTTTTAAACACCAAATGAAGAATTTCCTTTAGACAAATAGAAGAAGAGAAGATTTACCAGAGAGAAATTTAATGTGAAATTTTCAAAAAGAAAGAAACACACAAATATTCCCTAGAATGAAAAATGCAAAGAACCCACAAAATGGGTCCCACCGGGCATGCCAAAATGTTTCACCTCAAAGTATGTGATAAAATAGATAAAGGTAATGGGCGTAGGAGGAATACTATGAATAGTCGGGAGAAGGTTGCATGCGTTTGTAGAATTTGATCAGACTGAATGTGAGAGCTTCCTTTTGGCTAGGAGGAACTACTTATAAAGAAACACAACAAGACCACCAAATGATATTAAATAGCAAATGGCAGTGGACTTCCTAGTGATTTCTAGTTCCGAGAAGTGTGACACTTCCTAGATGGTTTTCAATCCACTTTTTTTATCAAATTAATGAAAATAAATGTGAGAAATAGAGGTCTATATTGCTAACACTTTGATTTAGGTGTCTCAAAACATTATCAACACACTAGATTAAGAAAAGTATTGAAGTAAAAACTAATCTAGCATTAGGAAAGGTATGGTTCTAGTTGGGAAAGGTCATAAGGTGTTAGGAAAGGTCTAGGTGAAGTTTGGTTATGTTTCTGGGTTGTTTGGTGAAAGTTATAAGCTCGTTGTTCTAGGAAAAATTACTAGTCATAGAGACTAGTATCGGTTAGGTGACGATGCCAGTACTGGAAAATGACCGATGTTGGTTGGGTGACCGGTGTAGGGGAAATATGGTCAAAATATTAAAAATAGGTGTTTTGGATCTCTCTGTGATTGCACAAAGAGAGAGTTGAGGGGGTTCGGAAGGATGGTATGATTTATAAAAGACTCAGCAAGGGTGATAGAGGTGCTAGGATGGGAAAAATGGTTTAGGTTGGTAGAATAGATGGTAGATGGGTGAAGGGTGATATTCAGGACAGAGGAGAGTTGGATAATAGAAATGAATAAAAGACTTAAGATCAAAAACTAGAACTAACAAATAAGAGTGAGTTACTTATCTGAGAACCTATAGATCAAAGGTGGTGGTGGTTGATGAGCGTTCGGAGATGAAATGGGGTTGTCTGTCTTATGCCATGGAAAAATATGTGTTTGCTCTACTTGTAGGGTGATCCAAGGTGTGGAGGAAGAGATTGGTGTTGGTGAAGACCTGATGTGCTTTGGTTTTTCATCTGGTAGCTTGAATGCTCGAGAGTTAGAATGCCAAAGCTTGAGTGAATGAATGAATTGAAGAACCCATGCAAAGAGTTAGAAACTCTTATTTAAGGTAACCAATGGGTTAGGGAACCGGCACCGACCAAGGGATAACCAATGTAGCATCGGTTAAGGAGAATTGGTCTAATTTTCCAAAAATAGGGTTTTTCCCAAATTTGGCATGGTCTTTGGCTTAGTCCAGGTCTAGAGTGTTGAATGGCATAAATTAGAGTGTGGAATTAGTTAGAGGATTAATAGGTCATGAATAGTTAGGGTTGGAAAGAGTCCTAGTTGGTTAGGATAAGTGGGGACTTGGTCTAGGTTCATTAATAGGCTAGGAATGGGTCTAGGATGAGGTGGAAAGGTGAGGTGGCTTAGTGAGATGGATATTAGTTTAATTAAGGTAATTAAAATAAATAATGGTGTGAGGATGAGGATTAATTTAATTATGGGTAATTAAATTAATTCAATCTTTAGGTGTACAGATCTAAGGGATTTTTCTTCTAATTTTTCCATGAACACATTTTCCATAATAAGTGACAAAGGAGATCCCATTGCAACCCCTTCATTTTGTTCAAATTATTTACCATCGAAAGTGAAGAAATTTTATTTTGTTACTCATACAAAGAGTGACATATTTCCTTCCTTACCATTTTCATGTGGAGGGTACACATTCAAGAGAAAATCATTAATTTTGGCACATGAAATTTTAAAAAAAATTACGTTTGATGTTGACTCTCACTATCCATATGACTTATGTGAGTTGATTAAATGAATGGTAGTGGAAAACAAGAACTATTGCACCGAAATTTAATAGGAAAGTAAACCCTCGCTAGAAAAATTGAAAACAATAACTCTTCTGGATGAGGTAAAAAATTAATGGATAAAATTTCTATTAAGAAAGGAATTGATTTTTAAGAGTTTTCAACATAATTTTTGGGATTGCATCCACGTAAAGAGGCGAGATGACAATGAGATATATGACAGCTTTTGTGCAAAATCTACTAAAAATTCCTATTCTAAAAACATGTCAAAGAATCTATATGTTTCTTTGGGAGATAAAAATTAGACAAGTTCAAAAATAATTGTATTTTGATCTACGAGACAAGACCTATGTGATATAAAAGTTGTTTTAGAGAACAATTCTATTCCATAAGATGTATTTTTTAGAAGATTATGGGATGCACGTATCTCATAAAGGAAATTAGTGATGATTGATGCAAAATTAGAATCCACTATATAAAACCCAGGTGCACTAGCACATCACCCCGCCTAAGCTAAGCACAAACCCAAAGCGCACAAAGGTACCATGCCCCTCTTTAGATTTTCTTTTGCAGGATGTTAGTGTGATGAAGATAAAGCATATATTCATATCCATAAATAAACATAAACATTCCACATAGCATATTCCAGATCTAGATCTTAGAGAATCATGAATTAAAAAATAACTATAATAATATTAACCATACAAGAACCAATTATAGTCATGTTTAACACCATTATCCATCCAATATACTCCATTACATTAAACATTGTAAAACATAGAAGCTTCTTACATTACATAACATCACCATAAGTCATGCACGCATCAAGCATCAAAAGCAAAGATAACTCTACATTAATCCACCCACTCTAAACTACACAGTTCACTATATATTTATAGGGGTGGGGACTTTCCCTTCACCACTTCCCAAAATAGGTCACATGTTGATAATAGCCATGTGCCTTTACAATAACATGCATATATGCAAGTGCGCTAATAATAGACATCATATAGTTAATTGGAAGAAGTAATCCTATTAATATATTTAACTCATGCATAGCACTTCTCAAATGATCATTCCCAAAATAGAATTTGTGTGTCGCGCAAGTCTCCATCCCGACGTGTGCTCGCACGTTATCTCCAAAAATAGCATGTATCCTTGAAAATAACTAATTCCCAAATCAAACTTGTTCTCACGCATTTCATTTCCTATCATTTTGCACCTTCAAGTGCACCTTGTTCCCGTGTGAGAATCTTGTGTGTGTCTTCTCCTTTGCACATTAGTATGTCTACTCAATTTTACCCCACACTAAAGTAAATTTCCATCCCAGTAATGGGGATTCTTTCTGACATTCCCAAATAATAAATAATAATAATGGAAAGAATGTAAAGAATCATTGTACAAAATAATAGACCTTTACTCTATAGCACCCTCTTCTTCAACCGAGAGGATCAACTCTAGATATTTTGTTTTAATCTCAACCTCAAATGTCTACCAGTCATCCAGCGCGGTCCTTGTTTTCTCTAGAATTTCTATGGTAATGTCTTCTAATTCATAATAAGTAATATTTTCCTTTTCATTATGTGGTACTTGGACAACATTGTTCATAGCAGTCATCACTCCCTCCAAAAGATCCATACTATGCGCTATGAGCTTCCCAATGTCATCTATTCTCTCCTTATGTGGGTATTGGGTTCTTCAAATGCTTCACGGTTTTTTCACTAGTGCCAATCTTTCTATGTGTCCCAATGTCTCATCTTTCATAGCCTTTAGAACTTCATTATCTTCAACCAGAGTTCCAGTCCTTATCACTACTTCTAGTGCCGCACAAATATTCAGAGCTTGGTTGGCTTTCTTCAATTCATCCTTCAGAGTTTGGAGCAATGCCTCATAATTTGAAATTTTCCTAACCACGGAGGCCCTTGCTCTTTTTGCTTCTTGTTCAGGATCCTTTGGCACTGGCATTCAAATTGGTCCATCTTCTAGCACCAAATCAACCAATGTGTGCACATAATGCATAGCCAAAGGAAACTTCTCAGTACCTTAGACTCAAGATGAGGTCTTGCTTTCATAACGTAGTCACCAATTTCTTCTACCATGCTAATGAAGGCCTCATTCTTTTTCTATTCTAGGTCCTTTTCTCCTTTTAAACGTGTTATTTCTATAGTTTTTTCCTTTTTATCTTCAAGTAGCACTCTAATGGTGGCAGCCTTATCAATGTTCCTCCATGCCACCTTTTTAGATACCTTAACCAAGGCATTTCTCACTGTTCATCGACATTATAGTAGGGATTTAATGTCATGTGTCTGCTTTGGGGTTCCTTCTTCACTCTCCTTGGTACACAAAACTCCTCGCATACATCAAAATTTGGTTCATCCATGTGAGTTTACATGGACCAGATAATTGTTTCCTTGTAAATGTGGTGCCCATGTCCTGGATCCATCACCTCCCATCCATACAATTCCAGTAAGGCCCGTTGTGCTCTGAAACTAGGCACGGATAATTTTTTTGTGTCCTCAGCATAGCCCATACTTGGCACAACATATTCTTCACTTGTTCTCTTTTTCTTGGCCCCTTAGGAACCTGAGCGCCAAGGTTTGGATTTGGCCCTTCTTCATCCTAAGTAGTAACATGCACATTGGGTTGCTCTTGCAACGTCTCTTCTGCTTCCTTCACCCCTTCCTCTTCATCTTTCATTTCTTCATCTCTGGGTTCCTCCACATCTTCTAGTTGCACTGGGGTTCCAGGTGCACTCTCCTCAGACTCCTCCACCTCCTCATTCAACTTCAAATTTCTCCTTCTCTTCTCCTCAAGTGCCTCTTTCTGAGGGGAGAGTCTAGGTTATCTTCTTATAGGTTGTGGTGTTCCCATGCCTTGGGTCCTAGTTCTTCTGAATACCCTCTTAAACCAATGCTCTTCATGGACTGCATCCACGTCCAAGTCCTCTTCTCCTTCTTGTGCTGTGGTTGATTCTCTATGTGCTCACTCTCTACTTTTTTGTGGGATGCCTCCACCTCTATGATCCAAGCCTCCATTATCTTCATCTTCCTCTTCTATCTATATGGTCGCAGCAAGCTTCGGAGCTAGCACATTCTCCATTGTGTATTTACCCTTAGGTAACCCTAGGAGCATGAACTCATTCTCCACATAATTATTATTCTCCAGCCTAGGCTTGAGTTGAAGATATATGATCACGGCTCCACTATCCCCAATATCCAAACTTACTGACTTCATAGTTATGACGTCGAAATGAGCCTCTCAATGTAGGCGAGACTAACCTGGATATACATATGTTTTCCCGAGAGTGTGGTAGTCACAATCTATGTTATCTACATTGAATTTCGAAGATGCACATCAGAAAATCTATGAACTAAGGCCTAGAAGTAGCGCTATGAAGGCATAGGGTATTTTGCACCATGGACTCCATGTCCCATCCTTCATGGAAAACCATGCAATGCAAAAATGTGGATACACCGTTAACTATATTACCTTGCCTACTACAAGGTCGTAACTTTGGAAGGTGTCATTCCTCCTTAAACGTCGCGTAAAGTCAATCATACCACATTTCGCCCTTTTTCTTGAATGGGCCACTCATTGATCCTTCACATAAATATTTCTCGAACCTTTTCGTGAGGGACTTCTTCTCAGTGGGGTATTCCCAAATTTTGTTCTTTGGCCCATCAGGCACTCCAATTTATACAAATACAAGAGATAATAGGATAGCACCAAAACTTATCTTTTTACCTGTACGCGCTTCCTCAACAATGGTTTCTACAATATATCCTGCTAAATTGTACACTTCTCCCTGGGACATTTTCTTTGCAATATGAAGCCACATGGCATTTACCTACAACCATCTCTCTTGATCATTCAACTTGGTGAGTAGATGCACAGCTTCCTTTACCACATGGTACTTCCTTAATTTGTAGATGTCCATTCCGCGCAGACCCTTGGTATACCCCAAATCCTTGCTTGTGGCTATAACCGTTGTTTTATCAGTCAAATCACTAACAATGTCTGTCCATGTGCCCATCAATCATGTTAATGTCGCAATTAGGGCCATTGTAATCCTAACCCTTCATCCAGAAAAATAGAAGAATTCCTCATGGACTCTGCTCATTAGTCATTAGTATAAATGTTCATATTTTCCAAAATATGGGAGCTCGATATAAACTCCTACCTTCTTAAAAAAAAATTCCCTAGTGTTATCATATACCGGCATATCTTTCATCATGCACTTTTGGTCTTCTTATTCACCAAATTGTTACACTCTCCTTGTTTTCAATGGTGTGGTGTTTGTAGTCACTTACTTTACATCTCGTAGATGTGGGAATCCAAATATTGTCCGAATATTACTCCTTTTGGGTATTGCATCTCTGAAAAAATTCTTTCAAGAGCAATTTCAACCTCAACTTCCACCTTTTTCTTTCCTTTTATGCCTATCTATTGCAAGTGCTTTCTTTGGTGCAATCATAAAAATTTGGCCTTTTGTATTTTGTGTCGAGTAAGTTCAAATCCTAGCTTGAAATCGCATGCTCTAGCTCAAAACCACATGCCCTAGCTCCTTCTCACTGCTTCTTATTCTTTCAAACCCTTCACCAATGGGGATGCAAGCCCTTTCCATGCACAAATATACTCTTCACATCTAGTTTTGCAACTCTTCGACCTCAATACGATTCGCTTATCTCGATTGAACTTAGCTCACTCAAATACTTGTGATTACAAATGTGAATATGAACTCCGCATCACATCCTTATATAGATTTTTAAAAACTTAGTGCATTTTTTTCTCCTTCACCTACCAATAATCCTCTTATTAATTGACCATTTTCAAATTTTCTTTAAATTTCCATGTGGTACAATTTCATGACCTAACTATAACCTTCTAGCGTGCCTTGTTACCCTCTAGCTACATACTTCTCTTTTGGGCGTTGTCATGCACCAAAGTACACCGCCACTACGTCCTCTCATAGTAATTTCCACGGCCACTACTTACCTCATGTTATATTGTCCCTTCATTCATTTCCATCTATGGTCTTCTTTAGAAGCAATCTCCTTTCTAACAGCTCCTTTCCATACTTGAATAACACCTATAATAGTTTGTTCTCATGTGTACCCATTTGTGAATAAAAATAATAACCACCCCACACCAATGGTATGTGCAGTCCTCTACGCATAAAAATACTTCATATTGTAATTAGCTTTCAACGCCAAAATGCACTTATTACACAAAACACCAAAATAAATTAACAAAGCATAACGACGAAGAAGGAAATACATTAAAGGAAATACATAAAGGGAAACCTATACTAAATGGAAATATTTCCTTATTACAAACACCAAGAAGACTTATTTATAGTAGGGCTTCATCCTACTCCCATTAAAGTAATTGGGTAACCACATTCCATCAAGCACCTCCAATTAGCAAGCACCGATCCATGTATATGTGTGATAACATATGGTCCCAACCAATGCACCTTAAGCTTTCCTAGATGGCGCAAAACTTAGAATCATAAAGTAGTACCATATGTCCAACCTCAAGCTTCTTGTCTCTAATGTGTTTTTCATGCCATGCCTTCTACTAGTCCTTTTCCTAATTCGACTCCAACATGCAATGGCGCACCTCCCATCCAATTGTAGGTAGATTCGGATGCACGCCTATAGCCCATGTCATCTCTGCTAGTGCACTCTCATGTGAGGATTATGAGGGTTCCCTATTATGCTTGCCCAAATGGGGAAGTTCCATATGCTTTGGCTCCATGCCTTCTGCGTTAGCTCGAATCCCTCACGAGCCATCTCTCCCCTCAACACCATCTGCTCTAAATATCACACTTCTTCTCTATCTCCCTCTCATGTGCATTATTATACTTAAGTTACCTTTCTTCTCTCTACATTTCTTCCGTTAGGCCCACCATCTTTCACCAAACTTGTTCCCGCCCACACATGGTTGGTTTTAGCTAGCCATCATCTTCTCTTTCATGTTCATGGTTACCATCAATATTTTGATCACTAGTGGAATGACTTGCAAATAAGTTCCCTTTGATAATGTAAAATATAGAACTCACTAACTCGGGCAAGAATAAGTGGAAATTGAGTACTCCAAAATATAGCTATTTAGAATACCACAGAACCAAGTATCCACAATGCACGTCCAAATCGATCAGCATCATAAAGATCCTAAAATTCTTCCCGCATCCAAAAAATTGTGCGATTCCTCTAATTCCTTTTAAATGTATAAGCCACCACCACTTGTACAAATTTCTACCGGAAAGGTCCAAAGCAAAGAATCTCTCAAATAAATAGTCATACAAATTCGCTCTCTGTCCACATGCGTGTGTCAAACTCAAATCCAATGTTGAACCTCTGAGCGTACTCTTCTTCCGATCCTCCTTTATCCACTCCTCAACACTTGCTAAGGTCAATCAAGATTTCTTCATCGTGAACCATCCCGAAAACAACCGAAAAGAGGTCCTGGAAATGGAACCAATGATGTAGCCTAGAATCCACTATATAAAACTCGGCACGTTAACACATCACCCAACCTAAGTCGGGTACTCACCAAGTGCACAAAGGTACTAGGCCCCTCTTTAGATTTTATTATACATGATTTTAGTGTGATGAAGATAAAGCATATATTCATAGACATAAATAAACATAAACATTCCACATATCATATTTCAGATTTAAATCTTAGAGAATCATGAATTAAAAAATAACTAGAATAAGATTAACCATACAAGAACCAGTTACGGTCATGTTTAACACCATTATCCATCCAATATGCTCCATTACATTAAACATTGTAAAACATATAAGCTTCTTACATTACAAAGCATCACCATAAGTCATGCGTGCATCAAAGTGCGCAAAAGATAACTCTACATTAATCCACCCACTCTAAACTACACAGATTCATTATATATTTATAGGGGTGGGGACTTGCCCTTCACTACCTACACACTTCCCAAAATAGGTCGTATGCTATAATATCCATGTACCTTTACAATAACATGCACATATGCAATTTCGCTAATAATAGACATCCTATAGTTAACTAGAAGAAGTAATCCTATTATCTTGAGCTTATGTATGGCACTTCGTACACTCATTCCCAAAATAGCATTTACATGTTGTGCAAGTCTCCTCCTGGATGTGTGCTATGTACGCTATCTCCAAAAATAGCTTATATCCATGAAAACGGTTAAGTTCCAAATCAAACTTGTTGTGGCACGTGATTCCTTTCCTATCATTATGTGCCTTCAAGTGTGCCTTGTTCCCGCACGATAATCCTATGTGTGTCTTCTCCTTAGCACATTAGTATGTCTCGCTCAATAATGATCAATCTAAGGAGGAAGTGGAACTACACATTCCCAAAGAGGGGATATAACTCATATAAATGAAACATATACTACAAGTGGAAGTTATAGCCAAAAAGATGGGTTTTATTGGTGGTGGTTTTGGTTCAACATGACAAGGTGTTTAGCTACCACCAAGTACATCCTACATGAGGTTTCGATAGGTTAGACCTTGGAGCTTAGTAGAAAGGGCCATTACATACAAGAAGTCATATTCCAATGCATTTTTCTTTGAAGTCAAATCTTGAGTATACGTTACACCCACACGTTAAAGATTCAAGAGAGGATTTAGCAAAAATATGTTGTTACTATTGGTGGTGGTAATGATGATAGTAATATTGGTCAGGAAGTGTCACAACAACAAAAATTCAAAAGAGGCCAATACAGACAATTCCTACTACCCAACAAGGACCCGAGAAGAGGAAAAGATAGGGACAAATATAGTTACTCTTACACAGGGTATCATTTCCTCAAGGAAATTAATTACAATAAGCAATTCCACCTTTCAAAACATTGTTAATGCATAGGGAAAATACCCCAAAACTTAAATTACTCCTCCATTCAAGCAATGGATTCCTCCATAAGCCTCATGTTTTGATTACCAAACTAAGTTTTCCCACAAATCAAAAAGAGATAAAAGAAACAAGAAGAAAATGCTACATGCTACTATAACTTCATATCCTACCATAATTAGGGTATTACCTACATATAACCTAGACACATATACCATGGAGTACATGTATGTTGTGCCCAAAGTTAAAAAATTAGAGGATCAAATGGTTTACAGTGACTACGAAGTAACCACACTTCAAATGGATTTTACCATAATGAAACCTTGTGACAAAATAAATGTATCAAAAGGAACAATGATGTGGTATACACGACATTACTAAATACAAACAAAGAGAAAAATAAGTTGAATGATAAAATTGAAATGTTAGAGGAAGACCTAAAGCAAACACAAAAGCATCACTTAATAAGACAAGTGAGTTGGAGAAAAGGATAAAATCATTTTTATTTATCTTTGTAGTCACTACAAATGAATAGACATAGGTGGAACTGCTAGAAGTGGATTAAAATTTACATGAAACCATGAGTGAGTATATTAGTTTAGAAATGAGGTTGGGAAAATTATAAGATGGTGCTAAGGGAGAGAAAGAAAATCCAAAAATGGGAACAAAACCTAAAGGAATAGATTAAAAATCAAGGAAATATTGCATAAGGAAGAGGGAAAACAAAATGAAATATTCCAAAAGGAGTGGCGAAATCACAAAAGGAAATGTAGTCTTCCAACACCCAACAATCAATTTTATAAAAAGACAATGATTCTAATTAACTAATGTTTCTTACCACTTTAGCCAATTAACAATGCTTTGTTGATTGCGTAAACCCTTTTCACATTCAAGATGCCACTTTACGGTGAATCGTAAGTCAAAATCCTCTTCAAAACAGACAATTAGCATTTATTAGCTAATTAAGCCTATTTTGCCCTTGTTTTGGTCAATTGTATTGACTCAAACCCCTCTTCCCCCCTCTTCCAACCACTCAAAATCACCCCATTCACCTCCACAACATCTCAACAAGCTTCAAAATCTTATCCTAGCCTCCTAGTTGACCCTAAGTGGTTGATTAAGGCTTCACACCTCTTAATCACTTGGTAATTCACTAATTGTGATTAGCAAGGCCTAATCATGATTAGCAATTCTAATCTAATTTGGGGCTTTTAGTCCCACATGCACCAAAATACAAGTTTCTCCCAAAAGGAAAACTATAAAAAGGGTGCACCTCATTCCTTTATATTTTACACCATGCTTTGATTTGCATCTCATATAATAAATATGATATATAGCCAAGTTCAATCCTTGCTTAAAGCCTTCAATGGGGTTAGTAGATGGATATCCAAAATGACCAAGTAGTCATTTGGAGAGGCCATTTCACCTTGTTTGGAGTAGCAACCATAACCATTTGATTTCCCTCTTAGGTCTATTTAGGCCCATGTTAGGTAATTCAAGCATATTAGTAGGCATGTTTAGTTAGATTTTGTATTGTTTTCATACTAGTTAAGCATTCTTTTAAGCTTCTATCTTAATGTTACATTCCTAGACTTAGAACCTTGGCTAGATGGATGGAAATGGTGTTAGCTTTCCTTGTTTAGTCATGCAATTTTCTTTGTAAAGTTTAGGGTGTCATCATTTGGCACACCTGGTGGGACAATACCCCATTGCATTCACTTTTTAAAGCTTTTTAACTTAGTTTCAAAGTTTTTCATTTCAAGTTTATAGATTAGTTTCAAGTTTCCTAGATTAATTTCAAGTTTTAGAGTTAATTTCAAGTTTTCTAGTTTAAATTTCAAGCTTTCTAGAGTACTTTCAAGCTTTTTAGATTAGTTTCTCAAGATTTTTAGATTAATTTCAAAGTTTTAGAGTAATTTTCAAAGTTTTATAGATTTCAATTTTATTTTTTCAAGTTTAATTAGTTTCAGATTAATTTCAAGTTTTTTAAGAGATTAGTGGTAGAAGTTGTGTTTTTTTTTCATGTTTTTCAGATAGAGGTTCAAGGAGGCGAAGCCCTTTCAAATTGCCAAAAAAACCAAATATTTGACCTTTTTGAAGAAATTCTTGTCAAAACTTAATTTTTGACCACTTCAACTTGAAAGTTTTTTGTTGTTTTTTGCCAGAGAGCTTGAAGAGGCTTGAAGCAAGCCAAATCACATCAGGAGTGCAGTTCAAAGATTTGACCTTTTTGAAAAATTCTTGTCAAAATTGAAAACTTGTTTTGCAATTTTTTACAAATGCACTTTTTTTTCAAAGGGGGCAGCATCTTGCAAAAACATGGAAATTTTGCATGAAAAATGAGCACACATTTCACATGCACTGCAGGCACACAGCACATTTTTTTTCAATCATTTTTTTTAAAAGGAGGGCATGCACATTTGGAGGAAGTTTGCAAAAGGTGTGACACTTGCTTCTCTATGGAGCACACACGCTCATTTTTTTTTCAAATTTTCAACTCATTTTTTTACAAAGGGGAGCACACACACAATTGGGGAGCGCAGGTTTTCAAAGCAGACCACACTTCTCTTCCTAAGTGCACACATTAGCTCATTTTTTTTCAACTTGTCATCATTTTTTTAAAGGGGAGCACACATTTGAATTTTCATGGGAGCACATGCATTGTAGGCAGAAGCACACACTTTTCTCTGGAAGCACACACGTTAGCTCATTTTTTTCAACTGTCAGTCATTTTTACAAAGGGGAGCACACATGCATTGAAAGAGGCAGGCATTGAAACAGACAACACACACACATAGGGGGCATGCAAGTGTGTCTATATAAATTTTTCCTACAAACTCAAAGTTTCCATTTTTGGTTTTTAGGATTTTTGTTACTTTTCAGAGGTTTTTAGATGCCATTTTTGTCAATTTCATAGATTTAGAGTAAGTTTTCTTATAAAATCACTTAGGGTTTGAAGGAATTAATCTTGTTTCCATGCTTTGTATGAGTTTGGGTTAAGGTGTGTATGCTCTTCTCTTGCACTTCGTGTGATCTAGAGAATCAAAAGCACTCTTAAACCTTCTTTTTCTATCATTAGAGTAAGTAGGAAACTTTGTTAATCATCTTTTAGTTTAAATGCTTTTTCACTTGCTAAATAACCAAGGCTAGAATTTGTGTATGCTCTTCCCTTGCACCTAGTGTGATCTTGGGAATCAAAAGCAATTTTAGTCTTTTCATTAAAAATCACTTGGATGAATTGGGAATAAACCTTGTTTTTGCAAAATTTGATAGTAGTTAGTTGATTTACAAGCATTTTTCATGGTTATTTTCTTATGATATTGTGAATCTATTTTGAAACTACTAACCATTTTGTGAAGGACCTAACGCTAGTCAAAGAAAGGAGGACCTAAACAATTTTTCTAACTACACGTGTGATTGTAGGTTTCCAAAAGGAGTACAAAAAAAACCACATTAAGTCTAAAAGATAAAAATACACCACAATCATCACATTGTATTTGTAGGTTTTGGTTAAGAGCTACGGCTCATCCACTCAACTAGGACATAACCCCTTTGGCATAAGCCTTAAGCTACAACAATGGGGGTGGTCCTAGGAACCCTAAAGTAGTTCACACAAGAGGGAACCTTGTGAATGAAACAGAAAGTGCTCCACACTACCGACTTGTCTAGTACGCCTTGGTGAGATTAGCATCAAAGATATCCATATCGTGACCCCAATGAAAGTATAACTAAACACACTTTTCAGTGCTCATTATACTGAAGGGGGTAAAGTAAAGCCGAGATACTCCCAAATTAGTCAGTGTGAATTTTTGGGTAAATCGAGCTCACTCTAGATATCTTGTGACACCTAGAGAGAGAACCACCTAGGAAGATTGTCAACTTGGAGCCATTGTTTTTGTCTTAGATAGTATACTTGAGAGCTCTCACAAAGTGACAACTTTGTTAGATTCAAACTCTTGTTTTTCAAACAAGGGAAAGAATCTCTTAAAGTTGAAACCACGTGATGACATTTCATCACAAAATCTACTTAGTGTCATTTTGTCCTAGTTTTTCACTTGTCTTAAGACAAGGTGAAACTCTACCAAAATAACACCAAGTTTATTTCAACACCACTTGGTCTACACCCTTGTTTTCTTGTTGCCCATTTTTGGACAAAAGGAAACAACATATACAGATACCACTAGATATCATGTGTCCACCACTTTTGTATTCTACTTGCGCGACTAGGTTGCAATGCCGAGCACAAGTGTGTGAAAAGTGTGCATGGTATGTACTCACGATCTAGTAGGCCCCCTTGTCTCAAAAACCCATATTTGAGACTTATTATCATCATAGTTAGGTGATTTCATCCTTTCTTCTTTTTTTGAGTTGTTTCACTACCCACATTATAGCCATACAATTGAGATATTTACGTCTTGTTTCCATTGTGAAATTAGGCCTAAATCTCTATATTGTAGAGTTACGTTGTTCACGCATAAAATTTCTTGTTATACTTAGACATAGTTTTTACATCCTAACTTTGTCTTGAGTTTTGTGAGTGTTGAGGATACATTGTTAGCATCGCGATAACATCATTTTGACACTAGAAATATTGCTTTCCCAAAATTGGTTCACGTGTCCAAATAGTGTCATTACACTTGCTCACATTGTTATCATCCATTTTACGAGACTTGGACTTTGTTAGTGTTTAGAAACTAGTTTTTAGTATATCTTGTTAGAAGATCACGTCAACATTCTCTTATCATTTAGGCCTTGTTTGTTGCAAACTTGACCTAACTGGTGATGTTGTGTTGTCACTATTTGGTTGCAAACCTATCTAGATGAAATCTTAGAGAATAAACTATTTGGTGTAAACCAAAATTTTGAGCATTGTACATCATTGTATTATTCTAAGGAAAACTTGTGTCATATATTACCTTGCTAGGGTAGCTTGTTCATTATTCTTTAGTTCATACATTCATTTTGACCTATCACTTTTGTGGCTATTCTATAGTCACCTTGTTTTAACAACTTAGGGTCATTACACTACACAAATTTGACTAGGGTCCCTTGTTAATAAACCTTAGTGGAAATATTTCATGTTGTACCTTCTATTCTAAGTAATGCCTACTACGAGAATGGGGTCACAAAAGTTAGAAGCCAATATATTTGGAGGTGACAACCCTCTTTTGGAGGATAATCTCATGGTTGACCATAGTGGTGGAGAGGAAGAGTCTCCTCGTGCGTGGATGTAGAGCTTCATTCCACCCATTTTGATGACTACATTTTTCATAACAAACATGAAGTTCTTATGCGGGTTGTGGAACTAGGAGCCAAATTACCTTCCATAATAGACCCTTCTCTTATCATCGGCATGGTTCGGGAGAAGAAGAAGTAGACCTCCCTCATCACACTCTTAATGAAATTTTAAATCTAGGTCATGCCTCTACTTCTACATGGCATAATAATGAGGAGATACCATTTGAAAATGATGGAGACTATCATTTTCCTCCTATTAAAATTTTTGTGAAGACCATGAAGAACATGTTCATCATGCACAACCTCCTCCTAACAAAGATCATCATGAAATACCTATTAAAGAGGTTACGTTAGAACAACAAGTCCAAGCCCTCACTCATCAATTGGAAGTTTGGCTTCACATATACAAAAGGAAAACAACCAAAAGTTGTGAAACAAACTATACCAAAGGAAAAACCTAAAGCTTCATTTTATGAATTCCCAATAAACACTCCTCGATGGGAGGCACAAAGAGATCCTTATGAAGAGATTCTCACAAAAATCGGGGTGGGCATACACCTAGGCTTAACCCTTTGTATAGACCTACACCACCACCCACCACAAGATCCACTTTTTAATCAAGAGTGGTCAACAATGAAGAACACCCTTCAAGCATTACAAGAGGGCCAAACCGGTAACAATAACAAGAAGTATCGGTTTGATGAGTTATGTCCTTACCCATTTGACAAAGCCATGTTGTAGGTACCTTTCCCAAGACATTTTGATTTTCCAAAATTTGATAAATATAAGGGAAAAGGTGACCCTCGTGATCATATAAAGGACTTTTATATGGCATGTCAAGAGGTGGCATTCAACGACAATTATCTTATGCGCTTGTTTCCACAAAGTTTAGGAGCAACGACTGCTAGAATGGTTTGTGCATATCCCTAAGGGATCCATATCAACATGGCTAAAACTAGCAAAGAGTTTTGTATGACACTTCTCTTTCAATATAGAAAATGATGTTACCATGTTAGATCTCTGCAATGCCAAGCAACGAAACAACAAAAACTTCACTTGCATTTTTACAAAGATGGAGAGGGTTAGCTAGTCACTTTTCCTTGCTCCCTACCCAAAAATAGCTGATAGGCATATTTTTCCCAACCTCCATCCAGACATTACATTCCACTTGCAAATGCATTGTGGTAACACATTTGAAGAGGTAATAGAAAAAGGGAGTCAAATTGAAAAGGCATTGTTAAATAGAGGGGGACTCTAAAACCTTTCCCTTTTCAAGAGATCATAATGATTCCAAGACCTAACGAAAAAAAAAAAATTTTGTTCCTAATAAGAACAAAAAATTGTTAATGTGATGGAATAGTAGACTCTAAATGAGTACAAGTCCATTCAAAACCACACACCTTTGAAACTTACAAAGGGCTCCACCTACCATGGAGTATAAACATCATACTTTCACTCCTCTATCTAACTCAATGTCATCAATACTAAAAAAATAGAGGTGGTTAATATGGTTAGATATCCTAAAACTACACCTTATGAGGATGACATGCCCTAAACCATCATGGTTTAGAGATAATGAATATTTCCAATTCCACCACATGTTAAAGGTCACAAAACAAATAAGTGTTTGAAGTTGCAACACTACATCCAAGACTTAATCAAAAGTGGCGATGTGGAGATGGATTCATCCACTCCTAACAAATCCCCCAATATGAAGACTCTTCCTAAACATAATCAGGACAAGAATGCTAATTATGTGTCTAATGAGGAGAATCATTTTGATGCTCTCATTGGTTGTGTAGATACACATGTTGAAAATGTCAACACAATAACCCCTGTGATATCCCCTAGACTATCTATGTCTAGGCATGTGCCAACAAAGACTGATTATCATGCAGTTCCACATACTTATGATAGTAAGGAACCTAGGTTTCAACATTCCCATCAAAGGATGCCTATCACAACTAGACCTCATTTGATTCTTCACACTAGAGAGCCCATTCGGGTACCCTGTTCCCCACCTTCATCTCATAGTCGGTGGTATGGTTTGGACACTTCTGATCCAAATTATTATTCGGGTTCCTCCCACTCTTCTTCTGACTCCAATCCAAACTATTATTCTGATTCTTCAGATTCACCTAGATCTTCTAAAATTCTAATTTGGTTCTTGAGCCACAGTCCTCCCTTGCTTTGCAGGACCTCCCTTATTCACCACCTCAACAACCCCTTCTTCCATCGAAGAGCTCTCCGACTCAAATCCTTCTAATCAATCATCATCTTTTCAACTCCCATGTCACATTCATCTAATCAACCTCTTATGGTAAAGAAAAATACCCCACCGATCGATTCATTTCAAGAATGAAGAAGAAATTAGAGAATTTATGAGGGTACATGAAGACATTCCTCTAGAAGTTTGTGATCAAGAAATCTTTTACTTCAATACGCTTGCATATTGGGAAGAAGAGAATTGATTCCTTTTTCAAAAATAAGGAAGATCCTAAGACCATCGAACATGATCCTCCTCTTATTTTTCCATCTTCACATTCTTCATTCTTTGAAATCTATCTAGCATTGATCCATCCTCTTCTCATCCTAATCATTCTTTATCTATCTATCGGATTCCTCCATCATCATCTTACTTGGGTCACCACAGCCCATCATCTCTTCTTCTATATGTGGGCCACCTCCAAGTAGCCCCACATCCTCTATATGTGGCTCACCTCCTGGCAAGCCCATCTTCATCTATACTAGGGGGGCACATCTTAGAAGTCCCTCATCTTCGATTCTTGGGCCATGTCCTAGTAGCCCATCATCTTCTTCTATCTATGGGACACCACCAGAAGTCCTTCATCTTCAATCTTAGGGCCACATCCTTGTAGTCCTTTATCTTCAGTCTATGGGACACCTCCCGTAGCCCATCCTCTTCAATTCTTGGACCATATCCTTCATCCATCATATTTTCTTCTATCAATGATTGTGGCAAACCCACCATCATTTCTCACATCAATTCTATTCATCCACTTTCTTCTCCCACTTCTCGGGATCAAACAAGTCACGTAGTAGCTTATAGAAACCAAAATGGTTCCTTCATCAAGCTCAGATCAAAATTCCAAGAGCTCCAAAGCTCACAACAATTTAAAAATCTTAAAGTTCAGAATCAAACGCAATTTCAAAAATGCACATCAACACACCCATCAAGTATGGCATAAAGTGCAGAAACCTCTAGATAGGGACCTCAAGCTCCCACACACAAAATCCATGTTTCATGATAAAACACAATCATCTATTGAGTATGAGCTCACCACGATCATTGAGATCGGGATAATATGACTCTTGATAAGAAAACATGCCTAGTCTTCCTTATCAAGGAAATTGCTAACATTGTTGTTGGATCTTATCATGCCAAGTGACCTTGTCGGTCCCACCTTTCAAAAAAACAAAAAAAAAAAAAAAAGAAAACATTTCAAAAATCAAAGGTAAACAAACACACATTGCAATCAGTATTGCATACACATGGATGTTCTTTCTTCCCTTCCTTGTTATTCTTCTGACAAGTCTTCCTACCATTTTCATCCCTTCGATGATATTTTGGTTAGCCTATTCACACACATATTGTGACATTTATTTCTATGGTATCCATTTGACCTTGGTCTTTTATCACCTTGGTAAATTAAAGAACGACTGACCTCATAGAGATCCTATCACAATCAACATCTAAAAAACTTGTTGCAAAGAAATTTTGGACATATTTGTTGACACTAGCCAATGTCATCATCATCAATCACTTCCACCTCCTTCCATCAAGCCATCAGTGGTTCTTAACCCCTTGTCAAACAAGAGAGCTGAAATAAGTTTTCAAAAAGTAAAAAAATCAATCAAATCAAAAAGCACAAAGCTGAAAGCAAATGCTAAAAGCAAAAGCAAATTGATATATAACTCTCTCTTGGGGTATTTCCAATAATCTCTACCGGGGCTATGGATGCCTGACTAGAAGTAGAGAAATGTTGTGATTAGAATCAAATGCATCTCCATCGGGGCTATGGATGCTTGGCTGGCAGCAGAGCAATGTACATGTATGGCTCACCTTCCACAATCCATTCATAAAAAAAAAATCAACTTTGAAAAATAAATCATTCCTACACATTGGCTAGGGTGTCTTCACTTGTTGTCTATCAAATCTTCCCTCCAAGAGGTAATAAATTTCCACATGCACACACTAGATCTCAATGAGAAAATAGATTAGTATGTTACCAAGTGTCTTTTTTTGGACCTTGTTCAGACTCTTACTCTAGTTTGTATCTTGTCTCATGATTCATGCCTTTGGCTAACCGCTTCTTCATCGTGAGGCTTCTAAGCTACATTCACAACATTCACGTTGTTCTTCTACTTCATTCAGAACATCCATGTGTATAAGATTTCCTTTTTTCCATGTTTGTGGGCACCTTTGTACCCTTTCTCAAAACAAACTTCCACTTCTTTCTATCATGTGCTTCTTGGCCAGCTTACATGCTGGGGGGCATCCTTGCTCCTTCCTAACACGTCATTGGGTTACATTCATCATCATGTGTTGAACCTATCCATATTGGCCTTGATCCATATTTTGCACATGAAGAGTTTTCCTTTGAATATTCCCATCTAACGTTGGGGGCATTTTCACATCTTCACTTTCTTGCATGCGCATGGCATGGCATTTTCCTTATACATCCCATCTGTCATTGGGGGCATCCACATTTCTTCATTTCCTATACATAGCTTCAAAAAATTCTAGAAAATAAAAAACATTCAAATATGTTTCAAAAATTAAAAATGATGGTAAAATTATTAAAAATCCAAAAAAAAATTGTTTAAAAAAACAAAAAAATTGGTAAAAAAATTGGTAAAAACATACATACTGATAAAGCTCGTATCACTTGCATTATCCTCAAACATTGAAATTTGTCCTACAAAAAACATCTTTCTAAGGTTCTTGTTTTTCTAGTCTCAAACGACTTGTGGATCATCATGATCTACATCCATTAACAAAAGCTAGGTTGCATGTTATGTCGGTCCTCCCATGCAATAGTGAGTTGTCAGGGACTGTGTCATAATGCACGAAAAGCTTTTCCATGGGACTACTTGTGTCCTCCATTTTTTTCCCTCTCATGTGTTATTATTTTTGGGCATCATTTTTAACCCTTGTCGTTACAACACAAACATTCGGGAACTATAACTTGATAACAAAAACATTGGTGCAACTATCTTAAATGTTGTTTGTTTGAGTACGTGTGATTGTACTTAGTTTCTCTGTTAGGTTAGTTGGTTTACTTTCTCGTATTGCATTGCATTATGTATGTTGCATGGAGCTAAATATCATTTTACTTTCTCATATTGCATTGCATAATGTATGTTGCATGGAGTTACATATTTTTAGTAGTAAAAACAATTGTTAGTAATTTAGCTTTTCATGTTATCTTACACTTTTGTTTATTTTAAATAAAGGCCAATGATGTAGACCTAGGGGAAAATGATATAAACAGGTTGCTTATTGAAAGGTTGGATGCAAAGATTGGGCTTGTCCTATATTCTCCATTAATCATTTCTTCTCCATTATCATTTATTATCCACTACTAATTTTTCTTCTAAATCACCCGGGGCAATAAACAACCATGTTTATCCCTATCCTTATTCCTTCTCAATACCTAAGGGTTTCACGCCCATTCTAACCTATTTTCTTCTATCCATTTCAATCATATTTTTTATCGTCGATTGACTTCTTCTATCACCCCATCGACACTCGAGGGGGCATCCTTCATCCTGCTAATTTTTCTTCAAAAATTCTTATTTTATGCTTGTCTACTATGTTTGAAGTGAAGTCACTAACTTCACCTCAAACAGGGGCAAATGTAGACACCTAAATTCCACTTTTGCAATCTTATTGCCAAAATGCACACAAATCACTCTCATTCTTTCCAATTCCATTATAATTAGTGATCTTTTGCTAATTAACTAACATGTTTCTTACCACTTTAGCCAATTAACAACACTTTTTTGATTGTATAACCCCTTTCACATTCAGATGCCACTTTACGGTGAATCGTAAGTCAAAATCCTCTTCAAAATAGACAATTAGCATTTATTAGCTAATTAAGCCTATTTTGCCCTTGTTTTGGTCAATATACCCTAGTATTGACTCAAACCCCTCTTCCAACCACTCAAAATCACCCCATTCACCTCCACAACATCTCAACAAGCTTCAAAAGCTTATCCTAGCCTCCTAGTTGACCCTAAGTGGTTGATTAAGGCTTCACACCTCTTAATCACTTGGTAATTCACTAATTGTGATTAGCAAGGCCTAATCATGATTAGCAATTCTAATCTAATTTGGGGCTTTTAGTCCCACATGCACCAAAATACAAGTTTCTCCCAAAAGGAAAACTATAAAAAGGGTGCACCTCATTCCTTTATACTTTACACCATGCTTTGATTTGCATCTCATATAATAAATATGATATATAGCCAAGTTCAATCCTTGCTTAAAGCCTTCAATGGGGTTAGTAGATGGATATCCAAAATGACCAAGTAGTCATTGGGAGAGGCCATTTCACCTTGTTTGGAGTAGCAACCATAACCATTTGATTTCCCTCTTAGGTCTATTTAGGCCCATGTTAGGTAATTCAAGCATATTAGTAGGCATGTTTAGTTAGATTTTGTATTGTTTTTATAGTAGTTAAGCATACTATTCTTTTAAGCTAATGAGGAATAATGTAATTTGTAAAGTTTAGGGTGTCAATACAAAACGATTAAATAATTCTACCGTGTTTTTTTTAAAATATATATAAATAAGGGAAAATATATTATATGAACAATGTAATGATTATTTAAATATATTATTAGAACATCTATATCACATATCCAAAAGTGGAAGCTTTCATTGTTTTTATGATGGATCATTTCTATCATTTGCTTGACTTGAGCTTCTCTAAATTTGTTAACATTCAATTGGTGCAATAGATTCATCCTCATCTCCAAGGGGTCATCTGTTGTATTTGTGGCATTGTTATTAGCCCCTCTCCTTTCATTAATTGACTTCCATATTACCAAAGCTCACATAGGGAAAGTTATTTATTTTGTATCATAATGTGTAAATTCTCAATCGGTTTTCCAATTTTTCGTCAAGTTTGTTTCGTAATTTTGACTTTATAAAGGATTCGTTCAAAAATCTCTCATATTCAAATGAACCCAAAATCATTGTTTGACATAGATTGGTAAATGAAAAAAACTTGGTCATGGCGTCTGTACAAAATAGTGTTTAACCCAATGTTTTCCATACCCAAGTTATTGCTCCATACTCTAAGGGATTATTCAAGCATTTGAATTGCTCAAACATTGTAGAGGAAAATTCATGGAATTGATCAATCAAATTTTCCTTATTTAAAAACCTAGAATATTCATTCCATTAATATCAACGGACTTACAAAAATGTTGAATCAATGTAGTTAATCTCTTGTAGTAGTGTTCCTGCAAAGATCTTGCATTTTGGAAACTATTCCAATAGGTGGGATTTACTAAAGTTGTTGCTTTAAGTAAAGCATCCCTATTTAAAAATTCCATTATTTATTCTAGTAGGGAAGATATAATTTATCTTAACCTTCCCCTTGTTGATGATACAATGTTATCAAAGAGTGTCCCTATGACATTTACCTTCTCAACCTTACCGGTTACTATTTGAAAGAAGTGCATTGGTATCTCATATCCACGTACAGAAGCACATACTTCTCCAAACAAGTTGAACCTCAGAAAGATACTTGGATTTCCAATCTTTATCAAATTATTCCAACTCTCAAACTTTGGACCTGAAAAAGTAGTCTCATTGAGAAACAAATATTCTATTTTCAAACAAACATGTTTCCTCAAACTAGAAAAATCAGAAATATATATAGTTCTTTCTTGGGCTTGTTTAATTAAATGATGAATTTCATCTAACATGGGAAGGAGACAAAACAACATCAATAATGTCATTGTATCAATCAAACAATGTATCAAATCATAAGCCTTTTCCACTTTCATTTGATTTTTCCATATTACTCCCAATAAAAATTGATACATGTCATACACCCTATGAACTAGTTGATACAATAATATCCACCAAGTGTCGACATATTTTAATAGTTCATGCCCATTTTTTCAGTCCTAGAAATATTTGGAATTCCCCAAACCTTTTTGTATTACGACAGAAATAAGCATGCACCTCTCAAACAAGTTCTTCAACTTTTTCTACAATTTTAAATTTGTTGACTATTTTGTATGCTAGATTCATTTTTGAGGCATAAAATGAATGGGAATCATATGCGGAAATGGGATGTTTAGATTCTTACATACATACCATCATGATAACCTTGCATTACAAATGCCCCATATTCCCTAACACATACCGGTTTTATTGCAATTGTAGATTCATTCATGTCATCGTCTCTTTAAAACTTCTTATTTCAATTTCATAAAGGTTTTTCAGCATTAGATTTCTCTCTCATCTTATGAATAGTATATACAAGTAAAAATGGAACAAATCAAGATATAATAAAATACAAAAATAGACGTAAACCTTCCTTCAAGTTCTCTTGCAACCTCGGATGAGATAATTGAAGTGTGGAATGAAGTACCACACTTGTTGGATCTCTTTGGATGATTTGGTTGTGGATGCTCCAAACGTGGTTCCAAATGGAAGAAGAATACTACGAGTAATGGATGATCACATGGAAATCCTTTCAATATGTAAATTCTAATGGAAAAAGGTATAGTGTTGTGCAAATTCTTAAAGCTTCCCAAGATCAATTGTGAAGGATTGAACCTCATATTTATAGTCAAGGAGAGGTCGTGGATTATCCAACAAGGTTTGAATGAGTTACAGGATCATGAGTACATTTTCTTGAATTTGCAAGTTGATTTAGTTTGTGTAGTTAGATGGTTTGAATATTCATTTAAGGGGCAATGAATATTTAGTTGGATTTTGATTTTATTCGAGAAGGTGGTTGTACGTGAATATTTTTCTTCCACTTTTGTAGGGTTCTAGAAATTGAGTGGAGTGAGCTAGTTCAACTTGAGTGAGTTGGATGGTGAAGTGGAGATGAGTGAGGGTGAGTGGATAATTAGCTATTTATTTATTTAAATAGCTAATTAAATTATCCAATGGGTGTGAGTGTATTTTAAAGCATGATAGAATTAATTAAATTAATTATAAAGGGATGTGGGTGAATTTTAATGGAATGTGAGAGGGTAATGGTCTAAGATGCATTTAGGACTGATTTGGCACATTGTGTAGGTATTAGGGATGATTAGAAATAGGTATGTATTTTTAGGGTGTCTACATTTTCCCCTCTTTAAAGTGTTATTACGAAGTAATAACATTTTAAATATAGTAGACACATGTAGATCAATGAATGGATGATAGGGAAATGTGGTGGGCCTACTTGATTTACCCCGGTGAAGCATTTGGATGCCCCTAGTGAGTGTGGATGTTGCTAAGGTATTTTCCCCTCAAGCGGATGGGTGATGCAACAAAGTGATGGACATCCACTTGATAGGAGGAAGGAAAAGGATGATTCAAGAGGAATAGAAGAATGATGAGATGGATTTTTCATAACATGAGCTTCCATTCAGATAGTGAAAGTTAGAGCAACCTTATTTTGTTGTTGCAAAATAGAGAGTTGGCACCATGATTATGAAATAAATCATGATGTTTAACCCATTATGTGCATAAAAAACACACACACACAAAAAAAAAGAGAAAAAGTAAAACAAACCCAATATACACAATAAATGTATGCACCATGGCTATAAATGAACCAAGATGATTAACAAAATACTTGTAATTAGTCTAAGGAAAAACAAAATATAAAAAGTAAAAAACCCAATATACATAGTAAAATTATGCACCATGGCTATAAATGAACCAAGATGATAACGAAATACTTGTAATTGGTCAAGAAATAATAAAAAAAATGCAACACAAATATAAATAAAGATAATTAATTATGCCCCTAATGTGTTCCACAATGTGATGATTAAGTAAATTTGGATGCCCCCAAGTAAGGATTCATGTAAGGGGATTGGATCAGATTGAAAGAGTGGGGTCAAGTGACACTCTTTGTTGGATCCACATTGAAGAGTAATCTAAGATTGAATGGGTCATTTCCCCCAAGAAAGGATGCATGCAAGGGAGAAAATGAGCTAAATTTACCCCAAGAGAGGATACATGTGAGGGAGATGATTGATTTGACTTTCCCCCAAGCAAGGATACATGTGAGGGGTAAGATGATTTGTTTTTTTATAGTCGTAGGATAGTTGGAACAATCACTAGGATAGGAGTTAAAAGTTTGATTTTGTTGAGTTGTGTTGATTTTTGGAATTTTTGATGCTTTTGAAAAATGTTTTAAATTAGGATTTTTTGATTTTTTGGATTTTGTGATTATTTGAATTTTTGGATTTTTTGATTATTTGATTTTTTTTGAATTTTTTTTGATTTTTGATTTTTTAAATTTTTTGGATTTTTTTTGACTTGGTAAAGAGTGCACTATCTAAACTCATGTTCAAACAATTTTAAATATTTCATTCCATTAGGAAAAATGGATTGTAGATGATAGAGTGATGAGATATCTAACTCCATTCTTGACTCCACGCAACTAGTAAGATGTGAGGGATCAACACCAAGAGCCAAGAAGGACATGAGACAAAGGAGATAATGATATGAAAATGAAGATGATGGATGCAAAGACACAAGGTGTAACAATGGTCCATTTGGGAAAATGTGACTCATCTCCAATCAAGATTATCTGACCGATTCCAAGATGATTTCACTTTATATATTTTGACTAGACTTAGATCCATTGATGGCCTACTAATTGACAAGATCCAATTGAAGGACTTGTTGTCTCTCTTAACATGAGCAACTAAATTGTTTCTTTGGATTTGTATGATTAAGCACTTTTGATTCATATTTTCTAAGGATTTCTTTTGTTTGATTTGTGGAGTGACCCCATACATCTTGCCCCATGCCACCAATAAGAGGCAAGGGCTCAACACCAAGACAAAACATAGGTGAGTAAGGATACCTTCCTCCTTTCTCCGATCTCACACTACTAATAAGAAGTGTGGGCTCAACACCAAAGACTACTATGAAGGACAAAAGGTGTAATAATTTATTTATTTTTATTTTTTTTGATTTTTTTTTGTTTTGTTGATATTGTGCTTGTTGGGAAGGAATGGTTTCCCCCAAATCTCAGCCTCATGTGAACTAGTAGGATGCAAGGGTTCAACAGTAGATTGAGATGGACAGACAAATGACCCAAGTAAAGAAATTTAGTGTTTTTTATTAAAGAGAGAACTTGTTTGGAAGGAGGATTTTCCATCAGTAAGCTTCTAGACAAAACCATAGGTAAAAATATCCGAAATGGTAGAAACCATAATAGGGATGAGGTACACAATTCCTAATAAGAACAAGATTAACCTGTGTTTTATAGGTGAAGAGTGTGAAGATATGATGATGTTATGATTGAGATATTTGCCAATGGATGAAAAATTAAAATTATTTGTTTAGATGAGTTGATGGTACAAGCAGCCTCCCCAAGAGTGGAAAGTACATGTGGATAAGTATTTTTTTGCTTCTACGTTTTTATTTTCATATAACACTTTGATGAAGTGTTGGCGATGGAATATTTTTTTTCCTTTTCTTTTTTATTTTTTGATTTTTTTTTTCACAGATTAGGGTTAGAAATGGACTCATCATTTTAGAAGAGGTCCATGGTTATGTGAATCGAATGGTCCTTATTTACAAGACTTGGGCAAACAAGGTCCTATTCAATTAAGTAGATAGAAATATTTTCAATGAATTTATGATTTGATCAGTCCTTATTTACGAGACTTAGGCGATGAGGTCCAAGTCAACAGAGTAGATAGAAATATTTTCAATAAATCTATGATTGATTGGTCTGATTTATGAGACTTGGGTAGACGAGGTCCAAGTCAATGAGTAGATAGAAATATTTTCAATAAATATATGATTTGATGGGTCCTATTTTACAAGACTTAAGAGGATGAGGTCCAAGTCAATGGAGTAAATAGAAATATTTTCAATAAATCTATGATTTGATGGGTCCTGATTTACAAGACTTGGGTGGATGAGGTCCAAGTCAATGGAGTAAATAGAAATATTTTCAATGAATAAGGATTTATTATTCATGATGTTTGGTTTCAAAAGGTCATAAGGACCAAATGATAGGATTGGATTATTTGATGATAGATTTGTGACTAAATCTTGAAATGGATGTGTGTAGATACCCTTAGGAATACACACATCATGGAATGCATGAGTAAGATATATCTTGAAACATAGGTGATATTGTGGTCAAATCCATGAGAGGGATTTGTGTAGATGTCTTCTCTAATGGTTTGATAATGTCATAAGATTAGAATGAAGATTGCGTATTGGATGACTATTGTGGAACAACAATAGACTTAGAGTGGACACTTGAGGTATTGTGGACATGAAAGACTACTTAAATTCAGTGTCCAAACTATTTTTTGTAATGTTGTTATATCATGACTAGGAATGTCAGTTTTGATGGTAGCCACATTGTGAGGTGTAGGATCTAGTGATGAAATTATAGGATCAAGCTCAACATTATTCAATGATTGGCCCTTATCATTAGATTTTGCATTTGTACCATGAGTTGAAAAGGAGTCCTGAATCACTTCCAATTCTTTAGTTGGCGTGGTTGTAGTAGAAGTGTCTTCAACTTCAATGTCTCCATTGTCAAGTAAATCTTGGATGTAATGATGTAGTTTTGAACAATGATCCATAGGATGGATCACTATGCAGTGGTATTCACAATATTCTGATTCGTTATACCATGTAGGTTTTGGTTTCCCTTTTGTGAAGGGTATTGTTAGTGGATAAGTGACCATGTTAGTTCTTCTAATTGATGGAGGATGTTAGAGAGACTTTCTCCAAGAGGTGTGAATTGTCTTTTTTTGATTTCACATGGAGTAATTTCTTGACTAGGGAGTATGATTGTTTGTTTACTTGATTCGCTTGATTGATGATTTGAAGGATTCATGATGAGGCCTTTTACAATAAGGGATTTCTCAAGTTGAGTTCCTATTTTGATTACGTCTTCAAAATTGTTTAGACAATACATTTTCATTTGGAATGAGAGTTTTGAATGAAGATTTGTTATGAAAATGCCTATCAACTATTTTTTGGGTATGAAACAATGAAACTAGTTTGTGATCCCTCGCCATCATTGAAGGAAGGAGGTGAAAGGTTCATTGTTATTTTTAATTGTTTTGAAAGGTCCATTATGGTGAGTTTTGTTGACATCTCACGAAGTTTTTCTAGAAAATATTCATTCGAGGCATTGCATGTGGTTGTCATTGTTTAGTGAAACCAATGTTTGATTTGATCAAAGGTTAAAACTGTGTTTCAGATCAAATCAATGGATATTCTAATTTTTATTTGATTTGGGATTGATTTTAAAGTCTGTTAGGACTAATTTGATGAAATATTTTCTTAAGGTTGGATAAAGTGAATACCCAAATGATAAGACTCTTGATTTGTTTCAGATTTGAAATTTACTTAATACGTGAATAAAGTGAATATCCAACGTATAAGATTTTTATTTGATTTTGATTTTCTTAATACGTGAATAAAGTGAATATTCAACGTATAAGGTTTTGGATTTGATTCGTGATTTGATTGCTTATGAATTACCTAAAATTGAATAAAATGAATATTCAATATATATGGCTCTTGATTGATTTCAATTGGGTTTGATTTAATATGGCTAAATACGTGAATAAAGTGAATATTCAACATATGAATGATTTGATTGGAATTGATTTTTCTTAAACTTGATAATGTGAATATCAAGTATAAGACTTAGAGGTTGAGAATTATTGCGCTTAAATTTTGAAAAAGTGAATGTCAAAATAGAAGATGTAGACATTGAGAATGATTTTGCTTAAACTTGATAAAATGAATATCAAAGTATAAGACTAGATATGGAATGATTGATCAAATTTGGATATGGGTATCCAAAATTTAAAATTTTGGCACTTGAGCTATGGATGTGCTTAGCTTGGATAAAGTAAGTACCCAAAGCAAAGACTTGTGATTGAATTTTTATTTTTCTTAACCTTGATAAATTGAATATCAAAGTGTAAGACTTGGATTGAAATGGATTGCTTAAATTAGGATATGGGTATCCAAAATTTAAGACTTAGACTTTGATTTGGATTGAATGATGTGTTTAAACTTAGAAAGTGAATCCAAAGAGTAAGGCTTAGACTTGATTTAATTCAATTTGGAATGGGTATCCAATAGGAAAAAAAGATTTGATTTGGAAAATAATTTGATTTTTTGGGAATAGAACATGATGAGATTTGAGAGAATAATGTAAAACATAAATGAATTTGACTCAGTATACTAGAAAATTTCAATTTATCAAGCTTAGCGATTATTATTTGGCTTTGGTTTTTCAAGCTTCCTATATTAGGATCTCTCTAAATACCAAGTGTTATCCAAACTAGCATTGTACACCCGAAAAATTTCTAGTCGTTAGCTTTATTTTACCCCATTTGATTAATTAAGCTATTTTTATCCCGCTCGATCAATCAAACCGGGATCGTCACTAAGAATAATATAGATCTAATCCCACGGGTGAACTAGTCAAGTGGATGGGGGTTCTCATTTCATTGGCTAGCCCATCAAGGTTCCAACTACTTTGGGGTTCCTGTGGTACTCCTCACAATGAGTTTTAGGACTATATCCAAACATTTCCCACATTAAAGAAGACGGAAATAAATTGTTATCCAACCTACAATATAAGTTTATAAAGTTTATTAAGATAAAAAAATTGTTTTCTTTGATCAAGGAAATGTGCACATGATGTTAGTAGTTTGATTGAGTTTTCAAGGTAGTCTTCATACGATGTGGTCCTGCAATCAATAAATTAGTAGTTTTCCTACAGTGAAAACACAATATAAAATTAAAAAATTAAACTTTGTTGTTTCTTATTCTTATGATCATCCAAGAGGGTGCGAGAAAATATCAAATGACTTTGGTTTGATTAGATCGATTAGATAAATATTAAGAGAAAAATGATCATTATAATTTTTTATAAAATCTACGAAAATAAGGCTGAAAAACATTGCTTAAAATAATCGAAATAAATTAATACGCTATAAAAGTATGAAAATGATAAAAATACATACACATAATGTTAGTGCATGCAATTATGTGCGCTAATGTAAAGGGATATGTTAGCGCACTCAAGTAGATGTGCTAGCATGAAGGGTTACGGAAGCGCACTCAAGTAGGTGCGCTAGTATGACAAAAAAATCAGGTTTAGAACTGGTTATGGTAGCACATGCAAACAGATAATTCAACACTACAAAGGTGTGTAGTGATATGCTAGTGTGTGTATAAGGGCGGGGTAAACAAATAGTTGAACGCTAGCACGTGTAGTGATATGCTAACATGTGTACAAAAAAATGGTAAATAAATAGTTGAAAGCTATCGTGTGTAGTGATATCCTAACACACTTTATGGGTGACACTAGTGCATGTAGTGATACGCTAGCCTAGAGATTATGTAAATGCACAAAAATGAAAAATACGGTAGAATGACTATGTTTTTTAGATTTTCTCTCATTTCACTCAACCAAACACCTTGAAACTTTGACATAGAAGTTGAAACAAAATAAGTGACACAAAACAAAGTTATTTTCACAAAAAAAAAGCTAAAAATGATAAATAATTATGTGGGGGTCCCACCGGGTGTGTAGGAATGTATACAAAGAAAACTAAAACAAATGAAGAAATAAGTAAATAACAAACACATGCAAACCTTCCTTCAAGTTCTATTGCAAGCCTGGATGAGATAGATGAAGTGTGGAATGGAGTACCACATGTGTTGGATCTCTTTGGATAATTTGGTTATGGATCTTCCAAACATGGTTCCAAAAGGAAGAAGAATGCTACAAGAAATGGATGATCACATGGACAGCCTTTTGGTATGAAAATTTGATGTGAATCCAGATGCAAGAGGTTGAAATACCTCCAAAAACACACATAAACAGTTTGAAAATAAAACTAGGAGTTTCGAATAGCTTACTTCTCATTCTCGAATTCACACCGCTCTATTACATCATTACCATTCTCGTTTTATTTCAAGACTACTCTAAAACCCTAAAATGCCAAAAACCCTAAAAAGCCAAAAACCCTAAAATGCAAAACAACTCGAATTGACCCCAAAATTTGCGTACAATATGCATTCATAAATTAGGGCTCACATGAAATTTGGACTTATTCTCGACAAGCACAACAAAGCTTATTAAAGTTCTAAGACCTAGTCAAAAGTGGAAAAAACATTCGAGCCAATTTTAGGCCACTAGATGACGGAATTTGAGCCCAAAACGTGCCAAAATGAGCACAACCTTGTATGCAAATTTGACCCCAAAGACATAGTACTAATGTATATCTACCACCTTGTAAAATTTCAGGATGATCCAACAATCGGATCAAAAGTTATGGCCTCTGCAAGTTATGCTCCCGCATCAAAATTTCAATGGAAAATGGGCGAGTATTGCTGCAAATGCTTAAAGCTTCCAAGGATCAATTGTGAAGGATTAAGCCTCGTATTTATAGTTGAAGGAGAGGTCATGGATTGTGGATCAAGGTTTGAATGAGTTACAAGATCATGAATGCATTTTCTTGAATTAGCAAGTTGATTTGGTTTTTGCAGTTGGATGGTTTGAATATTCATTTAAGGGAAATAAATATTTAGTTGGCTTTTGATTTTATTGCGAGAAGGAGGTTTTACATGAATATTTTGCTTCCACTTTTGTAGGGTTCTAGAACTTGAGTGGAGTGAGCTAGTTCAACTTGAGTGAGTTGGATGGTGAAGTGGAGATGAGTGGAGGGTGAGTGTATAATTAGCTATTTATTTATTTAAATAGATAATTAAATTATCCAAAAGGGTGTGAGTGTATGTTTAAAGCATGATAGAATTAATTAAATTAATTTTAAAGGAATATGGGGAAATTTTAATGGAATGTGAGAGGGTAATGGTCTAAGATGCACGTTATGACTTATTTGGCACATTGTGCAAATTATAGGGATGATTAGAAATAGGTATATATTTTTAAGGTGTCTACAAATAGCAAGTGAGGTTTTCTCCCATGACTCTTAATAGTATAAACATACATACAGACCCAAGCATTATTATCTATTGTTATAACCTAGTCAATAGACAAAGACATGTATCGTCAAACTTAAGTTTCTCTCTTTCAAGTCTTATTTCTCAACCATATCTATGTATTTTTCCCAATCTCAATCACTACTTTCAGACCGGTGAGAATGATGAAAGTGTTGGACACCAATAAAAGATAGCATCTTCTTATGGTCACGAAAATCTATTATAAGACGGCCTCTTTTTAGAATATAAAAACATTAGTTAATTCAATTGTTTGATATAAAATACTTTTGAATGACCTTGTTAAATTGATATGTAATTGTCCCTCCATTGTGTGCAACTATTCCTTTAGTTATCTTGTGCTCCTCAAATTCTTTTTCATACCTAATATGTAAACAATCATCTGCACAATTTTCCATCTAGCAACATTCTTCACAACTCCATCTACGAGTTTGTTTTTCATATATTTCATGCATGTTTCTCAAGGTAGTATCCAATTCAAGTTGTATTTTCTTTTCCCTACCCAATTTCCAGCTATAGTTGTACATTTACATTCTTTGTAGGTTCAGTTTTATTTTCATTTTCAAAAAGTTCAATAAATGAAAACTTATAAACCTACTCTAACTTGAATTTCCTTCCCATGTCCCATTTTCTTACATTTCTCTTTCTATCCTAAATAGTTATCCCCTAAGTAGTTGATGTGGTGGAATTTAAATATTGTTTACTACCGAAGTTTCACCTCCAACATTCGAGCACATATATAATTTCATCCTAGCACTAGAATGAAATATAAATCATTCAACGATGCAATTTCAATGTCATTCATTGGGATGTCTTCAAGGGAAGACATTTCATTGTCATCATCATTGACAGCGAGTGTCAGTCATCAAATCATCAATGAAATCATTCTGATTTTCATTTCGAATGCAATCATTATCCTTGATAGTGTTGGAGAAGGATGAGATTCCGTAGATGGTTTCTCAAAATAAGATGCAATTTTTTGTATACCGAACCAAGAGGTGTTGCACTTGCTTTCTTTCCTAAGGTTCCCTTTTTAGTTGTCATTTTCCATAAGGACAATTTTTGAGTTGGTTGCAATGAGATGAAAATCAATTAAGGCATTGCAATGTCACATGACATGGAAAGAAAAATGACACTGATGATGATGCACATATATTGGCATGGCACCGTAAAATAAAAATGAAAACTTAAAAAGCATTAGACATATTTTAATAGATTATAGCATTGCTAACAACCTAACTTACAAAAGTAGATAAAGCAATGCGACATGATAGAAAACAAGTTTTAAATTGGATCAATACCTAATATACTTACTTGTACTAAGTACTTGTAGAATATAAATTGCAACACTTTATGAGTCGTAAGATCTTGAATTATTTTTATTTTGTGTAATATGTTGAATATTTTCTACTACTTGAACAATGCCCAAATCACAAATTCACAAATCGGAAAAGAAAAAAATATATCATTTGCTTTAGAGTAAATACTAAATAGATTTATGTATATATAAATGGAAAATTTAATCAAATTTCAAAATTTCTCCCTAAAATGTCAAAGAATTGACACTAAAGGGTCCATAGAATTGTTGACGTTCAAGAATGATATGAAATCTCGGCTCGTCGATTAAGTGGTGATTCATTAAAAAAATACGTTGGGATTAGAAATTTGTTAGTTATTTGCATGGGACAAATTAATTTTTGTGGATTTTTTGGGCAAAATGTGGTCAATCACATAGTCGACCAAATAGCCAAATGCATGGTCCAAAATTGCTACTATTCACCTAATTACGAATATTCACTACTAAATTTTTCCATATAACCTAGCTAATAGTCAAGACGATTAAATACCCCCAAATAATGTCATCATTAATGGGTGCATGAAAATTTGAGTCGGTCGGCTCCTTATCCGTTCCTCTTACAAATTTTGGTGGCCCTTCCTCCAAATGTTTCCTCCATTTTTCCTTTCTCCTTTCCACCAAGTTTAGTCTTTCATGCCATTGTGGAGATGCAGCATATAAATGAAGAATTCAGCTTACGAATGAAAATGGGATGATAGGCAAGTTCCCAGATAATATTACTAATTACGCCAAAAGGTGTTTGCACTACTAAGAGGTAGCAAACCGCTCTAACAGGGAAGAAAATGGAGGGTCACGATCGACTTGTTGACGACGTACGGGAGCGTAAGAGCCATACATGTGGAGGAAAGGTACAGAGGTTCTAGATACTAGCAATCACATGTGTACAATGCAATGTGAACGCCGAATGGTATATGTTATTAGATTTAGAAAAGCAGTTACTACTTTTGTAGTTGATGTTGATAAGGGGTATGATTGAAAATATTTATTTTCTATTAAAGCCATAAAAATGTTGCAAAATACATTTGAAGGGTTGTTAGATAACAGTTAGTTGTGTAATAATTGAATACAAATGCAAGTGAGACATGTAAGTTTGCTAATACTCAATCTCAAGAATATAGTGAATGTGAAGTGTTGTTGTCAAAGTAAATTGAAAGAATGACTAAGTGCTTTAACATATTATCTCTCCATGAAACTAAAATGAGACAAAATATGCAATTATATATAAACAAATCTGAAATTGTTGGTACATTCCAAATTTCTTTATTACCTCAACGAGTTTGAGAGAATCATTGTTAGAGCTATTTTGTGCATATCTTACAATCAAAGCATTTCATGAGACCACATTTCTTTTAGGCATTTTGCAAACAAAAAACGGTATATGTTATTTGTGTTATAGGGATAGTTTTTTTATATTTGTGTTTGTTTAAACTATGGGTGATTGATTTTGTATGTGTAGAAATATAGATGAGTTGTGTCATTTAAAAACACAAACATGAGGTCTTACCCTTAAAACTATTCAAAATGCAAAAAGTGATATAATGTACAAAGATTTGGATGGAAACAACTATAATTTGCATGGTCCTTTCTCGACATTTTAAATTTCTAGGTATTTGTGTGTAGATGAAGACATTAAAAATGTGTTGTTGTTGGTTAACATAAAGAAATAGGCAACAATAAAAAGGAAAAATTGAACATGTATGTTGAAACGTGTAATTTTGTAATTGTAGATATATAGACGAACCACTTCATTTAAAGGTTTCATCTCTTCATTTCAAAGTTGTTACAAATTTGTACATATACATTTACAAATCTCATATCATGAGTGGTATCATTTTGCGGACTATTTTATTTGAACTTAACATGAGAAGAATTATATCATGAATGGTAGCCTTTTGAGGGTAATTTTATTTCCAGTAAACATGAGTACATTTGATACCCCTTAAACAAAAATAGTGTCTAGGATAGAAGAAGTGTTGAGTAAATCAAACCTAAACATGTAACCATCTCCCCTTGAATTGTGATATTCGTGAAGGGTTGTTTTTGCTAGGGCATGACCCTCTACGGACCACATGTGCATAGATGTATTCAATCCACTTGTTTTGGTTGGTGTTCTCGTAAAATATTTGTTAACATGATTGGCACTTGCATCTGTTTGAGGCAACTGACTGTCTTAGAGAGAGAATTTTTGGTAGTTAGGTCGAGCATCGATTATCAAATGTTTTTCGACAAGAACATCCATTTCAATGATATGAATAGTCCTGTAGTGGAAAAGAAAATCATGATAGAATTAGAATTGAGCAACGAATGAAAAAAACAAACGTAAAGAAATTATAATTAATATAGAGAGTTTATATACATTGGTAATCGAGCATGAGATGAAGCTTATAGTTCACTTTTGATTATTCTAACGCAGGATTTGTGTAAGCACACAATGGAGCCTTCTTGTATTGATTTGTCGGTTACACGACTTGCAAATTTGGAGGGTAGAAGTGTTGTCTGAAAATGTTTCCCATCTGAAAGGTCAACACGATGTTGGGAAACCGTGTTGAGAATGGACCTTAGGGAGGACAAGTGTAGTATCTGAAATGTGGGGTCAACAATGGAACCGCCCTCAATCAATTGAGAAATTCCTTCGTGTGTCAAATTTATTTCCATGGAAACTAAAAGATGCTCGAGATAGTCGGAGTTCTGCAAATGTATGGTGGAAAATGTAAACTTGTAGTGTAGTCAAAGATGAAATGAAGGATGTGTTCTAGAAAGCATGCATTTGTAAGCAATGAGAACCTTTAAAGTTTGCTTCCTTTTTCATTTATATTTTCTAAAAATCGCAAACATGAGGTCTAACCCTTTAACAATTCAATATGCAAAAAAGTGATATAATGTACAAAGCTTTGCATGAAAATAACTAAAAATTGCATGATTCTTTCTCAACATTTTAAAACTATATGTATTTGTGTGCAGATATAATGAGGAACACATTAAAAATGGTTGTTGTTGGTTTACATAAAGAAGCGAGAAATTGTATAAAGGAAAGATATAATGAAGAACACATTAAAAATGTGTTGTTGTTGGTTTACATAAAGTAGCTTGCAATTGTATAAAGGAAAAATTGAACACGTTTGTTGAAAATTTAGATTATGTGTTCCATATGTTCTGCCACAATATATACATGCATTTATTTGAAATGAATTACATATTATTATGTTAAGAAAATAGAATGGAAAACAATAAGAACAATATGTACACTTGAAGTGAGAAAACTATAGGTATTTGTATGGAGACACAATGATAAAGAAATTAGGAATGCATAGTTGTTGGATAACAAAAAATGAACATGTGTTTGATAAGTTTGATTCTCTATCGGATATATACTGCCACAATACATACATGGAATTATTTGGAATGAGTTACAGATTTGTTTCAAAAACACTTATAAACTAACCACTATAAGCTATTTTTAAAATCAAATTTCTTACTTTTTGTTTGTGTAATTTTCTTTGCACGTTTCTTGTATTTTTGTCCAGTTGTAGATGCCTCGATTGGAATTCCCACTCTCCTCAATTTGTGGTGTGGTTCATATTTCAATGCATCTTCGTTAGAATCATAAATCAAGTAGAAGCCTCATGAATGATCTCCAATCATTCAGATTTTGGAGAGAAAAATTGGGGATGTTGGCATCAGGTGGAGGCAATCTCTGATCATTTCGGCTATCACTGTTTTAGGTGGTTTCGGTTGCTTGCAATGCAAAACATTAACAACACATTGAAGACATTTAAACTCTTCTTCCCTCTACAAGTGAGGCGTAGTTAATTTCAGTCTCATTGTAGGGAGGGAATTGTGTTTCTAGTCTGCATCATATTAAACTGGAGAGGGAAAAGAAGTATGTTAGTTTTAGAAGATGTTTTTAGGTATGACAGTAGCTTAAAAAGCCTTGTCAATGATCAATCTAACGTCCAACTTGGGACGCTTCGAAATGGCCTCATTGGGGAACAAGCCCTCAGCACATAAAAATATTGTCATTGACGAAGGCACATGCCCCCACATGTCACTTCGGAAAAAGGATTGGAGTCTAAATATAAATGTAACAATCAAAAGCAAATAACATGAAAGCACTCTACAATAATTTTTTAATCCATAACATGCAATAAACAAAACAAATGAATAAATACTTCAATCAATATTGAAACCCACCTGAATTTTGTTTAGAGACGACACTCTCTTCTTTACTCGGGAGAATGAGAATCACAAATACCCTACAAAAAACTGAAAAAAGAAGTTAATAAAACTAAATATATTTATACTTATTCAATTAGTTACATAAAAACAACCTTGTTTTCGACGCGAGATTATAAATTGATCAATGAATAGCCGAGCACCAATTTTCAAAGGCACAAATTAGTAACAATAGATTCACAATAGTCTATAACAGCAATGATCAAAACAATATAAGAAATTAACAACAATGCATTGCAATAGCACCTGTGATGATACCCTTTCAAAATCATAATTAACTTAAGTAAACGTGTTCAAAAGCATAATCTACTCAGTTCACTTGGTGCTCAGCTCTATACTAATTGCACCCAAAGTACTCCCTATGTGTCCTACACTATCCCCAACATCCCTTCTCACACAAAAAAATGGACATATTTTGGTTTGTATCCTGCAGAGTGGGATAGCATTGTTGTTGTTGTTGTGTGTTCACCAGCAAGTGTCATCTTCTGTGTTGAGCTGAGGGCCTTGCTAAGCTGGGTCGAGTTGAGGTTATGCTTTATGCGGATTCTTTCCTTGTACTGACGTGCCTTTAAACTCTTGTTGTTTTCCCAACCCTTGCTTGTTTGTGGTCCTGCTGACCTAGAAGTAATAGGATTCAAGCCCCCTCCTTAAAACCCTTTAGATGTGGCATTTGTGTAATATCAATTGTATGTGGCATAGTAAATTGTAATTTAGCTACAGGGTGATTTTTTAACTTCTACAATTCCAGTTTAAAATTCATATCCATTATATGACAAAAGTCAAAAAACCACTGATTTCTTTGACTTCCATATTTCAATGTGCAAATCATCTGCCAATTTCTCATAAGCCTTATGTGATTTAACATATAGGTTCCGAATGGCATCTCATAATTCCTTTCGCCTTGAAATAACCGAGCCAATGCAAGTTCTATCAACGTCTTGAGTGAAAAGACATTCACCTTTTTAATAACATATTTTGAATGATATGTGAAGTTAATACAACCCAACTGTTTTCTATTGTATCATTATTAATTAAACATGGAAGCATGAAATGTTGAATAAGACAGTTTTTAAATTGGTCAATATTCTCTTATTCATTGATAGAACTAAAAATATATATTAATTTATATACAAGTGTACAAAAACCAAGTCTATACAGTCAACTATTCATTAAGTAATATTTTCATTGTATGTACATCATATCTATTACAGTCACTTCAACAAGTCATTTCTCAAGACTTTCCAAACCAGATCTCAAATATAATGCACTATTTTTGATGTAAGAGTCTTCAATCCCAAGTAAACACCTGCATAACAATAAATGAAATTATGGTCAGTCTCACCTTTCACAGTGTTTAAAAACTCAATACCATATGAACAATAAATTGTGTAACCAGCTGCATAAAATAATAAAAATGACCAACTAAAATATTATCCATTGGATTAAATCCCAATAAATCTCAACCATTTGATTGAACTATCATAGTGAATCCATGTCAACTAACATCAACCAATCAGAATTTAGGATGATAGAATAAAAGCTGAAGGATGGATTACAATTCCATTTGTTCATGCAGTTTTCATCTCTCAAAGTCAAGAAGTGAGGAGCAAGCAGCTTGTAAAGACACTTATGAATTACAAACTATTTCATAATTCAAGCCCTCTATTTATTTTTTCAAAGTTTGCATATCATAAGAGAGTCAGATATGCCAATTGCATTTGCTTTAAAGTTTCTGAAGTCTTTTCAACAAATCTAATTTGTGCATATCCTGCCATCATGGCATTCTATGAGACCACGTTGGCTTGCAGTTATCTGCATAAGCATTCCTTGCAAAACCAAAAAAATCAAGCAGCGCAGTGCTCTGGAAATATTGACTGGTTTTAAAGCAAATAGTTCACAAGCTATAAACCTGTTAGCCATTTTGATAAAAGGCTTGTTAAATATGATGTTTATAACCAACTAGGACAAGTGCAAAAGTCCAACTATGAGCGTTTTTGTTGCAATTGATACTCTGTTCTGCCATGCACTACCAAAAACTACAGACTGAAATTTTGAGAAAAGTTTTCAAACTTCAGAAGGCTTCAGAAATTGGGATAAAACATATATTTCTTCCCTCTTACAAATTGTGAGGAGTTGTATGGCTACAATAATGCTGCTAAAACCATTATGGATGAAGGAAATATTCAACTGGACAATGATACAAATATGCCTAAACGTCCCCACAGCTGGTAACAAAATCAAAGACAGCAACTGAAAATTTAAAAAAGTAGTTTATTCAAAGATACCGTTTTGCTTTGTTTTTTATTATCTTATCACAACTCACTAATTAGATCAATTTTGAGTCTTTACCACATACGACATTGTACATGGTCACTGATGTGCTAGGCTATGACTATAGTTGAGTGTTCTTCATTCAAGAAGAAGATAACCACATCAATCTCACTAGAAAACTACAAGGGATCTACTTTTTCCTTGAAGTAATACATCTCTATATTTGGTTTAACATCAAGACATTAACAGAATGCCAGTCCAGGAAAATCATATTGTATTCATTTTTCTTAATGTCTTGAATACTTTTATTGTTGAAGTAAGGGTGTCAAATGTAAACTGACAAATGTAAACTGATCGGGTTGGGGACCAGTTTGTTGTTCCCAACGAAACACTGGGATTGCCTAATCAGGATACCCATATCTTCTGTACGTTGCAAAATCATATGCCATGACAGTGCGTGCAAACAACAAATACACTTCTTTGGGAACATATATTCTTCTTCTCTAGTGTATAGTCATCACTGCTATATAGGCATAAGTTTAATTGTATACATAAAAAGATGGAAAGTATTCTAATTACATGTGCAAAATTTATATTGAAAACATAACTTTAAATACAACACTACTGGAATATACAACTCGTGTCGTTTATATGACCACAACAAATAAGTTTATAGTCCAAAAGTTGTTGTATATTCATTTTGCAATTCACCATATTTAAATACAACACTACCGGAATATACAACTCGTTTAATATGACCACAACAAATGTTTCTATAGTCCAAATAAGTTGTTGTATATTACATTTCAATTCACCGTATTGTTCATTTTTTCCAGATATCTCATTCTCCAATTGAAAAGTATTTTTTCCAATCATCACTGTGATATTAGCATAAGTTTTATTGTATACATAGAAATTTGGAAAGTATTATGATCATATGTGAAAATTTTATATTGAAAACATAACTTTAAAAACTACATAGGAAGAGTCCGACGAATACAGTAGTTTGTCAAGTTCTCGTTAGAAATATGGAAGGAAAATTTTAAATTCTATCAATGAATAAGATAATATTGACCAATTTAAAAACTGTCTCCATTATTGGACCTTGCACCACAACCGGTGCCTATCCCTAGCAATGCTCACCCACCAGCCGTTAATGTTTTCATTATAAATTTTCCCTTCCATATTTCTAACGACAACTTAGCTTTAACAACTAGGGGAGAGGACCCGGTTGTGGTGCACCCTATCTTTGCACAGTCACCGCGCCACGTCACTGCCACCTGGGCGAGTAAAAACACTATAGATATAGGTATGTACTCTATAGATATAGGTAAAAGAGTAAATAAATGAATAGAAGGATTGTCAAACTCTATAGATATAGGTATGTACCATAATATCTCTTGCATTCATCATACAGAGTGGTAAAATTCTTATCTTCTTTGCAAAATATACATGTCTAACCATTTAAACAACTAGATAAAAAAAAATCTACCATAAAATCTTCATAAAAACCATCATATTTACATGTTTATCTGGCTACTTTTTTGATGTTACCAAACCTCTCGACAAATCCTTTTCAAAAAAATCTAATGTGACTTGATGAAACCAATCCTTTGCTGAATTGTCGTTAGAAATATGGAAGGGAAAATTTATAGAGTTTAAAGCTAAGTTGTTACCAATCCTCTCGACAAATCCTTTTCAAAAAAATCTAATGTGACTTGATGGAACCAATCCTTTGCTGAATTGTCGTTAGAAATATGGAAGGGAAAATTTATAGAGTTTAAAGCTAAGTTGTTACCAATCGTTAGAAATATGGAAGGGAAAATTTATAGAGTAAAAACACCACCAATGGATGCAGCACCAAATTCTTGACCTCCAACATTGCACCGCCACCTCACTGCCACCTCAGCGCCACGTGGACGATCCGCGTTTGTGGAGATGTCAAAAAAGTTGGTTTTTTTGCATGGGACCAAGTGTTGTCCACTTGCACGGCAGCTTGTTGTCCGGCTACCGCCATGCATCAATGCTCACCCACGAGCCGTTAATGTTTTCATTATAAATTTTCCTTCCATATTTCTAACGAACAATATAGTGAATTCTAAATGCAATATACAACATTGTTGAACTATACAAAGATTGTCATAATGAAAACTACAAGTCAATTAATTCCTAAAAATGAAACAAAATCATTCATATTCTAGCATATTCCAGCATTCATTTTTGGTATATTTATAGTTTCTTTTCCAACAATCATCTTTCATGTTGTGAATCAGGTATTTCATTTACACCATGAGAAAAGGTGCTATTGCTAGAAGATCAAGGAGGCCAAGTGAGAGGTGTACAATTATCACATAATTTAAGTGATGAAGAGGATAATTCAACACCAACCGGTAATGAACCGTAATGTAGAAACCCACCCACCGCCTCGCCTCAAAGAACATCTCGCAACAAAGAAGCTTAGTGTCATCCGAGGTCGGACAAAAGAAGATATGGAAAAGGCGATAGATGATGTTGAGTTTAATGGGTTCTCGCTAGAGCAAAGCAAGAAAAGAAGTATTCCATTCCACCCACATCATTACACTATTGGCTAAATGGTCTCACCCACACAAAGAGGAGGGGTCCTCCAACAGTTCTAACTGAAGAAGAAGAAGAGGAAATTGTTGAATGGTGCAAAGAAATGGCTGATATGGGTCATGGCTTGAGTTAATGCAATAAAGGCAAATGTTGCTCGATTTGTGAAACAAGACAAAACCCTTCGTAGAGATGGGTTTCCGGTAAATCATGGTGGGCGGATTCGTAAAAACGTCATCCGCACTCGCAATCCGAACCGCTGAGGGACTTGACAGGGATAGAGCTTTAAACTTGCGCCCTGCAATAGTAACCAAATTTTATGATAATTTGGCCAAAAGCTATGGAACCTATTCATACGGCGCTCATAAAATCTGGAATTGTGATGAGACTGGTTTGCAGGCTGGAAGAAATTGTGGAGTTCGTGTAATTGCAAAGAGGGGCAGTCGTAATGTCCCAAAGGTAATACCAAAGAGCAGGGAGTGGATCACTATATTGTGTTGTGTCAATGCAGCAGGTATGTCAATCCCAGGATTTTATTTGTTCAAGGGAAAGAGAATGATAAAGAATTACATTAAAAATTGTGAACCTGGAGCATGTATGGCTGCACATCCAAATGCATGGATGACAAAGGAATTGTTTTTAAATTGGCTATGTCATTTTGCACGTTCAGTACCAGGTGTGTTTCTCCAAATAATAGACACCTATTGATATTTGATGGCCATGGCAGCCATGTAGCATTACAAACTGTGGAGGAGGCAAACAAATTGGGCATTGATTTGATAACACTACCAACACATACTAGTCATAAGTCAGCAACCTCTCGACGTGAGTGTGTTCAGCCCTTTCAAGACATATTTTAGAGCCGAGAGGTCCAAATGGATGGCAGAGAACAAATGTGCGATGATGTGAAAGGAGTGACATTGCTTGAGCTTGCAAGTAGAGCCTTAAAAAGGCACAAACACCATCTAACATAATTGCAGGTTTCAAAAGAACTGTATTTGGCCATTGAATTATGATGCTCTCCTAAATGACATGGCATGCAGCCGTGCATTTGACATGCAAGGTGAGGAAGATGTTGATGCTGTCACACAAACATTTTGAGCCTATCTCAACGAATAAATCCCAATTAAATGACAAGAAGAGGTGGTACCAAAACTCAATTCATGCAAAATGTTGACTCTAGAGATGATATGGAAGCAAATGCAACACATGGAGTGGAGCTAAACGGTGCTCTGGAAACCCAAGTAACATCATCAACAATAAGGAGGGGGGTCTTCGATTTTGTAAGTAACAATGATTTGTCCTCGCCAAGTCAAGTTAACCCGCCACAATGGTTAGAGGATGCCATGAAAAACTTGGGTTACAAGCTACCATCCAACACAGAAGATCAAAGCTTAAATCTGCCTTCCTTTCCTGAAGGACTAGAACAAGAAGCAATAATTCATTACTATGCAGATGTTGGAGATGAGGATGAACAAGACGAAGTCGAATTTCAAGAGGATGCTCAAGAAAATGAAATTAACTTAGAAGTTATGCAACATGAACCTCAACACCCTGAAGAGACTGAAAACCAAGATGGACGCGGTACGTTACTTTCCCATTTTCTACGACTTCCAAGGGAGATCATAAACAAATCAGATGGTTCTATTAGACTGAGTAGGCATTCACAGATTTTGACTGCACCTGAGTACATGGAGCTATTGGTTGATGCGGAAAGAAAAAAGGAGGAACAAGCAAAACTAAAGTTACGGAAAAAAGAAGTGGCACAAGAAAAAAAGGTTGCTAGACTTGCAAAAAAAGAAAAAAAGATCATAGGAGAAGCTTGAAAGAGAAAGGGAGAAGCAAGCTAAGGAGCAACAGAAAGAGATTGAGAAGGCACACAAGCAACAAAGGAAAGAGCAAGAGAAGAGGGAGAGGGAACTTGCAAATCAATTAAGGGAATACGAAAAGAGGATGCGTGTAAGTTCTCAGAATCGATCATGAAAATCGAAGGATTTTTCAAGATATGTTAAATATTCAAATTCCAGTGTTATGCTCAAATCGGAACACCTCCATCACTTATGAATAACTCTCAGTATAGCCCCATCTTGGTATGTATCACCTCATTTACTTTGTACAAGTTCAAGCAGCCCTAGTAGTTCATTTGCAATGCCACCATGGATGCAAGCTTCAAAGCAGGCAACCAACTCCTCTCACAACAACAGTGCAAATCCCTTTTCAAGCGGACAACCAAATCCTTTTTCAAAGCAGGGGGACCAGATCCTTTATCAATGGGCTGGGCAACCAAATGCTCACAAAAGGGATTCTAAATCCCTTTTCAGTTGGCCAATCGAACACTGTATCGGCAGGAAAAGAAAATCCAAAAGCAGTATAGAATGAGGGACCTATTAATTATACTAACTAAGATATTGAACATGTGCCCGTAAACAATGCTTATTACCCCATATGATGATGGTAGTAATTTTGTTGGTGATACAATTTTGCTAGATGTATTCACCGAAGCCTTCCTATGTAGTCTCTAAAGTTATATAGTGCAATATAAATTTTGCGTATGTAATCAGAATACTTTCCAGCCATCCATGTATACAATTAAACTTATGTTAATATATCAGTATGATGATGCTCTATATTTTACACCCTATTTGGCGGTGTAATCAGAATACTCATATTAATTTTGCGTATGTAATCAGAATACTTTCCAGGCGTCCATGTATACAATTGAACTTATGTTAATATATCAATATGATGATGCTCTTTATTTTACACCCTATTTGGCGGTGTAATCAGAATACTCATATTAATTTTGCGTATGTAATCAGAATACTTTCCATCGTTCTATGTATACAATTAAACTTATGTTAATATATCAGTATGATTATGCTCACTATTTTAATAGTGCAGTGTTTAAAAACATTAAGGATCATTTCCTGAGTGAGAACCCTCTCATCTCTACCTTTTCTTCTCATCTTCGTAGCAGGCCGAGCCAATGCCGAGGACGAAGTCGGTCAGGAGTGGAGAAAACGCACGCACCCACCGGTCTGCAAGATCCCACGAAATGGTCGCTCGAGCTCTGCAACCGAACACGCGAAAAACCAGACTGAACGAGCTCCCTCTCCATTTCCCATGAAATGCCATGGCCCGATTTGGCGGTGACTATCTCCATAAACCTACCCGCGCATTAACGGCTGGTGGGTGAGCATTCAATGCATGGCGGTAGCCCGGACAACAACTGGCGCGGCGAATGGCGTGGTGTTTTTACTCACCAGTGGCAAAGTGACGTGGTGCAAAGTTGATCTGCAAAGATAGGGTGCACTACAACCGGTGCAATGCGTTACAAAGAATGCAGCCCGTGGGAGCAACATGTATATATGAACCATGGAAGACACTTCAAACATTTAGACTCAAGATCGAGAGAACGCTAATACAGAAGTGAGCAATTACAACAGAAAACAATGTAAATGGCAGTAACAGAGAGTGGTAATGCCTATAATTAGACCTAGAAATTGCTTAAAGGGGTAATTAGACCTGTAAATCTGTCTATAATTAGACCTAGAAATTGCTTAAAGGGGTACTTGGGTATTAGAAAATAGATTACTTTAAGTCCAATGATGAGGTAATGCTGCTAAGTTTTTTAGAAAACAATTGGGTACTGATACAAAAAGAAAACAATTGGATACACTAAGAGGTGAAGCAGAAATTACTAGATATCTTCATTAAAGTTCCTCTTGTTTCTATATAAACACTAAAAAAATTGGGTACTGATATGTTTCTAACTCGCACTAAACAAGATACTGTTTATTCAGTTCCTCTTGTTTCAAAATATACAAACACTAAAAAAACAATTTCTAGATTCTTCAAAATCATAAAAGTTCATTTTGCAAACTCGAAAAGGAATTTCCGAATGTCCATATCTTCATCAATCTTTTGACACAAAATAATAGAAATCAATGCGGTGAGGTCAAGAATTTGGTCCTGCATCAATTTGGAAGCCGAATGTCTGTAATGCAGAAGAAATCAATCTTTTGACACAAAATAATAATCAACTTTTTTTTAAAAAAAATTTATTGTCTTATACGTATGAAGTAAATTGTAGCAAGATCAAAACATGAAAAAAATCGCCACCCAAATTCCTTTCCCCACTCAAGCATGCAAATCACATAGCCTTTGAATCTCCCCCATGCATTCAGATCCCAAAACATATAATTTTTGCCACCTACAACACCAAATTTTTGCTACCCAAAACAAAAAACAAATTACATTTGTTGCTGCAAACACTGAAAATAAACACTATAAAATTCCATAGAAAGAAAGACATTTGTTAAGTCCAATGATGAGGTAATGCTGCTAAGTACTTTAATGTTGATATGTGAAGTTAATACAACCCAACTGTTTTCTATTGTATCATTATTAATTAAACATGGAAGCATGAAATGTTGAATAAGACAGTTTTTAAATTGGTCAATATTCTCTTATTCATTGATAGAACTAAAATTATATATTAATTTATATACAAGTGTACAAAAACCAAGTCTATACAGTCAACTATTCATTAAGTAATATTTTCATTGTATGCACATCATATCTATTACAATCACTTCAACAAGTCATTTCTCAAGACTTTCCAAAAAAATTACTACCATCATCATATGGGGTAATAAGCATTGTTTACGGGCACATGTTCAATATCTTAGTTAGTATTGGGTACTGATACAAAAAGAAAACAATTGGATACACTAAGAGGTGAAGCAGAAATTACTATTGCACTATATAACTTTAGAGACTACATAGGAAGACTTCGGTGAATACATCTAGCAAAATTGTATCACCAACAAAATTACTACCATCATCATATGGGGTAATAAGCATTGTTTACGGGCACATGTTCAATATCTTAGTTAGTATTGGGTACTGATACAAAAAGAAAACAATTGGATACACTAAGAGGTGAAGCAGAAATTACTAGTGCACTATATAACTTTAGAGACTACATAGGAAGACTTCGGTGAATACATCTAGCAAAATTGTATCACCAACAAAATTACTACCATCATCATATGGGGTAATAAGCATTGTTTACGGGCACATGTTCAATATCTTAGTTAGTATAAAGGACTACAACAAATGGAAGACCAAACTTTTCCAATCTGAACGCCTAAGGGGCTACAACAACTCTTAATTCTGATCCTATAAACACCAACAAAAATCCATAACAGGACTCGTATAACACTGAAACCTATAGTTAAGAAACCAACCCTCACAGACCTCAAGACTATACCTTTTTACAAGCTTTCTGAAGAAATCAGGCACCCTGGACATCCATACCATGCCCAACACTATCCATTCACAACCCACAAAAGAAAAACCAGAGAGAATTGGTTATTTCACTTCAATCAGCCTAATTGACCCCTCCAAATACTTCATCAACCACAATTCGATAACAAAACACTGTAGCAAGATCAAAACATTAAAATCCACGTGGCGCTGAGGTGGCAGTGAGGTGGCGGTGCCACCCAAATTCCTTTCCCCACTCAAGCATGCAAATCACGTAGCCTAAGAATCTCCCCCATGCATTCAGATCCCAAAACATATAATTTTTGCCACCTAAAACATATAATTTTTGCTACCCAAAACAGAAAACAAATTACATTTGTTGCTGCAAACACTGAAAATTGTCACTTTACTGTCCAGATTTCACAACACACAGTACCAGAACTAAACACGCAGTACCAGAACTAGTATTGTATCTTTTTCGCTGTCCCCCAACACCACGCAACTAGTATTGCATAAACGCATTAAAAGTTACAGTAATCCCATTAACAGCAATAAGCAACTGAACATGAGCTCGCATGGCACCCATAAACACGAGACTGGCGCTCATAAACGCATAAACGCATTAAAAGTTACAGTAATCCCATTAACAGTAATAAGCAACTGAACATGAGCTCGCATGGCACCCATAAACCCGAGACTGGCGCTCATAAACAAGACAAATACACCAACGATTTTAAGCTTGGATTTGTAAAATAAGACGGGTGAAAAAACAAATTTCTTTTGCTGAATGGCAAACAACAAACTTTCCATAGTAGTACAGTGTTTAAAAACACTAAGGATCATTGCCTGAGTGAGAACCCTCTCACCTACCTTTTCTTCTCATCTTCGTAGCAGACGAGCCAATGCCGAGGACGAAGTCGGTCAGGAGTGGAGAAAACGCACGCACCCACCGGTCTGCAAGATCCCACGAAATGGTCGCTCGAGCTCTGCAACCGAACACGTGAAAAACCAGACTGAACGAGCTCCCTCTCCATTTCCCACGAAATGCCATGGCCCGATTTGGTGGTGACTATCTCCATAAACCTACCCGCGCTCATTAACGGCCGGTGGGTGAGCATTCAATGAGCATTCAATGCGGCGAGTGGACAACACTTGGTCCCATGAATTAAACAACAAACGCGGATCGTCCACGTGGCGAGTGGACAACACTTGGTCCCATGCAATTAAACCAACTTTTTTGACTATCTCAGGTCCATCATCAGAACTTACAGCTTAAGGTATTCATGTTTGAAGCGTGAGGAGATATGGTAAAAACGGCTCAAAAGCTAAACAGCACAACACAAAACAGAACCTCATTGACCAAGAACCAAAGCTGTAGAATTGGTCATAAGAGGAGGCTAAGAAATATAGTTCTACTGCTACATACAAGTATAAACATAATTTAAATGCATACCTGCAGAATTCAATTTAACGCAGGGGATTGACTAGAACTTGGAGAGCCTGAAGAATGAAATTATAGTGTTAGTGACCAGTATTTAAAGGTTAATGCATGTAAAAGCTATAAAATAAAATTTAAAAATAGTAAAGCCAAAGCAACATGTAAAATCAAAAAAGCAAAATTGTTAAAAATAGCAAAAGCAAAATTGTTAAAAATAGCAAAACCATCATTTAAGACATCAAATTTGACACAGTCCCATAAATGTCTCAAAGCCTTTTCCCATAGGATTAACGCATTCGGCGTAATGACGAGAATAGCGAGTTACAGGTGGAAGATAAACGTGGTCTACATGTCACGGAAGATTGACAGGATACACAGTAATAACTAACATATGCTTTAATACAAAACCATGAGCATACGCGAGGTAAGGGAAAACACACGTGTGGTAGTCCATCGTGCATAACCCCATGTCTCCAAAGCGTCACCATGAGGATGTTGGTATGGCCGGCGTGCTCTTCCGGGTGATTTTATCAAGAGATCATTTCATTTATGGCTAGTAGATCATGCAAATCAATCGAAGAAGATTCGAATATACTACTTGACATGGGTTAAATTTGGCCCAGGCCTGTTTAGGCGTTTTCACGATTTTAGCCATAAAATACTTGCAAATATTTGAAATAATCACAAAGCGACTTGCATATTTTAAGTATGACCGTCATTTTTATATGTAAAAATAATTAAATATATACTGAGAATAATCGATTTATAGTTTGTTAATAGTATAAAAATAACATTGTTTTACATTTTTGAAGGGCAATATTTAAAAATGACCATCATCTAAAAATTGTTTGACAGGCATAGGTGGCCGTCAAATTTAACCCCTATCACTTTACATTTCATGTTAAATATAGTTGACTTATTAAATTTAGGGATGTGAAAAGAAGTACACATGGTACAAAATATTTTCTATAAATAGATTGACTAAGAACTGACTTTTGGGTACATTTGTCTAGTTTTGTTCTTCATTTATAGGTCCTCACTTTACATGGTGTAACACCTATGTGTGCTCGCAATAATTAAATCACTAACCTACGGTTTGATTAGGGGGATGCATTAGTTATGCAATCGGGTAAATCTCTACCTTGTTTATGTCAATACTTAAATCGAGGCAATCCGAAAACCCCAAGTAGCTACTGTGAAAAAAGACATGCAACCCATTGTTGCATTGATGAACTCTGAGGAAATGGTTGTTCCTAAATTTGGGAGGGCTTTGCATATTATACTATCAGGGCCACTTTTCCCTTATTGTACATTGCATAATATCTTTGAAAGCCTTTTTTTAATTGTTTCCATTTTGTTACTCCAAAATAATTTAGGATATGAATGGATTTAACATTGACATCTGCATTTTACATCTTTAAATAGATGTATAGTACTTTTTTTCATTTTCTGATTGTTCGGTTTCTATTTTGGTGTTGTCTTGTTGTATATTGGTGTATAGCTTTTAATTGTATTTTGTGTGGGTTCTATAATATATCAGCATGCAAAAAAAAAAATAGGAACATCTGTAATCTTCCTTTCACATCGGCATAAAGGAGCACGTGCCTTTGACGATGGCGGGGAGTCGATGTGTGCTGAAGGGTTTCCACCTCTAGGAGGCCTCGTCAAAACCCTCCATGTTGGGCGTTAGGCTGCTTATCGGTAAGGCTTTTAAATTTTTCTCGCCACAATAGATTATATCCACTTACATCTCTTTGCATGGTTTATTCGTATTTAGGAAAAAGACATTGCATATGTTGTTTCCTATTTTACCCGGAGACAAATGTGATACTTGTTTCATATAGATTTTCATTGTTGTTTGACATATTGTGTGTTTTTTTCCCATTCCAACTTGAAGAAATGAAGACAAGAAACACAATTGTTCTTCCTCCATACAATGTGACCGTCACTACTCCCCACTTGCAGAGGGAAGATCTATAGGTGCTCTTGGTTATTAAAGGGAAAAAACAAACCAAATTCCAACCATTTCACTTCACCCAAACCACTACTCTTTCAGATTGTAAAGAAAGATAAATACATTCAAGAAAGACAAAATAGTACACTTACCTATTTAAGAGGAAAAAAACACTTCTCTTTCGATTGTCTCTTCAGGAAACCAATGTCTACCTTTTAACTGCTTTCCCTTCTATTGTTGACAAAGATCTCCAAATGCGTGTGACTTCTATCTTGATGCACAATAGGAATGCAACGTCATTTTATCTTCCCCTTCCCTGCGTGCATATCTATCCTGACAAAAAACAAGCACGGAAAGCTAATTTGTTTTCCCCTTGTGTAATTTCATATCTTTCATCCGCTTTACGGTTAAGATTTTCATATGTGCTCGTTGCATAGTTAAGTGGTTTAGATTATTTTGCAGAAATTTTTTTGGGGGCTTCGTTTACATCGTGGCCATAACTTTGACACATGGGGGCCTTTCCTTGCTGATTGAGGGTTGTTCTGATGTTCAACCAACAGTCCAGCTTCTCAACTTTTCCCCCTCCGATTGTTTTTAAATACGAACAACAACATCGCATGGACCTCTCAGATGGTGTACACTTTCTAACAACTCTTCGCCCTCTAAATTTGCGAGTCAAGTTTCGGATGGAAGTTTGAAAGACGGATCCATTATGCAGCTTCGGAAAACAATTTACGAATGATCAACCATGAATTTTACATATGCATATTGTTTTGTCATTGTTTTTTTGGCTTAGGTCTTCCTTGCAGCACTAATGTTTTTCTCTCCGTTCTCTATGGTGCGTTGCGGGTGCAGATCAGTACTTGTTTCGAGATATGGAAATTTTGTTGGAAACATGTGCCAAAATTGGTGCTCACACTCCACTCCCAACACATGTCATTCGTGGAAAGTAGTTTTCTCTAGATGCAAATTGTGTACATGGCAATGTCTTGGTCCCACAAACACCTCCTCAAAAAAAAATTGGCTTTCCTAATAGTTCAAGAAGGCCTCTACGAGATCAATGATCTGAATACAACCATGTGCACATGGTCTATTAAAGGTCGGGCCCTTGGGAAAACAGCTCTTCAACAATATAACAATACAAAAGGTAGTGGCTCATATTTTGGCTTTGATTTTGTGGATAGCAAAGGAGGCGAAATCCGCATTACTTGCTTCAACGAAGTTGCAGAAATGTTCTATGGCCAAATAGAGAGTGGGAAGATGTATACCATCACAAATGGAAGGATAGGGAATGCAAAAACAGGTTATAACCATTTGAAAAATGATTTCAATATTTTTCTCCAAGCATCTTCAACTGTCTCTCCTCTTCTTGTCAATGAGGAGACAATACATGTGCATAACTTTCACTTCACGGAAAACAAAGATATACCTGGAAAACTTGTTGGGGCCTCTGTTGACATTATTGGCATTTTTTTAGTAATATCTTCGTGCTCCACCATATGTAGGCATGATAAGAGTGAAACTGTATGAAGAACCCTGTAGTTAAAGGACATGTCTGGATTTAGTGTTTACGGGAAACAATTTACAAGAGCTTGGCAAAGAGCTTCGGGAGATGGTTTTTGTTCCTTTACTCCTAGTGTTGGCATTAAAATTTGCGCGGGTCTCCAGTGTCAATGGAACTTTCCTACACCAAATGCTTTGTCAATCCTCAAATTCCCGAAGCTAAAACACTTAATGATTAGGTCGCATTCGAAAGCTACTCTATTACAACACCATCCATCACAGATAGGCTTCTGGTCCCACCGAAAACACAAAGCTACGACCACGATCTCACAGATCCTAAAGATGGATAATACAAATAGTAGTGAATGGGTTACACTCAAAGCTGTAATCACAAACATCTCAATGGATAATTTTCGTTATATGGTCTGCCCTAACATTAAAGGCAACAAACAAGGTCTGAAAGAAAGTCCTTTCGAAACAAAATGGGTCATGGTTCCATGCAACTTGTAAGACACATGTCCAACAATGTGAATATAGATACGCACTTTGCGTAGATTTGAAATATTCCACAAGGGAGCTACAATCGGTTGCAGCGTTTGATAGCTCGGTGGAGTTGATCATGGGTGTCGCCACAAAATACCTGCAATTTCTTTGCATAGATGACGAGGCCGCCTCCGAGATTGCAAATCAAATTATCAGCCACGAATATAGCTTCACTCTCTCCTTACAACAGAGACATTTTGGGGAAGCAAAAATCTCAAATGTGTCATTCTTGACTCCTAAAATATTGAGGATCTCACATCCCCTGCTTGACTCTTTCTTCCCTAAAGAAAAAAACAACTTTTGAACGCATATGGTTTCTACACTTTTACTCCTAGAGCATTAGCAACTTTGGCGGGCATCACATTGTTGGAAGCTCCAAAATCTAGAATGCAATTACTTAATTTATAAACATTAATAAGTAATGACACATAGAATGGCTCGATCCTTTCCGATGTAGCAGGAGAAGGAGTAGAAGGAGAAGAGCTTGTAGCTACATTGTTTGAAGGAGTAATCCTCGGACTAGACAAGATACCCCATGAAACACTATTTGTTGGAGTATTAGAACCATTACTTTGCACATACTTAACCAACCTATTTAAGCGATCGAAATTCCCTCAAATACTCAAACTTGACATCTAAACCTTGGTCTTTTTAATGTGATCAATAATATCGAAAGCTTGACTTACTTGATTGGATGCACGTTTCCCCTTTGCTGGATTGAAAGAACCTGCATGCTTATCTCTAGGAGCTAATGAAGAAGGTAGTGTACTTCCCCTTTTTAGGATAGTAACATCTAGCCCAGGATCTTCTCTTTCTCTTTTTTGGCCACTTTAGGATGCTTCAGCATTTTGGCATGTTTGGGACCTTGTGAATACTACAAATGTGTGACCATCAGAATCTTCAAAAGATTCATAATAGCCCTCATTAAATTCATAGTCCAGGTAACCAATGTTGGAGTCACCAGCGGGATCTACAAAGTCTTCTTCATCAAATGATTCATCAATGCCAAGATCTTCTTCATTAGTTTCCAAGTTGTTCCTTGGAGTAGCTTCAATTGCCAACCGTTGTGGTGTAGCAGTAAGTCTATTTCAATTTTGATTTTGACTATTAAAGGTCGAGCAGGAGCTATTCTTAAAGGAGTCACATTTCCTCCTTGAGATATCTACTTCTTGATTTGCAGCATATCGTTAGCCAACCTTTGCAGCAAAGGGTCGAAAGTACTTGAAGAAGCTCCATTGCCTTTGTGGGGTGATTGTCTGATTTTTCCAGCCATGATCAAGTCATCTTCAACCTCCACAACAGCATTTTGTGCTTCTACTAGATTCACAGGTCTTGCCTTTCGCAAATTGATATCCAACTTCAAGCAACAGAGTGTTTATAAAAAATGTCTTTTGATTTTCATCGCTAAGCGCAGCAGAAGTGGGGATTTTATACAAAATCCTTTGGAACCTTGCAATAAAGTCCCGCATGTTCTCATTTGGTTCCTTCTTTAACTACGTCAGTTGAGTGATCAAAGTGCTAGCGTCTTCTGCAGGTTTGAATCTCTTCAAAAATTATTCTCGCATGGACACCCAATTTGTTATAGTTCCAGGGGCTAACCGATAGAACCATTCTCTTCCCTAATCATGGAGAATATTAATGAAAAGTCGTACCGAGACATCTTTATGCTCCACCGCAAACCCACCACAAGATATGAAGAATGTTGTCAAGTGATCATCTAGTTTTTCTGGCCATCTCCAAAGAATTTCGGGAAATTCTTTCTAGACCCTTTAGGCAGATCATGCATAGGTGGGGTCAAGTTCAGTGGCCCAAAAGTTGCTCCCCATGGAACAGGTACTATCTAGTTTTGATTTTGATTACGCATTATGAGTGGGGCACATCTTTTATGAGAGTAGACTTGATGAATAATTCCAGTTTGCCGGATTATGCTAAAGATGATCGGATCTGGATGAATTTGTACTCTTCTTCTGGTGAGAGACTAGATATGCGGCTTCTAACTTGAGGAGGATCATTGAAATTGAATTGATCTTGCAATCTGTAGAAATGATCGGTCATTCCCAATGCCTTCATAGATCGGGTGAATGGACATTTAACCAAGTTGAAATTTGAATGGGAAAACACTCTAATCTGCAAGAGATAAGTTTTGATCTGCAAAGATAGTTGTCCCAGTAGTCGCCAAAAGCTGTTAGCTAGATTTTCTGCATAGTGAAAACCTAGGCAAGCATAAGATAAATCTACCTCATTTACTTGGTGAGGCTCCCATGTAATATTTTGTCAATTATATATCCTAATATCTATTTGTGGGTATTACTTTAACCATGTAGTTCATGAACCATAGCTATACGGTTACTGCGTGCAAATAAATTTGTAAAAAGAAAGGAAAAATCTGCAGAATAAGAAAATAATAGGAAACGGAAGAAAGTAGAGAGGATGTGCAACCCAAGCAATAGTTTACAGAGTTGATTGCATGCACATAGATTAAAACAAATAGATCATTAAGCACATAATTCAAAGCAAAGGAAACTTTCAGATCTAGATCTAAAATAACACAAAGTTTATGAACATATCTAGAAAGAAAGTAAGAAGCAAAATGCACCGTTGACACAAAATTCTCTGGAAAATCTCTTCTATATTCCTCTGCTTGCAGAAATTAGGGGTTTCAGCTCAAAGTCTGGAACACAAGAATGGTAATTACAAATTCCGATCCTTTAACCCGTAGTTTCTTCCTCTACTTATAGCACGTAGAGGGGAAATTACAAATGGGAGACTATAACTGAACTAGATCATAAACAAGAAGTAAAGAGAATATCTAGAAATCATCTTCCTTTAATTCCTCTCTTAATGACATGCATCAGGAGTTCAAGTCAAAATTGTGCACATCTATCAGTTAACTCAAAGAATCATTCAAAATAACTTAAAATAATGGTTTTAAACCAATAACTTTTAAGTTTACAATTACATACTGGGGACATAAGAAATAAGAGAAGAAAGAAAAGAAGAAGGAAGATCTGCCAGCTGTAACTCCTACACTTTCTTTTTGTTTTGATATTGAATATACTTTTCAAACATATATTTTAGCAATTTCCCATCCGCTTTATCCACAACTTCTTTCTCTCTGTCTTGAATTACAGCAATCCTTCGCTCAAAACTTTGATGTTTGCTTCCACCTTCTTCAAACTAGGCCCAAACTTCTTTATGTCTTATTATAGCGTTATCATCTTACTCGATTGAATTCATCATGAAAGGCCTAACAACTTCATCAATCCTCTCTTGAATCATCGAAGAGATCCTTCCAGGAATCGGGAACTTTATTGGGAATGGTCCTTTTGTATGATGAAACGTTCTCACAACCACTTCCTCATTGGTGAAAGCAATTACATTTCTTGGCTGATCCAATGCCATACCCTCAAGCACCCGCATTTTTTTCAAAGCATAATTCTCAAGATCTCCAAGTAGAAAGAGACTATGAATTCAAGTTGCTTCCCCTTTTCAACCGATCCATCAGGCATAATTCGTTCTGCAATCAAAACCTCCTTTGGCAGCTTATTTATCTCGACCAAAGTGCCCAGGTTACTTTCAGCCATTGTATTCATATCTACCATGTTTGTCACTAGTTGCTTCATTGAACTAATGCATCCTTCATAACCTTTAGACAAACTAGCACCTCCCTGAGTTGTACAGAAGCTTGGCAAATGATTAGGCTCTTCCATTCGTCGATAGCTCTAACTTGGTTACCTACATTTTCCACTTCCTGCATCAGATGATCACTCACCTGCTCATGTGCTGAAATTGGCTGAGAGAAAGGTTTGGCAACCTTAGCAATGATCTCACACAACTAGGAAACCTATTTTTGAAGTTCATATTTTTCTGCCTTCTCTTTGTCAAGCTTAAGGAATGAAGAATTTATTAGTGTCTGTTTGTTTTGCTTTAATCCTTCAAAGGGTAGTTTGACCTATTGGAACCTTGGTTACTTGATATATTTTCTGCCGTAAGCTTGCCTTTCTGCTTTCCCTCTACTAAAACTGATACCTCAATGAACTTTTACCTAATTCTTCAATAATCAACCTAGAATTCACCTTAGCAACTTTAGGTTTTTTATCTTTTCCGCCCAAACTCAAGACCAGCTGCAAGTCATGTTCCTCCAGGTCGATCTCCTCTCTAGCTTTTGGGATTGACTGCAAAGCCAACCACTTTGAGAAATTGCTTCTCAAAGAATGAGAAGTCATTGAAAGCACCACCATCTTGTGTTCTAGTTCCTCTCCATCCAAGTTTGCTACAGTGTCGTGACTACCATCTTCTGAATTGTCCAAAGACAATGCCCTTTCAAACTCTGCCATCTGTAACTTTAGCTTTTCTTCATGAAGAGGTGAAGATTGGAGTGGTTGAGGAGAAAACACAAACGTTGTTGGATTCAATGAAGGAATGACAAGATCTCCTTGAGGTTCAAAGGCAGGTGAAGTGCTGTGAGTTGACGCTGGAGAAGTTGGAACTAGCACCATAGCCGTAGAAGTGTCCTTTTCCTGTGTCTGAGACTTCTTGTGCACTTTAAGCTTTTCAGGCCTTCTACTGCTTTCACCTTTGTGCTTTCTTTTGATGGAGTCTCTTGCGCTAAGGTTGCATGTGATTTGATTCATCAAAGCTTCATCAAGGCAATACCCCTTTCTCAACGCAACTAGTTCAAGGTGTTAACAAGAACCACGGCAGATCTTTCCTCGATCGTGTGGCAACCACCAATGTTTTCCTGAAGAGCGGCTCTATCCCCTCCCATTTGATGATAAGTGTCAAGTAACATAGGCCTATCATCTATGAGATCTGTAGGTATCCAAGCTAATCCATAATCAAACACTCGTTGCTCTGATAGCCTGTTGAAGTCTTTCTTTCTAACTTTGTACTTGTTTTTGCACTTCATCCAGAAGTCTTCTAATGAAGGCACATGCGAGTATTCCCGGAGATTGTCTTCTTTGTTATCCCATATGGATTGAATTTCATCCGTCTTTGGGAAGAACTCATGCTCATACTCAGAAAACATTTCAACTTTGATTCCTCTAGCCTTGTGGATGCTCTGGCGGTTGTAATAGCCTCTTGTGATTGGAAAGGAACCCGTATACTTGTGCCGCTTTGATAGTAGGTCATGTATCTCCACAAGTTTCCTACAAAACTCCATGATGACCCACTTTTTGCTTGGATATCGTGGCATATTGACCGGTTCTTCCGAAAATCTAGTTACCACTGAGGTATGTGAAGTCTACAAATTAGATTAAAATACGACCATGTTGGGATACAAACTTCCCAAGCTTCTTTGCTCACCATGTTGGTCTTCGTGTCATACTGTCTCAATTTGCAAATGAATCCATAGAAGAATCCATCGTTAACCAACATGTAATCTTTATGGAATTCAGGGACTGTCATAATAAGTGGGTAGCACTCAAAAATGGGATCCTTCGAGAGTATGCCCCATCTATCAAACTTGGAAAATATACCCTGTGAAGTTGTTGTGTATACCAAGTATGAAGTCATCTTGAAGTTGTATGTCCTCCTCACACTTTGGAGCTACTCACCGATGTTATCACTGGTGATCTCCCCCTAATTGATTATTGAATCATCTTTTTTTGTCTCAATGGTTCTAATGAAGGCATACATCTATGAGTGTAAGTTGTGAGTGTTGGCTTCTCCATTTATCATGCATAGTGATTTGGTAATATCATCCACTTCCTACACCAAATTGGATCGTGGAAGAGTCCTCAAGAACTTTAATGGAGACCTAGGATTCTTCATATATCTACTATTCATTATGCCCACACATCGCTTTCTGTGCTTCTCCCAATCTGCCAACATCCAAAGATGCTAATTATAGTCACCAATGTACGCTACGCATGACTTTTTTTTTTTTTTTTCTTTCATCATGTTTCGCCATGGCGGTTACGTTGGAATCTTGAGACAATAATTGATAAATTGTGCATCCATCATGATTATCATCTTTCCCACATTCTGCTATGTACCTTGGGATATGGTAATATAATATATATGGGTTGATGGAGATGCTGGACATGTGGCACACATCCCCTTAGTTAGTTATATGGGCTCACATAGGAATTAATTATATTGGGTAATGGGTTGGCCTACATTGGGATTAGGTGTTACCCATCCTATTTAAAGGATGTGAGTATCATTATGAGGAGGTATGTATGAGTTGATTCTTCTACTTGGTAGAGGTATATTGGAGGTGTCCCCCTCGAAGTGGATTCCCATCTTGGGAGATTGTGGAGTTACTCCTTCCTTAAGGAGCATTGTATGGTGTTGCCCTACCTTAAGGGTATTATTCTAAATATATTGATATTAGGGAATCTTGGCCCCCATATATCTGGTGTTGTGTTATCTTCTGCAATTTATTGATTTATTATATGCAAGGTTCTTATCAAGTGGTATCAGAGCAGTGATCCTGGGTAATTTGTGGGATGAAACCCTAATGTTGGTGATTCGTCTATATCTGGAGATCGACTTGGAATTTTTCAGATATTTTTTGTGGGGAGTGGATACATAGTTCAAGTGATCTTCCCTCAAAATTTCAGATTTTTTGGAGCTAAGTTCAAAAGTTGTGTCCGTTTTAGGGTTGAAACCCTAATTCTAAGGTTTCATCTATATCTTCTGAATAATGACGAATTAGGAAATAATTTTTTTGGGTTGTTGGTAATATATTAAACGGTGATACCACTGAAATTTTAGAATTGGTGGATCTATTTTGACAGATTTATTTCAGTTTTATTTTTTTCACTATTTCACTCCACAGGCCGCAATTTGAGGAATTTTCTGAATTTCTTACATTTTCAGAAATTTCTCAAAATTTTAGCAGGGGTTACTTCTTTGTGGTTTCAGATTTGAGGCTAACTAATTGACGAAATCATCAGGTAAAATATTGGTCAAAGGAGTAAGTTTGTGAAACCCTAATTTTTATGCATCATGGATATACCAATTTTCTATGGTAATGGGGAAATTGATGCAAAAAAATGGTGGATACAATTTAAAAAAATGTATTTTGAAGAATGTTTAGTATGGGTTAGTTTTTATCTTCATCTTGGTGGGAAAGCGCGACATTGGTATTCTTATTTGGATATAGATCTATTGGATTGGGATTGGGAGGAAATGGAGGATATTTTCTTAGCTAGATGGGAAACAAAAAAGAAACATATTTTTTTCAAGAAGAAAAAAAGAAGAAGAAGAAGAAGAAGCAGCAAAAGAAGAAGAAGAAGAAGAAGAAGAAGAAGTTGAAGTTGTTACGCATGATAGTGCATCTCCAAAGAAGGAAGCTTCAATATTTCAGTTTGAAGGGTGTATTCAAAGAAAAAAGGTAATTGTTTCCATAAACCCTAGCAGAAAATATAACTTCATCAATATGGATGTAGCTCAAAATCTACAGGTGCAAGCCAAGCATATCAAGGAATCTCAAATGGATGGTAAGCAGATTCAGGTTTTTGAAGATTTAAAGCTTTCTATGGATAAATATGTTTTACATTCAGATTTTTATGCTTTAGATATGGATGGTATGGATATTGTTCTTGGATATCCTTGGTTAGAGAGCTTGGGAACAATTAATCTTAATGTATAAAAGAAATTCATGAAATTATGGTACAAGAGAAAGAAAATTACATTACAAGATATCACACTTAACAAAGAAAAAAGTAATGTAAAATTGGATCATGAAGATGAATTTGAAGATGGTGAAGAAGGGAATAAGGATGAATCAGAAGGAGAGGATGAAGAACATAAAGTCACAAATAATTTCTCTACTCAAGAGAAAAAAGAAGTAACAAACAAGGTGGAAGAGGACAAGAAAGTTGAGGAAAAGGTTGATAAGGTTGAGTATACGAAGGTGGCACCATATCGACACCCACACCATCATGAGAGGAAAAAATCATGGAGACATGTTAGGACACATGAGGATAGAAATCCATATGGACATACAAGGAATCACAGGAATACTTTTGGCTACACATGGAATCAATGGAACAATAATTATATGACATGGAATCACAAGAATAATAATTATGGATATGCATGGATGCCGAGAAGGAACACATATGGACCAGTATGGAACCAGATGGGCACAATGGAATATGGAATCATGTTTGGAGCAGCATCACCCAGTAGGATTTCATATGGGTGGTTGGATGATCGAGCATGGCGACAAGTGTGCAATAATTTAAAGCGCACTCATTATATGGCTTCTTCTTATGTTTCGGGGACGAAACATGTCAAAGAGGGAGGCAATGCTATGTACCTTGGGATATGGTAATATAATATATATGGGTTGATGGAGATGCCGACATGTGGCACACATCCCCTTAGTTAGTTATATGGGCTCACATAGGAATTAATTATATTGGGGAATGGGTTGGCCTACATTGGGATTAGGTGTTACCCATCCTATTTAAAGGATGTGAGTATCATTATGAGGAGGTATGTATGAGTTGAGTCTTATACTTGGTAGAGGTATATTGGAGGTGTCCCCCTCGAAGTGGATTCCCATCTTGGGAGATTGTGGAGTTACTCCTTCCTTAAGGAGCATTGTATGGTGTTGCCCTACCTTAAGGGTATTATTCTGAATATATTGATATTAGGGCATCTTGGCCCCCATATATCTGGTGTTGTGTTATCTTCTACAATTTATTGATTTATTATATGCAAGGTTCTTATCACACAGCATCTTGGATTGTTCGGATAGGAGATGGTATGACCTTGCACACTCCATGACAAATTAAGGCAATTGAGTTGTGACTGGGAATGCTAAAGCTTGAATAATTTGACTACTTTTTATTGCCTGCATAAGAGACGTCTTTCCAACCCTGGATCTGTCAATCAATTTGGAGAGAGGTTCGGGTCCTAAATATGTGTCTTTGATATTAGCAAATCTAGAAGTAATGCATGATTTTGTTGATCCTTCTCTTTCATCCCGCTTCATCATGGCCGAAGCAATTTTTATCTGAGGAACCTTTGTCTGAACTCTTTTCCTTTTAATCTTGCCGAGAATTCTTTGCAATTGGTGCAAATCTAGTAATTTCTTCAAATTCGGAAGATATATTCAATGTACCTGACATTGATTTGAACTTCCTTTCACTTATATAAGCACCTGTAATGAATACCTGTAATTAATTCAAACAAAGACGAAATCCAGAGCATGAACACTTGATTTTTATCACAAAAATCTGCATATAAAGCTCATTGCCCTAAAATTTGAGGCTTTGCTTGCATGCAAAGCAAGCATAAATATTTTTAACTTCACTTGGGCACTTATACCAACATGTAGATAATTAACAAGGCTTAAATCAAGCTCCTCCAACCCTAGGCGCCAAACTTTGAAGCTTTCCGGCAATGAAAAACACTTTTTGATGCAAAAATCCTCCTTCCTTGGGCGCCAAAACTATCCGGGCTGCAATCCTTTGCAAAAATAATTAATTACATCTTCACTATGGCAGCCCATGCTTATATAACCCTCAACATTCTATTTCTAATAATTGTCCATTCTATTCCTAGCAATTAATTAATAAACAAACATGTTTATTCACCCAAATTGGGCGCCTATTTTTGCATGTTGTTGGCTGCCATTAAATAAATTTTATTTATTTATTTTTAGCATGATACCTTCAGTTCACTTTGGCTTATCCTCATGCATTGACTTTCTATTCATCCTGGGCGCCAAAATTAGGCAAAGTAGCTATTAATAAATACCATTAATATCATTGTTTAATCACCAAATGGGTCGCACTTTTTGACATGGGTGAATTCTAAATTTAAAAAGTCAACTTCTGGTGGGAATTTTCACCTTGCACCGCAACTCTAAAAATTATTTCTTCCACTTAAGTGATTTACCTTTCATCATGGGAATTTTTACCCTGCAAGGCAGGTAATAAATTCCCACTTGCCTGTTGCTTCTAATTTTCCCACTACAGCTTAAGTGACTTTCCAAAAAGTGTGACTTGCATTAAAATTAGCCCCCTTTGAAAAAGTGTGACTTGTTTGGGTGAATAAAACCTTCTAATGGGAAAAGTTAGCTTGCTAGGCAGGCGGAAAATTCCCATTAGTGCTTTAAGTGATTTTTTCTTTATTTTATAATGGGAATTTTTACCCTGCAAGGCAAGTAATAAATTCCCGCCTTCCTGTCGCTCTAATTTCCCCATCGCAGCTTAAGTGACTTTGACTTCATGGGAATTTTCACCCTACAAGGCAGGTAATAAATTCCCACCTACTTGTTGCTACCAAAAATCTCATTGCAGCTTACACTCATTAATTCCAAAAATGCGACTTGCACGAGAGAGGCTTTTTGTGCATACGCGTCATCCTTTTTGGTTAGAGGCTTGCATTTTGAGGTTGATTCCTTCGGCCTTGTGTTGGTAGATGATATCCAAATGCTTCGAGAAATTAAACAGACTATACTAGTGAAAGACTTGACCTAGGGAATTTCACGAGAGAAATTGAGGAGAAAATGAAGAAAAACACAAAAGAAATAAATAAAAGCGAAAAACATTGCCAAAAGTTGCAGACAAAGCTCAGGATTCATTTTTGATGAAAACCCTATTGATATATGTGAATACTAGCATGCGAAACTTCAACAGGGTTCAACTGGAGCACAATTTACTTCAAACAGGGCACTATTTATTTAATAAATAATTAAATAAAAATTTCTGCAAACAAAAATTGGCAAAGGGATAAAACAAGTTTGGGCATCTAGGTATTTGTCAAAATTGGCTCATATGATACACTCGGGAATATCCTAACATAATACGAGACATCTTCTAGCAATAAAAACACAAAAAGACCATCACTTTAAAAAGAACAAAATAATTTTAAATGGGTAGTCCCAGTTTCAGGGTGAAATCTGGGGACATCAAAATCTTTTCTTAATTTATTTTTCCTTTTATGATTTTTACAGGACTCTGCCTTCTTCAGCATGTCGACCCACAAAGATGGCAAAGGAGGAGAGAGGTTTATGCCTCGCGAAAAAATGAAATCAACACACATAGATGCGAAAGATATCATGGCCTCAAATAAGTGGCAAGAGATGCTAGCCTTCACCTCGAAACTTCCTATCCTCCACGGTCGTTTCCCCAGCCCCTTCCCTTACATTTCAAATGTCTCTTGGCTTCCGACACCCACAACGATAACTACTTGTTTAGAACCCAATCTTCCTCACACCCCTCAAAATGACCTTGCCCCCTTCCAACCTTCTTTGTACCCTCCATCTACTTTGCCTCACATCTTTGACCACGACAATGATTTAATTTTCCTACTCTAACCATCTACCCTTCCCACTTGTACTATGCATCCTTCTCCTTCACTTGCTCAACCATCTTCGTCCCATTTTCACAACGTTTACTCCAATTACCATTCGGAGACTCAAAATCTTGTGCATTGCTGGTGTACCTTTTCTGGCAACATTAACGTAGGATTTATTCCCTCCGGATGGAGGCCCGCGTTGATTTTGGCACAATCTTGATCTTTTGGAAAACATCCACACATGTGCCACTTGTCTAGAACAATACCCGGGGAATAAAAACTACCCTCCACGATGAAAAACACACTTGCATTAGATGTAAGGCCAAAAGACATGGCCACCGATTTTCTTCTTGGAACTATATGGACCACGCACTCACTGTCGTTCTCAAATCTTTGACATAAGTCAAAAAATGTTGATTTCCCGAATTAATCATGTTCTACAAGTTGCTCAAATGTGTGGTGGACAATGTACACACCTAAAATATGTTTACGCTTAGCATTTCCTCTAATTCAACTGATTAACGACACTTCATTAATTCCCCATTCTTCGCTTCATTCTCATATGCCCATTCACAACACTCTTTCGGTGCATTCCTCCTATAATCATCTAATTGGGCTAATATCTCTCTTATTAGCTATACATTCCTCCTTTCGACCATTAAGATCTCTCTCTCTCTCTCTCTCTCTCTCTCTCTCTCTCTCTCTCTCTCTCTCTCTCTCTTTGATTTAGGTCATACTTAGGTCTTTTAGAGTTATTTCATAGTTTATTTGAGATATTTACTTATTATTTGCTAATTCTTTCGAGTTTTAGGTAAATGGGAGAATCCATTAATGGTGAGCTTCCATTCTTAAGCTTTTGAAACATCAACAATCACAAAAATGATTGTTAGAGCTTTAATAGGTTCATTTATTGATAGCTTTCATGGAGTAGAGAACTAATATAGTCATGTTTAGAGGTTGATTATTTGTTTCAAGCTTTATATATGCATGCAAATAGGTAGCTCTTGTTTATCTCTAATCTAATGGTCATTGAGTTGTTTGTTTAAAGCTTTTGGGGCCTCTTTTGTGTTCTTACCCCATTTTATAAGCTTTTGCAAACTTTTCATTGCACACATTTGGCACGCCCGATGGGACTCTTAGTCCATCCTCCATTAATGGAGGTATTTTAAGCTTTTTATGTCCATTTTTAATCATTTTTATGCTTTCTAGGGTTAAAAGGCTTGTCTTTTAATAGATTTCATGTTTTAAACAAGCTAAATCTCCCTTTTTCTTAAGCATTTAATGGGTTCAAGCTAGAAATAGGTTTCCATGATCAATAACTAACATGTTTGCTTCTTTAAGTTTTTCATTTCTGTGGATTTTTCAAGTTTTTGTAGGGGTATGCGCAGTGTACTAGAACAAAGTGTTTCCGTTGAAATGAGCGTGTGTCCGTCATTCAGGCGGGTCTCCGTCAAAGTGCGCGCACCCATCATTAAGGTCGTGTATCCATCACTATTACTATTTTTTTACACATGGGTACATATCCATTGAAACGGATGTGTACCGTCGAAACAAGCATGCACATGTCATTATTCAGGTGCACATGCATTGAACTGTGCTCATTACCTATCTTTTGGAGGCCATAACTTTTGCTCCCGAACTCAAAGCGATTTTTTTTTTTGCGTTAGAAAGGTATTGAAGCAAACTACGCAATGGAAACATAAAATTAAGATTTTGACTTACAAAAAATTTATGGTTTACATTATTAGATAACTAGTTATTTTCTAACATGTCCAAAAGTTCACAAAATTCTTTTCTTGGTTATTCTAACACTTTGAAAGGTCTTTGTGGGACTAATCAGTGGTTTTGCAAGTTATTTTAAGCTTATTTTTGGATCAACTTAGTTAAGTGTTTTCAATTTATCATTGGGAAAGGTCTTCGAAGCGCGTATGCTCTTCCCTCGCACCTTATAGGTGATCTTGGGAACCAAAAATGCTTCCAAAACCTTCTTCTTGCTTTCAAAACACTTGATTTAAGCTTTAAAATGAATTAACTTTTCAAAGTTGGCTAAAACGAGTTTATTTTTCACAAAATCACTTAAGGTGTTTTCCATTTCTTATTATAGTTGAGTTTTCATGTTGTGTATGCTCTTTCCTCGCACCTTTTAGGTGACCTTGGGAATCAAAAACAACACTTAAACTCTCTTTCATATTGTGATCTTTTTGGAAAATTACTAACTCCTTGCATATAGAACCAAAACTTGTTGTCGAAGAAGGAAGGTTTGAAACACAAACCCACTAATGCATGTTTGATTGTAGGTTTCCAAACGGTGTGCTACTTAAAACCACATTAAGCTAAGCAAGATAAAAAAACACACCACATACATCACACTGTATTGCGGGTTTCGGAAAAGGGAACATCCCTATCCGCTCAACTAGAACATAACGCCGTATACTATAACGATGGGGGTGGTTCTAGGAACCCTGAAGTAATCCACTGCTAAGTAACCTCGTGGATGAAACAGGAAGTGCTCTACTTACCCACTTGACTAGTCATACATTGTGAGTTTAGAGTCAAAGTTTTTGTATCGTGACCCCAATGATGATACAACTGAACGCGCTAGTTGCTCATTGTATCAGAAGGGGGTAAAGTAAAGCCAAGATACTCCTTGGGAAACCTTGGAAAATTGAGCTTGCATTTAGACAAACTGTTGACACCTAGTTGAGTGATCTACTTAGGAAAGCCATTTTGTCTTGGAGCCCACTTTACTAGTCCATTATCGCGTCTTGTCGAACCATCATGAAGTGATGACTTACTTGGAGTCTAAACCTTGTTTTTCGAACAAGGAAAAGATTCCACTTAAGTTAGATCTAAGTGTCATTCATCATGAAGATTTACGATGTATCACTTAGCTTAGTTTTCTTTCTCGCCTTAGGATGAGGCGAAACTCTACCCAAGTGACACTTAGTTTATTTCCACCTCATTTGGTCTATACCCTTGCATTCTTGTTGCCCATTTGGGATAAGAAGGAGGCATACCTCACAAGTATTATCATACAATGTTCACCACTTTTTTTTCGTTTATGCCCATCCATGTTTGTGGCTTTGGGTTGTTAAACGTCTAAAGTGTGTGAGTACGTTTTCACGTCTTTGATAGTCCTTTGATCTTGATTTCAAGATCGTCTTCATAGCTAGGATTTCATTTCATCACTATTTCCCCTTGAGTTGTTATTTTTGCTCGCATTTTAGCTATACAATTATGGTACTTACATCTTGTTTTCATTTTTTAGAACTTGGTATAAGTTTCTTTATTGTATCGTTACACTGCTCACACAGATAATAACTTCTAGCTATACTTGTACTTAGTTTTGATTCCAACATCATCTGAGTCTTTTGAGAGTGTTGATACTACTTTTTTATATCGCGATGACATCATCTTGATACTAACACCTTGCTTAGTTAATGTATCAAAATAGTGTTGTTACGTTATCCACATTCGCAACTTCCATTATCAAAGACTTAGATTTTGTTAGCATTTGAACTAGTCATAGTATATCTCGTGGAGAGATCGTGTCATAGTAAAAATTTGGTGCTTAGATCATGTTGATATTTCAACTCGACCTAGGTATTGATATGGTATTGGCACTAGCTAATTTTGCACCTATCATTGAAATCGTAGCTTAAAGTATAGTGTTCCATAAAACAGTTTGAGTGAATGACTGGTTTACTATTGGACTTGCATGATTGTTCCTTGTGTGTTAACAAACTCATAGACTTATTCTAGGACAATCTTGTTGGATTATCAAAATTACGTTATCACGATGTATGTTTTCCTTAGATCTCTTTTGTAAAATCACTCCAACATCCCTATATCTACCAAATGTCTAGTTAGATGTCATTATGCTTCCCTAAATCGACATGTCACTTCCTTCCCTTTGAAGGAGTTCCATCACACTATCTAGGTCTAGACATTTGTGCTTAAACGACACCAACAATGACTGACTATCGCACGGTTCCTCACACTTACAACAATATGGAACCTAGGTTTAGGCATTCACATAAAAAGATGCCCATTACGACTAAACCTCGTTTGGTTCTTCGCACTAGAGGGCCCATTCGAGTACCATGTTCCCCACCTTCACTCATATTTGGTGTTATGGTTTGGACGCTTCGATCCAAATCATTATTTAGGTTCCCCCACTCTTCTTCTTGATTCGATCCAAACTACCATTCGGATTCCCACGTTATTTTAAAGATTTGGATCCCAACTATTGTTCAGATACCCCTAGATCAAATATTGAATCACAGTCCTCCCTTTCTTCGAAGGAAATTCATTCCAATCACCTCAATGATGTCTTCCTCCTTTGAAGACTTGTGTGACTCCAAGTTCCATCAATCGAACATATAATTCGGCTCTTGAGTCATGGTCCTCCCTTCCTTCGCAGGACCTCCTTCATCAGTCGCCTTGATGACCCCTTCCTTTGTCAAATATTTCCACGACTCGGATTCCCTCTATTCAATCATCCAATTCAACTCCTACGTCACAATTTAATGGATGGCTATGCGATCCTATTTTCCTTCCTACATTACGTCGTCTTCTAGAAAAATGACCTAGGTCCAAATCTAAATCATCCATTCATGAGACAACTGACCTCCAGGCCTACTTCCTCTCTTAATTCATCTTCTATTATCATTCCAACTTCAATCCCTCTTCAGCCCTTAAGCCCTTTCAACCATATTATACCATTTCCTCATCCATCTTCTAAATATCAATGTCTGCGACCACGTCGAACCATTAGAAAAGAAGCCATGTGCTAAGATATATTTTCAAAGCACTATCAAAACTCTTCGTGGGAGTGATAAGGTCAATCATTCCCCTCATCTACATCATCGAACATCTTCATCTTCTTTTGTCAATCAATCTTCCCTGCTTATCGGACCCATTTCTTCTAGTCAACCACCTATGGTCAAAGAACAACAAACTCTGCTGATTGATTTCTCTCATAATGAAGGAACAATCAAACTACATGAAGATATCCCTCTACAAGTATTCTTTCTATAACTTGATACACTCGCGTATGGGGAGGAAGAATTGATTCCTTTTATCGAGTGTAGAGGAAAATCCTAAGGTCATGAAACTTGATTCTTCTTCTATTCCATCTTCACGTTCCTCTAGGCATGATGAGATGCCAGGGTCTAGCATTGATCCATGGCCTATATTTTCATTGCCAAATCATTCTTTATCTATCATCATTCCTCAATCAAAATCTTTCCTTTGGCCACACCCTAGTAGCCCATTGTCTTCTTCTATCTTGGAACCACCCTCGGGTAGTCCTCCATTTTCTACTTGTGGGTCACCTCCTAGTAACCCATTACCTTCTATTCTTGGGCCACGACCTAGTATCCCTTCACCATCTTCTATCTATGGGACACCTCTGAGTAGTCCCTCATCATCTATACTTGGGCCACACCCTAGTAGTCTCTCACCATCTTCTTTTATTCTAGGGCCACGTCCTATTAGCCCTCCATTATTTTATATTTATCGAGTCACCTTGGGGTATCTCATTACCTTATATTCTTGGGCCGCATCCTAGTAGCTCTTCATCCTCTTCCGTTTATGGGACACCTCCGGGTAGACCATCATCTTCTATTCCTGGACCATGTCCTCATAGACCACTTTCTTCCATCTTGGAGCCACATCCTAGTAGCCCTTCGTCATCTTCTATCAGCATGGCTCACCTTCAGGTATCCCATCTTCTTCAATCCTTGGACCATATCCTCTTGATCGTCATATCATTCTTCTATCATCATCACCGGGAAAGCCCACCATCATTTCTTTCATTCTGTCATCCATCATAAACGTTCGCTTTCTTCTCCCACTTCTCAAGATCAAACAAGTCATGCATCAACTTATAAGAAACCTAAACAATTTCTTAATCAAGGTCAGGTCAAAATTTCCAAGAGCTCCAAAGTTCCCAACAATTCCAACAATCTTAAGGTTAAAAATCAAGCGCGATTCAAGAACGCACATCAACGTAACCATCAAGTATGGCGCAAAGTGCATAAACCTATGGATAGGGAACTCAAGCTCCCGCATACGAAATCCATGTTTCAAGATAAGTCATAGTCATTTATTGAGTATGATCTCACCACGATTATCGAGATTGGTGATCACATTACTCTTGATAAGCAAACGCGCCTAGTCTCCCTTATTAAGGAAGTCGCAAACATTGTTGTTGGATCCTATCACATCAGTGACTTTGTTAGTCCCAACTTTCCAAAAACTATCAAAAATATAAAAATCAAAACAACTCAAAAATATTAAAAAATGAGAAAACATAAAAAATAAAAGGTACAAAGATCAAACATTGCAATCAGGTATTGTGTACACATGGATGTTCTTTCTTCCATTCCTTGTTATTTATTCTGTAATTCTTCCTACCATTTTCATCCTTTCGGTGATATTTTGGTTAGCTCATTCACACACATTTTGTGACATTTATCTTTATGGTATTTGTTTGACCTTGGTCTTTTATCACCTTGGTAAATTAAAGAACGAGTGGCCTCTTAGAGATCCTATCACATTCAATATCTAATAAACTTTTTTGTGAAGAACTTTTGGATATATTTGTTGACACTAGCCAATGTCTTCCTCGCAATCACTTCTACCTCCTTTCATCCATCCATCAATGGTTCTTAACCCATTGTCAACACAATCCAAAGAGCTAAAATAACTTTTCAAAAAGCAAAAGAAACAAAATCAATAAAAAGTCAAAAGCTACAAAGCAAAATAAAATTGATATATAAATCTCTCTTGGGGTATTTCTAATAATATCTATCGGGGCTACGGACATCCGGTTTGGGTAGAGAAATGTTTGGATTAGAATAAAATACACCTCTGTCGGGGCTATGGACTTCTCGGCTGGTAGCGGAGCATTATGCGACTCTCCTTCCACCCTCCATTCAATTATCACCTCTCAAAATAAATCATTCCTACACATTGGCTAGTTTGTCGTCATTTGTTGCCTATTAAATCTTCCCTCCAAGAGGTAAATGAATTCCACGTGCACACATTGGATCTCTATGAGCAAACAAGATTAGTATGTTACCAAGTATCTTTTTTTGGACCTTGTTCAAACTCTTGCTTTAGTGCATGTCTTGTCTCACAATTTGTGTCTTTAGCTAATCAATTTTTTGTCGTGCGAGGCTTCTAAGATACATTCATAACATTTATTGTTCTTCTACTTCATTTAGAACATCCATGTGTATAAGATTTCCTTTTTGGACATGTTTGCAGACACCTTTGTCCCCTTTCACAAAAACAATCTTCTCCTTCCTTTCTATCATGTGTTTTTAGGCCATCTTACGCTAGGGGCATCCTTGCTCCTTCCCAACACTTCATTGGTTTACGTTCATCATCATGTTGAACTTATTCATATTGGCCTTGATCCCCGCTCATCATCAACACGTGAAGAGTTTTCCTTTGAATACTCCCACTTAATCGTTGGGGCAATTTCACATCTTCACCTTCTTGCGCATGTGCGTGGCATTCTGCCCTTGTACATCCCATCTATCATTGGGGCATCCACGTTTCCTCGTCTTCTTGTACATAGTTTCAGAAAAAATTCAAAATCAAAAAAACATTCAAATATATTAGAAAAAAACAAAAACATTCAAATATGTTAGAAAAATAAAAACATTCAAATATGTTTCGAAAACTTCTAAAAATCAAAAAGCGTCCTACAAAACGTCGTTCTTTGGTTCTTGCTTGTTTTTGTCATAAACAACTCGCGGATCATCTTGATCTACCCTCATTAACAAAGCTAGTTTGCATGCTTCATTTGTACTCTAGGGCACAACAAGTTGCCTAGTACTATTTCATAGCACACAATGCTTTTTCATAGGACCCAAGTGTCCTCCGTTATTCCCCTTGCATGTATCCTTTCTTGGGGCACCATCATTAACCCTAGTCGTTAATTCGAATAGGTTGGAACTAAAGCTCGATAACAAAACATTGGTACCACTATCTTAGACATTGTTGGTTTAAGTATGTGTGTTTGTACTTGTTTCTCTGTTAGGTTAGCTTGTTTACTTTCTCATATTGCATTGCATTATGTATAGTATATGGAGTTTGGCATCTTTTACTTTCTTGTATTGCGTTGTATTTTGTATGTTGCATGGAGTTGGTGTTTTTAGCAATGGACATTTGGTCGTATATGGCTATTCATGTCATACTACACTTTTGCTCATTCTTTTTAATAAGGACCGATGATGAAGATCATTAGCAATATGATGAAAATAAATTTGTTTAAAAGGCAATCTTTGGATGGATGTTAGCTCATTCCCCTTCTTCATACTCCTTTACTTATATATCCCCTTTCCTTTCTTCTTCATCATACTATTCTTTCTTTTGTTCTCTTTTTGTCATCTTTTTAATCGTCAATCGAATTCTTCCATCACCCCATCGACACTCGAGGGGCATCCTTCATTCCACTCATTTTTCTTCTATCCCTTCAAAATTTTACTTGTTTATGCTTGTCTACTTTCTTTGAAATGGTGTCACTTACGCCACCCCAAAGAGGGGCAAATGTAGACACCTAAAATATGCTTATACTTAGCATTTCCTCTAATTCAACCGATTAACGACACTTCATTAATTCCCCATTCTTCGCTCCATTCTCGGATGCCCATTCACAACACTCTTTTGGTCATACTCCTATAATCATCTAATTGAGCTAATATCTCTCTTATTAGCTAGACATTCCTCCTTTCGACCATTAAGAACTCTCTCTCTCTCTCTCTTTCTCTCATTTCGATCTAGGTCATGCCTAGGTCTTTTAGAGTTATTTCATAGTTTATTTGAGCTATTTACTTGTTATTTGTTAATCCATTTCAAAGCTTTAAGTAAATGGGAGAAGCCATTAATGGTGAGCTTCCATTCTTAAGCTTTTGAAACATCAACAATCACAAAATTGATTGCTAGAGCTTTAATAGGTTCATTTATTGATAGATTTCATGGAGTAGAGAACTAATATAGTCATGTTTAGAGGTTGATTGTTTAGGTCAAACTTTATATATGCATGCAAATAGGTAGCTCTTGCTTATCTCTAATCTGATGGTCATTGAGTTGTTTGTTTAAAGCTTTTGGGGCCTCTTTTGTGTTCTTACCCCATTTTATAAGTTTTTGCAAACTTTTCATTGCACACGACAATACAAATATTTTGGTCACCCTATCATTTTCCCGCAAAATATTTCCTCCATTGCTAGATACCTTCCACGTCGCCTTTATGATTTGGACTTGTTGCTCGTACAAAAGACTGGAATGCAACAAACAAAGTATGACTTCTATGTAAGCAGATCCCGTGTTTGGGAAGCTTTGCAGTTTAAAATTGCTCATGACCCCTACTACAAGGATGTTCTTATCGATAATAATGCCCTTTCCTCCATGTTGTCAAAGCCAACAAATATATCCTCTTGCCTTCGCACTATTCCTATTGACTCCGCCAACTCCAGATTTTTTCGGATCGTAAAGTGGTGTTGCCCCTTCGCACACCCCCGATGAACAACCTCAAGAAACATCCTCCTTTGTTCCTTCCGTTCACAACACCGATCTTGAAGAGGAGATGATTGACCAATACTTGCTTGCAAATGACCACGATACACCCTTCACTTTTCTTTGGCCGGATGTTGGGTTGTCTCGATAAATGAATACACCACAAAAGGTCTTTTCTCTATGGCTTTTCCAACTTTGTTTCCGACAGGCAAAGCAATGTTTAAGCAACCCCTGATGAAAGAAGTTCATATGCATGAATATGCCCTCCATTTGATGTGTTACCATGATGATCGCTTTGGCTCCCACCCAAGGTTTCGTTACTACCTGCTTAACCTTATTATGCGACACAGGAGCCAATCTCATCTGCAGTCTTCATGAGGCAAAATATTGAGCAAGGAATCCCCCAACTATTGGGGAACTTCGACAACACCTTCAAGACTTCCCAGACGATTGTTTTCCTGAAAGTTTGATGAGGTTCGGTCATGAGCCTATGAGGGACACGCTCCTTCTAGTCAAAAAGTAGAGGCGAAGTCTCGGACATGATTGAACAATTGGGTGATCCTACGCTCTTCTTCACTTTAAGTGCAGCAGACACAAAATGGCTAGAGCTTCATAATATCGTGCCCGAAATCCCTAGATGAGGCTCGCGCCGCGCAAAAAAAGAAGGCGAACATTGTTTCTCATCCTCATCGTGTAGTTGCTTACTTGCATCAAAGATTCACTATATTTCGTGAAATAGTTTTACAAAAACACCTTGGTGCGAGAGACTATTAGTACAGGGTAAACTTCTTCCCTTCCCCTACTTTCTTTTAGTGTATCGTTCTTATGTAAACCTTTCTTTTTCATAGGTATGAATGGCAACATAGAGGATCTACACATGTACATGGTTTTATGTGACTAGTTGACACTCCCGATATCGATACTATCGATTGGATGAATAATGAATTTGTAAACAAAGCTAGGCAATACTTTGATATGTACATATCTGCATGGAATCAACGTCCTTTTGTCGGTCGATCGAATTTGTTCATGAGTTGTTCCAAGATGATCCTGCTATTAGCCTCGGTAGAAGTTCTAACGGCCTCCCCTCTGCATGACCTAGAGGATTTAATTAATTGTGTTCGGTGTCACATGCGATGCTCAAAAAAGACTTGTCTGCATGAAAAAAACCGCCTTCATTGTCGATACAATGCACCATGGGAGACTAGATCTAGTTCTGCATTGTTCATTGATGAGAGTGGTGCAATTAAATACCCCCTTCCAGGAATGATGAATGCTTGAACACACACAATCAAGCAATGTTATCCATATGGAGGGCCAACATTGATTGTCGATCGGTTCTTTCCTAGCATGCGATCTGAAATACATTGTGAAGTACACTTCCAAAGTAGAAAGAAGGTCTCAAACATACCACCGAGATGCTCTCGAGAATATTGGGAAGCTCAGATCCGGATTTTCCCTCACGAGTCACATTCGGAAAAATGCTAACAGAAAGTGTCGTTGAACACGACATTAGTGCATAGGAAACATGCCACATGCTCCTAAAATTACCACTTGTAATGTGTAGTCATGCTTTTGTTACACTGAATGTAGGAAGAAAATTTTTGCGCAGATTGGTTGAAGTTGAATGCAAAGATCCGGAAACATCCCTTTTTTGGATGCTTATAGGTGCGTCCAAATAGTATGGAGTCCCTTTCCCTCATTGAAGTTGCATGTCACTGGAGTTACAATAAATATCCCAACGACAATAAGTGGAAGCTTAGATTGTGCACCGTTATTGTTCGTATCTTTCAAGATTTCCATGCATTCCTTCTCAAGAATCACCTTCATTCAAGCTTTTCTGTTGGTCCGAGCTCCTGTTGTACAAGCCTTTCCACCTTATCCCTGTAGATATTGGTTCCACCCCTCAAGAAACCATAGCCGCCTGGAACCTTTTCAAGAACCAGTACAGGCCTTATCATGTAGCCCGCTCAGAGGCAAGTTCCGCACGCTTTTCTGACACTGCACCTGACTCTGAAACAGATGTGTCACAGGCTCCCGAGCTCCTACACAAATGGAAAATACTTTTTCGAGTTAGGCCCGACAACGCCTTGGGCCTTGATAGCCTCCAAATGTTGGGTCTCTGTAATTTTGACACCATGCACAATTGGAATGCCCATAATGTTCTGCCTACTTTGCAAGCCATTGCGCCAACTTTTATTGAGGATCAAAAGGCAACGCATGTCCCATCTTGCATACAAGGTAGTGTTGCCTCGCTCACCTCTACTTTATCTTCCGAACAAAGAATTGGCTTTTGATATTGTTCTTCTCCATTATTCAAGCAGGGCCAACGTACCTCCACTAAAGTTGATAATCCAGGGCACTGCAAGTATTGGAAAGTTATTCCTAATTAACGCTTTCAGGTCCTACTTTGCCTCTGCATCATCCCCAGGACATTCGCCTCTCCTTCTACTCGCCCCCACCGAAGTTGCGGCATTCAATATTTCTACCTCCACTATACACGCATGCCTTCGCATTCCTGTCAAAGAACTCAAACCCTTGGAGGGCCAAGCTTTGTCATCTCTTCAAGAGTCCCTTAAACATATCCAATACATTATAATTGATGAAATGAGTTTCATAGGCCCAAAATTGCTCACTAAAATTGACTATTGTCTTCGTGAAGCTTTTCCTCACCATAGAACATCAAAATTTGGTAACCGGTCTATCATCCTCGTTGGGGACCTCGGTCAACTTCCACCCGTCATGGACATTCCTCTATATGCTAGCAACTCATACGGCGTAAACCTATGGAAGAACTTCACCACGGCCATCTCCTTGACATCTGTTTAAGGCAACAAGGTTCCACCTCTCACGCAGTTTCATTCCAGAGATTGTTTGTCAACATTCGCAACTTTGTCCCTCATTACAAGATTGGGAGATGCTTATGTCAAGAACAGATTCTTTCCTTTCTGAACAGGAAATAAATGAGTTCAAAGAAGGGCCACATCTTTTTGCAACAAACGACCTAGTTGACAACCACAACCTTCAAATGTTAAATTCACTTAACTCACCCATTGCCAGATCAATTACTCAAAAGACTAGGTGTGCGAGAATGGGAGGCCGATGACGATCAATTGAAACACAAAGTTCTTCTCTGCATCAACCAAAAAGTCATGCTTTCTGCAAACTTGTGGGTTGAAACAGGTCTTGTTAATGGTGTTATTGGTTCCATCGCAAAAATTGTTTATGAAAACTCTTCCACGTTGCCTACTTTGCCTTTATTTGTAGTAGTCAAGTTCAATCAAGATACGGGGCATCATTGGGATGCAAACAACCCACATCATGTTTCAACTCCACCTATTTCCAAAGGAAAAAGAAGACAAATGCCGCTAAAAATGGCTTGGGCATTTTCCATCCACAAATCCCAAGGCCTCACTCTGCAACGTGCGACCATCGACATTGGAGGAACTGAAAGACAAGGACTCACCTTCACAACTATATCTTGTGTGCCCTCTTTATCCGCCATTTGGATTTCTCCTCCTTTTTCTTTCACTCGTTACTCCAAAATGTCCTCCACCCCGCTACTTCAAGCTCGCTTACAAGAGGAATCTCGCCTACGCAATCTTCCTTCCCCTAATTCCGTTATCCTCCCATAGCACTTTCCCCGCCTTCCTTTTCGTTTGCTCTCCCTCTTCTACTATCTTTCCCTTGCTTCCCTATGGGTCTATCTCGTATTTGTAATTTCTACCTTGCTATATTTTGCTACTTCCCTCGACATTTTTGCTTCCTACCCCTCCTTTCGCTTCCTTCTTTCAACGTTACCATCGCACACCTTGCATGTGATTGCTAGTATTACCCCCACATTCGACTCCCCTCAAAATATTCCCTACCTTATGATAAATGAATATTTTTGTCAAAAATAGTATATTGATCCCAAAATAATCATGAGAAAACATTCGTGCGCATGTTAGGAGGTGGAATAAAGCCTAAAGCCTAAAGCCTCGCGAGATTGTTTTTAGAAGATTTTGAAGTCAATCCCAAACGTTTAGGTCAAGATAAGAGAGGATATTGCCATTGGTTAAGACCAATGCATTGTAATTAGCAAATGTACTCCTACAACCCATTTATTTGCTCTGTAATAGTTTTTGAAGCTAATAGGAGCAAAGTGAAATTTGAGTCTCATAACTTCATCAATCACACTTCAGATTTGCCAACTAATGTCGCCTTTCTTGTTGGTTGCATTGATACTGATACCCAAGAGAGAGTAGCATAGTTGCATTTTTATTTGTCAATAGTATGAAAATCTCTACTCATGAACTTTCTCAAGAGACATGATATCAATTATATGCTACTCCATTAGCTGAAAACAATAGCACACTAGAAAAAGCTTATACTTAGTTTTTCAACCTCTTCAATTATCAAGGTAGAATTGAAATTAAATCCACCTACCTTGAAATATAAAAAGTTTTTATTTTCTTATAATCACCAAGTATTTTTATTTTTTAAATCAAGTCCTCACTTTTAAAACTGCAACAATCGAACTCAAAACATTTCACATCTACATTTTATGCTATCTGAATAAATTTTGCCTCCAATCATCATATGTGCGATGATAAATATTAGAAATGGCTAAGGCTATTTGATGGTGAGTAATCAATGGCAGCAGACCGGGAGATTTCATGCCTTTTCATTCTTAATTGAAAAAATCTCAACAATAAATCATTGATATGTATGGAGCTATTGCTCAACTGTACAAAAACATTCGTGCTTTTATGGACTTGGACTTTAGAGAATTTTTGGTTTGTAGTTGACACACGCAAAACATTTTTCAGCATAAATTAATAACATCATCTATTCACAACGATTTTTCTCTATTTAGATCTCAAAATCTTATTATTAACAGTACAGGTAATTAGTTATAATATTTGACAAAAGAGAGTTTTGTAAAGCACCTCTAGCTGCACTATTATGTCCTTTCTTAGAGCTTGAGTGCAGATTTTTAGTCTTCTCCTTCTAGCTGAGAAAAGTTCTCAATTAGGCTTTGTAATACCAAGGACTCTACTGAAAAACCCATCCAAGCGGGCTCTTGAAACTCACAAACTTGATCGTTTTCTATAGATAAAAACATTTCTTTTCGAGACGATTTATTGTAACACTTAACACGTATCTGACTCATTTTTGTTCTCTTTTAAGAGATCACTTGTTACTCATATCCAGCCACTGCTAGTTTGATTTAATATAAATTGTTTGGCTCATCAAAACGATAATTAAATTGGATTCTAGTATACAATATTGTTAGAATGAAATTCTATCTTAAAAAACTGTGTACAACATGGGAAAATGTCAGGGTCCGTGACGTGTAGAATACTTAACCCATAGGATGGATTATAGATGATATTTTATGGACCACCCACTGAGGAAAAGTCTATCTCGTCATATCAACTATTGATACATATCATTAAGGAATCATATGTGCACTCACCGACTTCACAGTCATCTGTTTAAAAAAATTCTCCTTACACTAGAAACATCATCATCTCTCGAAAGAACTTTACCTTCTCTTGTAGACTGGTAAATTGGTTTTATCAGTTACATACATATGCCTAAGCACCAAACATCCAGATTGATAGTGGCATATTTCTAGTCATTCACACCTTTGCAAATGAGAAATCTGTGTTGTCGGTGTCACTATCCACATCTCTTCCAGTTGAGGGTTTTTCTGTATCGTCTGTCTTCTCCTTTCCCTTCGTAGTCTGGGAAGGGATAGAGGGCATCTCAGGAAGAAGAGATGCATCCATTTCAAGGTCTGACATTTCATATTCTGAGTGATAAATACTCTCACTAGTTCTTTTTCTATCAACAGCTCCTGTTGTCTTGAATCTGCCCAGGAAACGGATTGGTGAGGATCCTTGAGTTGAAGTTTCTGCACTTCCAACTCCAGAACCAGACTCTTTGTGCCGTCTCTTGTTCTTTTGGGCAGTCTTGTGCCATCTCTTTACAGCATTGGCTGTTTGCTCATTAAATATGGCCTCCTTCATATTTGAACCCATCTGCAAAACATACAACATTTTTAGTGCAAACCTTCGAAATAAACTAATTTCAAGGAAATGCTAATTTTCCGAAAAATCTGACCCCATTCTCTCTTCAATAAAGATTACTGACTAACCTGTGTCACAAGTGCATAAAGAGGAAGTGTGATGTAACTACATAAGAACTGCACACCGACTCTGAATGCAGAATAAAAGAACTTCTGTTAATACACTGTCATTATGAAAAGAAATGCAAAGATATTTTTCATTGATCATTGTGTTACTGGTAGGTAGATGATGACTTGGAAAAATAGTGTTACAAAAACACAGCAAAGAGATTGAGAAAAGATTGAACTTTTGAAAACATGAATGCCGTTAAAAGATTACAATGCTGGCGTATGATGTGCACTTTATAATGCTGGCTTATGATGTGCACTTTTGAAAATTATAAAAAGGCTTGTAAAGTATCAAAACGGTATTTGCATGAAGAGATATCTATCAATTTTGACAGCACGTAGCACTGTGCTCTCCATCTTTCCGTGATCACTATCCTTACCCTATGGCAGTTCTGGTTATTATGGATCCAAAATTTTCGTGGAAGCAAGACTTCAGACCAAACTCATACTGCAAAGGAAATGAAAAAACTGTGAATCAACTGCATCAACAATGGAAGAACAAGTTCCAAACCATTCAAAATGTTAACTGAAGAAAAGAGGAAAAACTAATTCTTACCCATATCCAAAAGAAATTTGCAAGTTGAAAAGCATTCTGTTGAACAAAGAGAGGAAATTTCAAATCATTAGCATTGACATTGCATATTCAGTACACAAAATCATGAAAACAATTTATAGCATGCAACGATTTAAATACCTCAAACAACACAAAATGTATCAGGAACAAAATCAATTGAGGACGACCAAACCAAAAATGTTCATTACTAGGCAGCACTAGTGGAAGTCCTTTAACTACGGCATGTCTGGATTGGATTTCTACCGCCATCTTTGTTATGATAACTTGCAGTTTTGTTCCAACCAATAAAATTATCTGCAGAAGTAAGCATAGAATGAGGTTAAGAATGAGTCAACCTATAAGATTTAATCGTCGACATTAGGAAACCGCATTACTGGCAGTACAACCCCTAATCTGAAAGGAGTTCAATAATCTTACAAATAGAGGAACAAAAGCTAGCCAAAAGTATGCTTGCCAACCTGCATGAGAAACAAAGCATCCAGACACAAAGAATGTTAGTCACTAGTAATAATTGGGTGAGTAGCACAACCAGGCCTTGGACACGAACAATTTTCCTTATACATAAATTGAATACTTTTGTCAGATTTTCAAAAATACCAGTAGAAAAATAGTTGACTTTAATGCACTCAAAAAGATTATTTCTAAAAATCAAAATTTTGTCAGTCAAATTACAGGTAGAGTTAACGAGATTTACCATATACGTTGAGAAGCAGAAAGATGACAGCGAAAGCCCATAAGGCAGGACTGTTCAAAAGTGCATAAAAGGAAACAATTATTGTCAGAGAAATTGAACTAACAAATTCCTACATTTAGAATGACAAACGTACGAGGAGAAATTTTTCAATCAGTGCATGCTTGATACCGTTAACAGTTCCATAGAAGTTTGAAACCTACAAATTGTAGGTTCAGAATACGACATAATTTCAGAACCTGTGTTTGAAATGTATGTGTATACATAATATGCATGTCTTATTTATTAATCAAATATTCAAATTTGGAAGGTCATAACCAATGGAGAAACATAATCCTGGCAACTGGTGGATTATATAAGTGACACAATATTTCACACCAAAGTTACAGCAATAGAAGATTAATGAGAATAGTTCTGGAAAAAACTTTGTAATAGATTTTTTTATCAACATTTTGGAAGCGTGATCCAAAACATTGACCAAAATAATGTTACACAGTTTTTTTCCAAAAGTATTCACTCTAATCATATGGACTGAAGAAGACCATCTCTCACAGCAATAAATATATTTATGTCGGAAAAAGAAAATGAGCTTTTCCAAATACTCTCCTTGAACAATGATAATATGCAATCATAAGTCAAACGGGATGGACTTAAATGGTAAATCAGTGGAGCTTTCATAATGGTGGATTCCTAAAAGACATGTTAATCGTTGAAATTTGGTAAAATGTTGCATTCACCTCTGGGTGTGGCATACCATATCAAACAAGGTAAGGTGCAAGTCCTGGAGATTTCGAGGAAGGGGATACCCCTCAGTCTTGGCATCTAAGCTGAAGGTTGCCCCACGAAGAGAAATTTACCAATCATAAAAAAATTGCAATGCTAATGATAATGAAGATGAAAAATAAACAATAGAAAATCCTACCAAGGATAACCGATAAACACACCCATTATGGAGTCCTAAGTGATCAGAGCATCTCCAGCACTTTGGGATCGGGTTCTCACCTTCCCAAGACTCCTTTGCACCTAGCCCAAAGTTTTCCAAGGCATTTGCAAGCCTTTTGCACAGTTCCAAGAAAAGGCTTTGTTGCAAAGCTTTCCATTTGTTGCACAAGGTTTCCTCTATTGCACAACTCTTCCTTCACTGCAAAGCATCTCCTTTGATACGCAAATCCCCTTGGATGCAAAGTCCCTTTTTCCCTTTGCACAACTTCTCCTCCTTTGCCTTCCACACCTCCACTCCCTCTTTGTACACCGTCCCTTCCGCTGCAAAACTCCTTTTCAATGCAAAGTCCCCTTTCCTCTTGCACGGATACTCCTCCTTTGCCTTCTTGTGCAACTACACTCATCGTTGCACACCTTCACTCCTATGCATACCCTCCCTTCTTTATGCAGCTCACAAGCATCACATTTCTGGAAAATAACACTACAGATCAAATTGTCATCTTTTCGGACAACACTTGTGCAACACAACAAACCTCTTACACTTCAAGGTCTGTGACAGAAGGCAGATCAACACATCGTCCACCAAGATCAACAAAGGTTAAGGAAGGTGAATCAGTTGGGCATATGAGCAGCTCTAATGACCAACCACATGATGTGATTGATTGTAATATAATCCTGCTTCCAATAGAATAACATGGCTAGGAAGATAGAAAGATATTAGTTCTCCTAACGCCATTACAATCCTCCTGAAGATTCAGTATAAAGGATATACACAGCTACACTTGCTTTGTATAATTCCACTTCTTTTTGTTCATAGCAATAGATGAGAACCTTTGCTCTGTTGGTGTGAGCCATTTTCCACGCCACATGGCAAGTCATCTGTATTAGGTGAGGTCATAGGTCTAGGTGTCATAGGGGTCATCATGAGATTCCTTAGGCATCATTACGCGTTAGTGCGTCATATGTGTCATATGGGAGTTACTTCCCATTCCGAGAATGTAACTCCCCTTCTCCACTTAAGAGGTCATGATTACGTCACTGGGGGTTAGACAACACCCCCTATATGTACACCTCCCCTCTTTCAGATCTATGAGTGTAGAGATGGACTTATGAGATTTTTCTTATGTTGAATCTTTGCATGCACGTTTATGGTTGATGCTCGCTCCTCCATGAGACCTCGTCACGCTGCTGGTGCACAACTCGGTCGATGTTCACGCCATCCCGCATGATCCTCGTGCTTCACGTTTTCACATTCTCCCTCATGGTATCAGAGCACACATTGTGGGATTCGTGCAACTCTTCCGTCCATTGTTGCTCTCTAGCTCTCCTTTCATGTTTTTGGGTTTCATGAGCGTCCGTTGTAATGGTTATTCCGTTCGTGCTCTCCTTGCATTGACTTCGGGTTTAAATCTTGTTCGTTTGGGTGTTCGTGGTTTTTTTTCAGCCTTGCATGCATGTTTTGGAGGTTTCTAGGTGTCACGGGTTGCAGATCTGGTTTTCTAGTGCAGGTTTTGAGATTTTTATGGTTTACAAAAGTTGTCTCAGGCTAACTCAGCCCCAACTAGCCGAGATGGGAACCGAGCTGCCCTAACTCGCCACTCCACCAACTCGCCCCTGCATGCTTGTTCGCAACTCGGTCCGGATTCGGCGCTTGGTGGTTGCATCGGTTTGGTGTTTGGCGTTTGGTGTTTGGTTTTGTGCCTTTGACCGTTCGTTGTCCGCACTTGCTCAAGCTCTCGGCCTTTTGCATGCATTGGTTCGTGATTGGTTCTCTGTCCCGTCTCGCCCCTACATTGCCTAAGCTCGATGTTTGGACTCGACCCCATCCGCTTTGCATTGGTGTTGTCGTCCCGTGCTCTCGGTTTCCTTGGCTTCTTGTCGTGCGTGCATTGCTCGACGCCCGTTATGGGAACCCTACTCGGCCCCTCCTACTACAAGTTTCGTCCTCGAGCTCACTGCCGTTTAGCTTCGTATTTGCTTGGTTTCCGCCGCTACTTGTGTTCCTATGTTGGGTTCCTCATCCTCGGTGTTGCTTCGTTCGGCTCACTGTCGCGAAACTCATCAAGCCCTCTACACGGAATCTCCGCCACAAGTGCCGTTACTTCATACTTGTTGCCTCAACCGCCACAAGTTCTCTTCCAACTCTGTCGCGTTTCGACATTCGTCCATCCACCTAGAATCGCGTTCACTAGGTTGTCGGCTGCGTTCCCCCTCGCCATTTTGAGCAGTCCTCTCAAAGACCTCAACTCGCCGCCACGTCACTTTCCTCGACGACCACTACCGTAGCTTTAACGTGTTCCACTGGCGTCCAACCCGCTTTGCACCACGACCTCGGCGGCATCGACATCCAACTCGGCGACCTCCACTTGCACCGGTTCCAGCTCGGACCACTCCAAGCGTTCTCCAGCTCTCCCACCTTGGCGCGCGACCCAACCCGGCGACCCTAGCTCCCTAACTCGACGCATAGCTCGTCGACGAGCTCGCCCCAACTCATCGGGCCTCTTGTTAACTCGCCGAGCCAAGCCAACTCGGCACCCACACCTCCCCACGCGCTAGACCAAGTTGCTCAACCAACTCCCCGAGTTGCCCAGCCACTCGCCGAGCCGCCCCCCTCTTGCACCCTTTTTGCTCTAGGACCCCTCCTTCCCTTTTTGATTTTTTCCCGGTTTTCCCACCTTTTTAAAATTAGTGTACCTAATTAAAGGGAAAAATTAAAAATTCATCATTATATAGGGGGAGTAATTTTTTCCAGGCCTCCGTATAGGGTTATTGGGCTTTCCAGGCCACTTTTACGGCTCATTGCTTTGTAGTGCTCCTCTTCGTGCTGCGGCTAGTCCGCTACACCTTGCTGCAAAAGATCCTTCTTTTTTCCGATATAAGACAATTTCTCTCACACTATGCAATGTTTGTACCCTTGTGTTGCTTACGCCTTTTGTCATTGATTGCGTGTCGTTCCTCTGCTTCCGACTAGGACTTCTTGTGGCCTCCACTCTCACAACTCGTCGCCTACTGCGAGGTGAGTGATCAATTGTTCAACGTCACATGAACACACCTTATTGTAATCACGTGTTACTTATAAAGTGCCGCAAATAGGGGGGTTATCACTCTTCTCGGGTGTTGTATTGCACACACAAACGCATTCTCGGTTGAGTTTGACTTCTTATCACCTTGCTTGTATTCACACACCCTCTTCTTGTGCACATTGCACTTCTCGCTTCCGCATCATTAAGGATGCTCTTTCCAGACTTGACGCCGCAGATCACCTTACAGCCTCCACCACTTCTTCTTGGGAGAGAGAACTATACATCATGGCGTGCTTCTATGGAACATTACTTTGCCTACGAGGGTCTTTCACACTTTCTACTTGGGTCAGTTCCTGCACCCACTGATTCCAATCATCTTGAGGACTTTCTCGACACATGCGACCATGTTGTTGATCACTTGATGTTGCATGTCACTAGACCTCTCCGCATTCACGTGATAGACTCAGATCCTTCCCACCGCATCTAGAGCATCTTTCAGTCTTTGTTTGGAGACCCTTCACATAATGTTGTTGTTGTTGATACAGTTGTCTCCTCTTCTTCATGTGATGACAGTTCCACTAAAACAGAGACTCGCTTGTTTCCATTTCTGATGACAAGGATTGTGCTTCCAATTATGACAAGGATTGTGCTTCCAGTTACGATGACAAGAGTACTACTGAGGACTCCTCTCCTCCTCTCACTATTCCAAAGAGTGTTGACACCCCTCTTATCCCATCAGACATCAAGCAATCCCATTCTCAGCCTCATACCGTCATTACATTTGATGCTTCCTTTCCACTTCCAGTGTGCAAGGCCCCTTTCACTCCTCTACCTTCATGTGATGATTCATTCCTGTCAAACATTGCTCTTCTGTTTGTCGAGCCCCCTTCTTGGGACGAGTATCTACTAGACCTTGGTCGTCTTTTCACAGTGTCCACTTGTGATGCAATAGGTTCCTCATCCTTCTACAGGTGTTTTGGAGGATTCCATCATCTCCTTTGTTGGGAGTGCCCCTTCTGGGACTCTTATCACTTCCACTTTTCAGAGACCATCACTAATCCACCCTTGCTTGTGGATCCTCTTTTTGTTGTGGGGGTTGTTGCATTGCCTTCACATCACTCGGGCATCCTTTCGGTGGATGTTCCTCTTCTACACTCTGACAATTCTGCGCTCGTGACATTACCTTCGGTTCTTGGCACCTTCATAATAGACCTATGTCACACTTCTATGGACCGGACTCAGAGTTCTTCGTATTCTTGCCCTCCGGCTTCCTTCACGAAGTGGTCGGACTTCCAAGAAAACCATTTTTGTCCTTCCTAAGGGAAAGCACACGTTCGATGTAGGTGACTCTTCTTCCATCCAGAGGCAGAGGATCACGTCATCGACACTCTTCTGGGAGACTTTCTAAAGTTGCAAAGTTCAGATCCATCCATGGCATCTTCTACGTTCCTCTCGTCTCCCTCTTCTTCTCTCTTCTTCTTTCTTAGAGATTGCCTTTTGCACATGGGTACCTTATCAGGCTCCTCAGTGGTCGAGACCCATTTTGGCATCTTTCTTAGATTATTGAGTGTGTTTTTCATCTCTTGTGGTGGATGTTTTTCCCACTGGTTTTCCTCCATTGCTTGAGATCCTTGTTGTGCATGGGTGCCTCATCAGGATTTAGTGTTGGGACCCATTTCTCATTTCTGACTTGCCGCCTCATCCTAAGTTACGATGAAGGGGGTGTTGGTGTGAGTCATTTTCCATGCCACATGGCAGGTCATCTCACTTAGGTGAGGTCATAGGTCTAGGTGTCATAGGGGTCATCATGAGATTCCTTACGCGTCATTACGTGTTAGTGCGTCATATGTGTCATATGGGAGTTACTTCCCATTCCAGGAATGTAACTCCCCTTCTCCACTTGAGAGGTCATGATTACGACACTGGGGGTTACACAGATCCCCTATATGTACACCTCCCCTCTTTCAGATCTATGAGATGTAAAGATGGACTTATGAGATTTTCCCTTTGTTGAATCTTTGCATGCACGTTTATGGTTGATGCTCGCTCCTCCATGAGACCTAGTCACACCGCCGATGCGTAACTTGGTCAATGTTCACGCCATCCCGTGTGATCCTTGTGCTTCGCATTTTGCATTCTCCTCATGCTCGAACATATTCTCGAATCTGTAATGGTTATTCCACATCTTTTTCATTAGATTCCACTGTAATTTCTAGTTGGAGGCTATTCTCCCCACAAAATGCACCACCATACATAAAACTACCCATAAAAGGTACCATAGAGACATGCATGCCCATACATGGGTGGGACCCACGCGTCAACAGTCAAATCACAAGTTTCTTATTTTTTGAATATATCCGATTGAAATCAGATGGTTGGATGTGGTAAAATTGACAATATTAATGAAAGAAATTAATATTGTAAAGGTAATGGTTGGAGATGGTTGGAGATGGTAAAATTGACAAATATAATGAAAGAAATTAATATTGTCAAGGTCATGGTTGTTGGGTGCCTTTTTTCCCATAGAAATAAATTTAAAAGAAAACAGGGCTAACTTGGACCAAACTTATCCAGGCCAGCCGAAAAACCGGTCCAAACCAAATTTGGTGCAGATCCAGCCGGACCTAGTAAGTATGTTGCTGATGGGACATGGATGTGATTCTGTACCTTAGCTTTTTCCAACATCCAGTTAAGATCTTCACACAAGATTATAAATAGTTAAGGTGACAGCAGGACAACTTGTCTTAATCCACTTGAAGAAGAGGAATTTTCTTGTTATAACTTTGATGAAGACAGATATTCATTGTTGGCAATCCACAAGATAATTTCACAGCCAACCGAAACCCCCAAAAGCATTGGGAATGAGCCTCCAACAGCAGCAATTAAGGATTTTGAAATATTGAGTTAATAAGGATGTTAGGTTTAGTTTGATGATGCATAGAATTAATAAGTTCCTGAGCTGTAATGATGTTTGTGATTGTCGGTTCTAAACCAGGGCAGATAGCGATGGAGAAACAAGCTTACTGATAAGAAGACGAATGTGCCTTGCTATAAGTTTGGTGATAATTGTATGGCTCATATTGGACAGAGAAAAGGCCTGAATGCATCCAAGTATTTGTCTCTGAATTTTTTGATATTAGAACCAAGGTAGTCTACGTTGATAGACTCCAACATTTTTAATCCTTCAACTCCTCAACAACATCCAGAAGGTCGTATTTGATTACCATGACCTTTACCAAGAGCTTTATCACAATCAAAGAAGAAAACTGTGTTGTTCAATACCAATTCAGTGAATAGAGATGATAATTCTTCATTATCCTCTGCAGTAATGACTGAAGGGAAATGAGATCACACTTGAGCTTGAGCTAAAAATCATCGTCCACAATTGTCTCCCTTAGCATATGCCAAAAATATTGGTGGCATTGGAGATTATATCCTCGAAATCATATGCTACCATATCATCCAGAAGTATAATCCTTTGAAGGGTATTAATATGTTTCTGCTAAAAGGACTGATTCATGGAAAAAAATGGTGTTAGCATCTCTTCATTTGATCCAACCTGCACGAACTTTTTGTCTCCAATTCTTTTCTTGGAGTTCCAAAAGGCGTGAAATGGCTGCTGTCCCTTCTTTCCAATGGAAGATTCACGAACTTGCACTTGCAGCTGATCTGACAGCTCTTGAGCCACTAAGAATCAATAGAATTTATTATCAAAAACCTTGTCATTACAGTCCTTCAGTTTTTGCTTCAAAAAGTGCAGCTTGCTAGCAAAGCAGCACATATCAAAACCTCGAATGTGGTAGCTCTCTTCCCAACATTCATATATTCTTGTACTGATCTGGGGTCCCGCACCCATGTATTCTAATAGTTGAAGGAGAGGCAATTGAGGCATTGCTGTGGCTGAATTCCAGTTCAATTGGCCAATGGTCCAGGAGGGTATAGTTAAAGACACTCTTAGATGTCCCGCCAATTATTGAACCAGACTTCTGAAGTAAGGAATGTGTCTACACTTCTTAGCGATGCAGCTATGGCCTTTCCTTCTATTGCACGTAGTAAATTGGCCATGAGACAACCCCATATCCATAAGCATGTGCTGGTAAATAAAATCTTAGAGGTCAGATATTCTGAAATTAATAAATTTACGACCTTTCTTCTCTTTTGCGGTCTTCCCCATCTTGAATACCCATTGAACATAATGAATTGTAGTTACTAAGAGATGGATACGGGTATGGTATGGAGACATGGGTACGAGTACTGGTACGGGTACAAACAGACCCAAAAGGACATTTTTCCAAAAAGTAGGAGGCGCGTACTTGGAGATGGCAACATAAAAATTATACAATGGTCACCAAACTTTTTAAAATGTAAAATGTTTTACAAAAATAATAGTTTAAACTTTAAACCTTAAGGTAAAGAAGTTAGATAACAAAATTAAAAATAGAAATACAAGTAACTAAAAAGAAAAAAATATAAAATTAAATATAAATATATATATAATAAAAATACTAATTAAGGATTATTAATTTTGATTTTATATAATTTATTAATGCCTAATTGAATTTTTTGAATGTAAATTGAAAAAACTTAAACTATTGAAAATAATAAAATAATCTAGGTTGCCAGGAAATGGGTATGAGTACAGGTTCGGAAGCGAAATTGCCAATTTTCAAAAACCCTTGGATACGAAACAGCACAGAAACGTCCGTACAATGTGTGTGTGTGTGTGATTTTTTCAGAAAACCCTTGGATACGAAACAGCACAGAAACGTCCATACAATGTGTGTGTGTGTGCACATGCGCGTGGGCGTGTGTGTGCATGTGCGTGTGCGTGTGTGTGTGTGTGTGTGTGTGTGCGCGCGCGCGCGCGTGTGTGCTGTGTGTGTGTGTGCATTATACTCATTTTTGTCCATAAAAGATAAAACACTTAAAATACTTTGTATTCATGAAAGTTCAAAACATTTAACATGCTTAAATTTTCATATGTACATGATTATAATCTAGATTCTAGAATATATCATCTAGATTTCCTCAAGTACTGCTGAAATAGAAGTATCTAGTTTTTTTATTTTTTTGGCATTTAAAAAACAGCACTTTTGAAACAGTACAGAAACGTCACAAGTACGGCCTGAAATGGTACAGAAATGGCCAGAGTACAACCCAGGTACAACTCTGTTTTGAAGTTTCAGAAATGTTTCAAGCAAGTACCAGGACCAGGACCAGTACCAATACACAATATGTGAATCGCGGATACACTGCCCTGCTCGGCATTTCCGAGTATCTGAGAAAATACTAATTAAATTACCAAATCAAATAAAAATAAAATTATTAAATTAAAATAATTTAAAAATATAAATTTTAAATTTAATGTTTAATAAACTAAAAAAAACAATGTATATCACATCATCGTTAATGCTACAACAATGTCACTGTGGAACGACACTGAAATATCCTAAATTCTGATATGAATTTGGTGATATTTGAGGAAAAACCCTACGTGATTGCAAGAAGAGTAAACCCTATGAGCAATCACGATTCGAGAAATACCTGGAAAAGTCGTAAATATATGGGGGGCGGGTAATGGAAAATGCGTTTTAGGGATTTGTTTTACGCATTTTAGGGTTTCATTTTTCGGGGATGGGGTTAGGGTTAGACAAAACGTGAAGAATACATTGAACATCCCCAGCAAATGTATACAAGCACAGGGGACATTTGTGTACCTGTCTCTCATACTAGAGACACAAAACACATCTTGAATAGGGGAAGACGTGTTTCCCTGCAACTGTGTAATGAAGTTATGAGTTGTAGAAGCTAACAAAACTGAAATACCTTGTATGGCTTGCTCTTTTATCTTTCCAAGAGTTGGAATACAAATGGATGTTAACACAAATATAAGATTGAATTCAAAAGATATACACTTAGCTCACAGTCCAGAGGGGTGAGGCTAGAAAGAAATGATATCAAACTTCCTTGGGTCCCAAAAGATGGCTATTCCTCCAAACAATATTTTAGTATCCAAATCAATCGACAGTTGTGGAACCCATGGAGTAATGTCGGAAAAGCTAATCCCTCACTTGTCATATCAATCTCTTGCATTAAAACTACATTAGAATGAGAGATCTTATTTTGTCTTCGATACCATTTGTAATGTCCCCAATGGACATTATTTAGCCCCTATACGGATTTTGGGCAATCCCAACTTTAAATATGCAAAATACAGACAAATTGCAGCCAAACAAAAATCTGATTTTTGCAGAAAATTAAATCTAGGGCAGCGAACAAAAAATAATGGATAACTCCAAAAGTACTTGCTCAAATCTCTTGAAATTTAAAATGGAGCTTGCGAATACAATAACAGATATTATAGAATTGTTTTTAGAATTTTTCGAATAACAGAATGCTGCCAGAAATTTACAATGTGTCCTAAACAGCTGAAAACTTCTAAAATTAATATATTTTGCTAGAGAAGTCCAAATGAGCTAAAACTTTGGATCTTGGGCCACAAAAATATGAAGAATAATATTCCAAAAATAGTTCTATAATATCTGTTATTGTATTAGCAAGCTCCATTTAAAATTTCAAGAGATTTGAGCAAGTATTTTTGGAGTTATCCATTATTTTCTGTTCGCTGCCCTAGATTTAATTTTCTGCAAAAATCAGATTTCTGTTTGGCTGCAATTTGTCTGTATTTTGCATATTTAAAGTTGGGATTGCCTAAAATCCGTTTAGGGGTAAAATAATGTCCATTGGGGACATTACAAATGGTATCAGAGCTGTTGTTCCTCCAGCCTGTGTGGGTTAAATATGGCAAATTGGAAAGATTTCAATATGGGTTTTATGAAGGAAATGTTCACCAACATGGTGAAACAACAGGAAACCACTAACCTTTATTTGAGTCAGCTCACTCAGAATTTAAATCAAAGCAGGTCTTGGGACAATAAGGAAAAAGGTGAGAACAATAATAAAGGGCATCCAATAGAGGTGATTGATGAGGATTCTTGTTGGAGGAAATACCAATCTTTGAGTAAGGGTTTCAGAGATAATATGCCATTTCCAGATTATTGCATGATGAAGATTGGTAGCAAGCCCAAGCGAGGTCATCATATGCCGGTACCTGAATTACAAAAGAACTCATTTGAAGAAGAAGAAGCTTCTAGAGAAAAAGGTATGATTTCCATTGAGAAAAATAATTGCATTAATGAAACTTTGCTTGTTAGAGAAATTATTCCAGCTCAAGAGAAGAAATTTGTATATGCAAGTAAGGAGGATGTAATGGAAACTCTAAAAAGGTGTGAGGATGTAACTGTAAATTGATAGTTGCTCAAGCAAGACAACACCTACAAGAGTTCAAGGAAAAGATGTCTTCACTTAGTGGGCAGCAGGGTATGAGGAATGTCATTTCTCAAGAGAGGGCAGCCGGGAGCATGGAAATACCTTTCAAAGGAGGGCTGATTGCACAGATTAAAGATGGTGTGGAAGAAAGTATGCCATCTCATTTATTGCAGCAGCTGATTTATGAAGAATTTCAGCCCATTGTAGACACGAATACTCAGATTTTGGGGCAGCAAAGTCAAGACATTTTGAAGACCAAGATTGGCGAGGATGTTGGTGATATTCCAAGGTATAAAGAGCATACTAACGTGTCTTATTTATTGTTGCCTATTTATTTTCATCATGAGATGCATGCCAAAGTTTACATTATGGAGTTTGATGAACCATTGCTCCAAGTATATGTATGTGAGCATCTTGTGGATGATATATGGTGGCAAGTTTTAGTTCACTTGACAGGAACAGGTGCCAGGCTTGCAGATCACTTCAGCATGTTTTGTCTCTTGTGCATGACACTTGGACAAAACAAGATCAAAATTGCTTGAGGGCAAGCAATTTTGGGAAGGGAGGATTGTAATATCCCCTTCCCATTCGAAGACCTTTGGCCTATTTTGTCAACCCGACGGCCAAAGGAAAAATATAAGGGTGGCTTAAGTTATATTTAATTATTATAAAGTGCCATTAATAAAAGAAAATAATATATAGAGCACTTATAATAATTTATATGACTTAATAATTATTAAATCAAGGATGGAAAAGGCCCAAATATAAATTGTTATCCATCCTAGGTGAAAAGGCGACTTGCCTTAGAAGGGGGAATGGGAACATAGAAAGAATAAATGCCCATTTTACTATGTATTTCCCCTAGAAAAATGTGACTTGCATTAGGAGGGAAAAAATTGTTGGAAAAAGCATTTAATATGGGAAAATATTAAATGCTTGCATAGGGAAAATCCTTGGGAACTAATTGGATATTGTAGAGGTTGTTTTGGGTCTCTTCTTCCTTTATAAGGAGAAGTCGACTTAAGGGAAAGATATTCCATACCATTTGATATTTTCTAATTTGTGTCTTAAGCTTGTAGCTTATGCATATTCTTTCATGTGCAACTGTTGTTTGCAAATATCTAGCTTGTGGAGTAAGATCCCATAGGAACCCTAGCTTCGGTGGTGAGAGATCCATCCCTAGCTAGCAGGGCATTCTTCGGTAGTGAGAGATCTACCCTAGCTTGTCAATTTTGGAGCTGAATTGATGCCCTAAATGTGTTGGGCGACCTACTTTTTAGGGAAAATTAGGGTTTCGTGTTTTCTGTGCAAAAACTATTTTTAGAATATTATTCTTCATATTTTTGTGGCCCAAGATCCAAAGTTTCAGCTCATTTGGACTTCTCTAGCAAAAGATATTAATTTTAGAAGTTTTCAGCTGTTTAGGGCACGCTGTAAATTTCTGGCAGCATTCTGTTATTCAAAAATTCCAAAAATAGTTCTATAATATCTGTTATTGTATTAGCAAGCTCTATTTAAAATTTCAAGAGATTTGAGCAAGTATTTTTGGAGTTATCCATTATTTTCTGTTTGCTGCCCTAGATTTAATTTTCTGCAAAAATCATATTTCTGTTTGGCTGTAATTTGTCTGTATTTTGCATATTTAAAGTTGGGATTGCCTAAAATCCGTTTAGGGGTAAAATAATGTCCATTGGGCACATTACATAAAACTAAATTAGAATGAGAGATCTTATTTTGTCTCTGAGAATACGGAGCTTATTATCGGGACCCATACCACTTATATATTCACAATGGTGGGATTTGTTTTATTTGTTCAAAACTTTAGTGCAAAGTGAGATCCCCACCCATACTTGGCTAGAGTTTGCTTGACCACAATGCTTTCTCGAGATCCTTCCAAAACAAAATAGAAGCTATCTCACTAGTAGACTATTTTCTTTTTTAGGGTTTTCCTAAAAATTGCCCTAAAGTTTCTATGAGTGTGATCTGCAATTTCAGAAGCTTGTAGATCAGAAATACCCCAAGCACTCCTCACAAATGCTTTGGAATAAATGGAGAGGGATGAGAATATGGGTCTATAACACCAATTTTAAACTTGTCCTAAGAGTTCATTGTTTGATCCTCTTATTCTAGAACTTGAAAAGAGTTGGCGATATAGAGACAGACTTGCTTTCTCCTTTTGAGCTTTTTTCTTACAGGTAAAAGCTTTACTTGGCTGGGACGATCCTGCGAATGTAGCCATGTATTGCCCTTTGGAAAAAAATTGGTGACTTTGCCAGTCTGTGGTGATTGCAATAGCCATTTGATTATCATTTGTATTACAAGATGTATATCTGTGCCTCTATGTTGGCTGCTAGAACTTTCTCATGCTCTTGATTTCACCGAAGGCATCCCCTTGCCAGATGATCATTTTGAAAGAACAACGTGCACCTACAAGGAAGTATTGTTGTAATCCACAGGCTGCTTCTACTCAAATCCATCTAATTCCAGAAAGAGCATTTAGAAGAGGTCTCCCCAAGTCTATATTTACCAGTGTTCTGCAGGAAATCATTCTCTACATTTTGGTGACATCTCAAATATTTTGGGGGGCTTGGGGATTTAGAGGGTACGTCCCCACTTTTCCTAATTTAATAAAAAAAATGACGCTTTTACTTTAAAACAGAATCCCAAAAAGAGCTATGTTTACCATTAACATTGAAACCTTATATGGAAAGTACCATAAACATTGAATTGTTTAAAACCCTAACCTTCTTTGAATAAAGTTAAAAAATTTAAATCTTATTTTTTATTTTTTATTTTAATAGTCATTCCCCTGCCATCCCCAAAATCTGGTAATTTTTCCCATCCTGGGAACCTTGTCCCCCGTCCCCAATATATAGGTAACTATGATATTTACACAAATAGGAGCATGATGCAGAAGTCCTAGGTGTAGCATGAGCTCTGATGCAGCTATATATTCCTCAATAGTCTCACAAATTCTCCTTTAAAACCCTTCATCGCCCTGTTATCTGAATTTACTTGGACAAAGAGGCTGCATAACACAAACAGGGAAAGTGCTTGGAATGTCATCTGTAGTGTAAACAGCATGAGTCCATGGTCTCATAAAGAAACCAGATTTTCTCATCAAGGCTCCACTGAAAAAATGACATACTTCTCTGATTTCGATTCAAAGATTGCCATAAAATATACTTTTGGCATGATCAAGATGTCTATTGAGCCTATTGGCTTCCATTTTTACAGACCTAGTATTTAGGGGTCTTTAGGTTTGGGTAACCACCCCATGAATCTGCATATGAGGACTCATTCTCGTAGAAACCAGTATCCTTATTCCATACCTTCCAGTGGGAAGTGGACCTTTGAGGAGAAATTCATTTTTGTATGGCATCCCATCAGCCATTGTGGCTCCCCTGAAAAATGACATATTTTCTCTCATTTCGATACAAAGATTGGCAAAAATTCTTTTGGCGCAATCAAAATGTCCATTGAGCCTATTAGCTTCCATAGTCGACAGACCCAGTATTTAAGGGTCTTTGGGGCTGAGTATGATAAATTGGGTTCGGTGGTGCAGCAGCAATGGTTTTGGGGATACAGCTGTTACAAAAATATATATAAAATAGAAATATTCTAGCCTAATAAACCAGAATAGTCCACATAATATCCATATTATAAACAAAATAACCACCAAAACTCTATCCATAAATTGATGATGCTAACCGAATGCCAAATGTCATGATAAATGTTAATTATTAAATCAAAATTGGTATTCATTGTCATATTGCTCTTCGCCGAGAGCATTTGTTGGTATGTGAAGTCAGCATTGAGTGAGTAGGTAGCGACCAAGCTGGCAGGTTGGCAGGTTGACCCGAGCGTACGAAGTCCCTTTGAATTGCATGCGTGGCACGGCCGAAGGCCTTAATGCCAGGGGTCCCAGGGGGCTGGCTGTAGCTCCCTTGCCATATCCGAAGGCTGTTCTGACAAGGCCATTAGGGGAGCTGGAAAATTTTGGTGTTTGTACAACACGTTTTTAGGAAGTCCATACGGTACAGTACACGGACTGTACTACACACAGTATTGTACTACGAGTTCTTTCTATAAAAGGAACCCATGAATAGTAAAGTTGTACAATTGTACAGGATTGTAATCATTAGAGCTAGTGTGTGGTGACTACCATTGATGTAACAATGGATTTATTCTTGAGTAATAAAATATTGAGAGACCTTTGCCCGTGGTTTTTTCCCGGTACATTACCAGGTTTTCCACGTAATATCTATGTATGTGTTTTAGATCTGTTTATTTCTTATTGCTTTCACTGTGATTGTTTCTCTCTACATTGGTTATTTTTCTAACAGCATCAACATGAACATCATAATGCGGTTCATTAGAACCACAAACAATAGCACTGCCATTGCCACTAGCTATGCTATGCGGTCTTGTAAAGCCAAAGAACTCTCGTGTCAAGTAATGAGAGGTGAGAAATGGAAGCATCCAAGTCAACATCCTCTGGGTCCACATCACAATGTTGCTTGATGAAGTTTCAACCTTAAATGAACAATGGGAGTTAAGTATGCAATGAGAGGAAAGTGTGTTGTTTTGTGTTTTTCTTTTGGTGTGATTAAAAACAAGTGTTATTTATCTTTTCTTTTTTTGCAACTTTTAGGGTTTGGAAGTGTTTTTTTAATTATTTTCATTACTTTGAGTCTCATTGTAAAAAAATATTAAACAAGCAAAAGCCAAAGGGTTTGCCCAGAGTTTGCCTAGGTTCTTCAACAACAAAACCCAGTCATACCCGTCGCGAACCCACACATGAATCACACCGACTAAAACCAGGTACAAATCTGACTGATGTCAAGTGGGTTGGGGGCGAATTGGTAACATAGAAGAAAAGTAAACTAAGATAGGAAAGAAGACATAAAGCAGGCTATAAACTACCATATAGTCAGTTTGGTGATCCATGTGTCTAAATACTCAATATCATTCTAAAATATGTAGCACTTAGATAGTTTGGCAAATAATTTTTGTTTTGTAAGATGTTTACTACTATTTCTAGGTGTTCCTTATGTTCTTCCTTATCATTGCTCAAAATTAAGTACACCATATCACTATTTAAGAAGAGGATGAATTTCCCTAGCTAGGGGTGCAAGCAGTTATTAATTATTCTCATCACGGTATGAAGGTAGCAGATACAAGTAGTTAATTATTCTCATGATGGTATGAAGATAGCCGGTACAAGCAGTTAATTATTCTCATTAGAACCATCATGAGGTTCATTAGAAGTAGAACCATCATGTGGTTCATTTGAACCACAAGGACTAGAAGTGCTGCTCCTACTAGCTCAATCATGCAAAGTGCCCTCTAGCTCCATATCTACCAATGAAAGGTGGCCAATGGTCGCTTCCAAGTTTGGAGCCTCGGGTCTACATCACAACACTTTGTTTCTCCTAGCTTATACCCATCCTACTTGTTTGTTAGAAGGAGCATGTTGGAATGAATGTAAACCAAATCTTTCACATTTTTGCTCCAAACTTGTTGCAGTTAATTAAGTGGATAAAGGAATAGGTACCCCGGTTCCACTCAGCTGAAGAATAAATAGTAACCTATTAAGGAAAATCACAAAGTCAATGCAAAATTTAAAATTATAATTTATAAAAGTAAAATGTTTACAACGAATGTAGAAAAGAAAGACTTAATAAATTTAAAAAATTAAAATCTTACTTGGCACAAAAAATTTATTGCAAGTGTTATGAGGTAGGTGGGGTATGCTTTCCCATGAAGGTACCACCACAAATATTTGTCCATCTTATACATGTCACGAAGAGCGTTAATCAATTGATCCCTTCTGAATCTGAAATGCACAAACTCCCAACTTAGAGGTTGTCATTGTGCATTATTCTTCTTGATTTGTTAATATTTTAGCACTACATGCTCAATGAGCACAATGTATTTAGATTGAATTTTGTCTTTGCAACATAAAGTAAGCACAAATCCTAAGGTAGAATTGATTCCAGAGTGTTGCAGGCAGTTTTCACCCATCTTCATGCAATTTTGTAATAAGTACACTTTGTTCTGACATGAGATAGTTCATTAGCAGAACCAGACCAATTCTCGGGGTCACATCCTACTGTCCATCATGCTAGCATTGTCAAACCTATCGTAAAGAATGTAGTCGCCTGATAAACCATCTACTAGTGCAAAAACACTTCTTGTAAACAATGTTGTTGAATATGTTGTTTCTAGGCCCAAAATTGTTTAAAATTTATCTAGACAAAATGTGACACACCAAGTCATGATCCCATTGTTGGGTATATCCCTATTGTGTGTATCTGGGAGAAAATAAAACCTAACACGCATCGTGTCGCAGTAGGGTATAAGGGTGATGTGGACTTCTATATACCATAGTATTTCAAACCTGTCGGTTTTGTCTTCGGTGGTGTTTTGAACAACAGTCGAGTCTTCATCTATTTGTCATTCTAGTGAAGTCCAAACTGAGTTGTCATGTCAATGAAAATCAATTTGGACTAAACACATGAATTCCAAACATGATGTCATTGTCAAGGTCATACCTCTAGTGACTGTTTTGACCTACATCCTTGTATATCATGTAGCCAAAACACTCATTTTGTCGAACACTATTATCTCCGAGATCCTCCTACAGAGATCTGAGGTTCACCTTTTGAAATGTGTATTTTGGCGGTGGATAAAGTATTCCTGATGGCAATCTAAGGTTCATATTTTGTCAAAATCCTATAGGAGAGTTCAGTCCATTATGTCAAATGATGGCTTGTCCGTTCATGATGAGGATATTGATCTTGTTAATGTCGATCTTATTGGAGATGAACTCAGTCGTGTAAATCTTGTTTAGCCTGGTCATACTGATCCAGACTTCAGAACTATTTTTGGTGCTCCTATTTTTGAGAAGTTTCGTATTGATATCGATCCAGTTTCAAAGATTTCCCATTTGGATTGGGATAGTGATGATAATGATCTTCTCCACAAGAATTTTGAGATGTTTTGTGTGAAGCGCAATTGGTGAAGGTTTATTGAGCAGGGTGGTTGGTTTTTAGTTCATGAGAATTTTGAAGGTCCTTTGTTATATGTAAAGATTATATGAGACAATGTCGAATGAGATATTGCCTCTTGTTAATTACACATTCACATATGAGTTATAAGTTGAAAACCCGAAAGGGCAGCTTACACACTCTTCCCGTATAGTTGAAAATCCAAAAGAGTGGCTTAATGGAGACTCGTGATGAAAACTTGAAAGGGCATAATTGAGTTGTGCATCTAGAAATACAGGTACCAGGATGACGTGTGTTGTTGATTCAGAGTACTTCCCTTTTAAGGGGGTTCTATGAAGTGGTTCTCCACTCCCATCTGACAAGGGGGAATGCCATGTGTTAGATTTTGAGTTTCTGATTACTGAGTTTATTTTGATGTTGTGAATCATGAGATTGTGGATATTTCAATAATATTGTGAGTTGAGCAAATTGTGGTGATATTCCAAAGATGCATCTAGACATATCAGATTGTGGATACTTTTAGTTTTGATCATTTTGGATTACAAGCACCTGATTTGATGGAGGATTTGCAGATAGTTGATACTTAGTTGAGTCAACAGATGTTGAATTTATTTGTTCACATGATGGAGATTTGCAGTTTCCACAGTACCTATTTGTTGAGGATTAGAGCACCCCTTTGTGTATATTATTGCTTGAGATTTCATGATTGTCAGTGTGAATGGATGTTTGTCAACTTTTGGTTGTGTATTCTGGACACTACTTGAGAGGGGTTTGTGGATGTCTATCTGATATTGATTATAAATGGGGGAGCAAATATTCCGGTGATGTACACATTGTTTATTGAGGTGATTTTAGATTGGTGAGGAGTTGTCCATATGTATTTTACCTGGAGACTACTCATATTGGCCATTGAGGATTTGTCATTGCAGTATTCAGCTTATTTCAGCTTAGTAATCAAATGTGTACAGAGTTCTGTCCTGATTGTTGCAGCATTGAGGAGAGTCGTGCAATAGGACATAGGATTTTGATATCCATTTTGAGTGATTGATGTTTAGAATAGCCGCTGACACATCAGATTTCAGATATTGCAGATTGCAGAGTTTGGCATTGCAGATATGAGAGTTGAGTATGGGATTTTTGACGACTATGCAAGGAGCTAGTTCATCACACATTTTTCGTGCCGGAGGAGCAGTTTTTAATGTGTCAATGTGTGCCTTTATTTTTGAGTTTGAAAGCTTTGTGGACAGATGTTAGTTCACATTTTATACCTTGACATTTATTGAGGTAGTCAGGATTTATATAGTGCAGCCGTAGCAGATTTTTGGAGTTTTGGGTTACTCATGGGCATCAGCTTGAGTTATCCAGTTTTTGCTCTCTTTTGGCACATGGTTTATCAGGACACACTATGAGTGGGTGTGATTCCTTATAGGGTTGGAGATGGATCACAGGCAGTGATTTCATCATGATTTGTAATTTTCGGCATTTGAATGCACCATCTACATCACAATAGTTGCAGAGACTAGCAGCTCAGTCTACTTTGGATTACATGGGTGTGGGTTTAGGAATATTAATCTAATCCTAAGTATTTATTATTGGCCACCTATTTACAATTGTGTGGTTGGATAGGTTTACTATCGGGTGGTTGAATAGTTAGTGGTTACTCCCATTAAGGGAGTTGTACCAACTTTGTAACCTATATATTCTTTGAGATTTAATAATACATTACCAATGATAGTGCCACATGTTGGTCATTTGTCTATTTTGTTTGTTTACTTATCACCTCTACAATTTCCTAAGTGAAATTTCAAGGGCGTGATACTATGTGAATTATGATGCTGTTGTGCATCCATTTTTATTCAAGAAAAATTCAATTCATTCATTTTGATTATGTTGAAATATAAATGGTTTCTATATAGTTGGATTTATATTTGATGTTGGGGGCATAGAATTCCCTAATTCACCTTTGTGAGAGTAATCCAATTCAACTAGTAGGATGCTCCTTTATGTGATGTAATCTATCATAATTTGTTGTTCAAACATAAACTGTAATCTTCGACAATTTAATATGGTGGATAATTAAATCTGTGCTATTATTTATCCCTGCGGTTTCCCTAACAGGGACAGGTCCCCTAGATTTTGGTGACGTCCCGAATGTCGGGACTTGGGGACTTAGAGGGGATATTCACTATTTTTTTATATCTTTTAGAAGATTTCTGATGTTTTTACTATGAAAAAGCTGTTATTTTTACCAAAAACATTAAATTATAATCTCGAAGTACCTAAAATACATTAAATACAGTTTAAATCCCTAAATTTCATTGAATACAGTTAAAATATTCAAATATTGATTTTTATATATTATTTTAATAGCCATCCCCAAAATTTGGGAAATTTTTGACTATCCCGAAAACATCGTCCCCCATCCCCGAGACTTAGGTAACTATGAAAAATAGGCACTCATTGCAGCACGAGTGCCCATTGGTGTGCAAAAGGTTGGAAACTTCATCCACAACTTCACCGATGAGTCATACGGGGCAGCCTAACAAGGCAGAAGAATCCCAAAACACAAAGGAATGAATTGCTCATACACCTACCAGCTATGAGGTAGCAATAGAAGAAGAAGAGCTATCCAAGGAGCAAGACATTAAGAAGGAACAGCCTATAGAATTGTCCTAATCAGCTCTGTAAGAGGATAATGTTAAGAAGTCATTATTGGATTGTTAGATAGTCTATTACAAAGATGTTGATTAGTATTTATTCAAGCTGCACCCACATTGAGAAACACCTTTGGGAAAAAAAAAAATACGGTTCCATTTGTTGATGTAACCATGTATGGAACTAACTCCTTGTGTCATTTCCATTCATTCATGTTCTCAAGTTGATGTGGAATTGCATGATTGTCCCACCACTTGTTGCACATAACAAGAAAGGTAGAAGAGAGGCACTTCCACAAGAGTTAGAACTCCCAAGCACACTACAAGAAGAGAAATTGTGCAGAAGCAAAGCAATAGTGAACAAATTGGATGGACTAAAGGCCACAAATGTTAGCAGAAATAAAAAGTTGTCTGGCACCATAGCTTCCATTTGTTGATGTAACCATGTATGGAACTAACTCCTTGTGTCATTTCCATTCATTCGTGTTCTCAAGTTGATGTGGAATTGCATGATTATCCCACCACTTGTTGCATATAACAAGAAAAGTAGAACAGAGGATTTCCAAAAGAGTTAGCACTCCCAAGCACATTACAGGAATAAAATTTGTGCAGAAGCAAAGCAATAATGTATAAATTGGATTGACTGAAGGCCACAAATGTTAGCAGAAATAAAAATTGTCCGGCACCACAGCTTTGACCACAAACAAAATCGTATTAGAACGCAAAAGTTAGCAAAATAGAAAATTGTCTGGCATGATGGTTTCTACCACAAACAAAGTCGTACAACAGATTCGACTAGAATCGAAAACACTTTGCAAGAATAGTAACATACAGACAATGCACACTCAGTATCACGGGTGTTTGTTTCACAAATAGCAACATACAGAGAGTGCACACTCAGCATCACAAAGGTTTGTTTTGAGAATAGTGGGAACCAGATCCCACAACCACCCATTCATAACAAGGTGCGTCGATCATTACAAAATGAACCTTTAGCACCTTATATTGCCGCCATGAACATTGGGTAAATAACCCCAACCATCACCTATGACAGATCAATTAATCCCACTCTACATCTTAAGGGTTTTGAGAACTAGCTCAAAATAAAATTTTATGCTGCTACCAAGCTCTTGGCCAGAACCCTTACATGCAACAGTTTAGATTGGTATCATCAACTTAAGCCTATCTAAATTGTTTGAACTAGAAGGTTTAGTTGACGCTTCATTCAAGAGTTTCCTTTCATGACTCACTTGAAAACAACATGAGCAACTTCTTCAATAGTGAACAATTCGACAATGAGATGGCTCAAGCATTCATCAAAGATGGGAAGACTTGGCCAACAAATCAGAACATAACATGACTAATGATGATCTCTTCTGTTTATTTCTCACTGGTTTAGAGCCTCATCTTCAATACAAATTCATGTCCACCCCATCAAACTGGGAGCAAGCCTTCAAACAAGCCAAAAGACAAAATTATCCAATAAGAGAATTCAAAACATCTCAACCTCAACCCAAGCAACAAACTCTTTAAGTACTAATGCGACCCTAGAATCACAATGCCACTGACAATGGAATCATAGACACTCACAATCATGGTGTTGCTTTCTGTCGAACCATTCACAATATCGAGGCTTCCAAGAGTGTGGCTCCTTCCCAACCTAAAGAAGGCCACTTTCCTCCTTTCAAACAATGACACAACCAATACCTATCTCTTATTAAATATCTTGTACAGCATTTACCTAGACCTCAATCAAGGCCTATGGACCCTTCTTGACCTTTCCCCAATGGAATGATAACAAGAAGTTTTGTTTGTTCCGTGCTAGTTGGGGTCATTCTCACAAACACTATCAATTGCTTGGAAGCTTTGCCTACACTTTCCTTCTTGATCACAAGTTTGATCATGAGGACGTGCCTAGGGAAAGATGTGATGAGGCCATGGGGGCAAAAGACAATGTGGAAAGAAACAATCGACATGATATTGTTCTTAAGACCAATGCCCACTTAAGCATATACACCAATCCTTTACCTAAACATCCTAAAGTTGATAAACATAATCAGCCAACCAATGACAACCAAAAGTCAACTCCTTTAACCAATGCCATTGGAACCACTTTCAACCCTAACATTGCCAATGAAGAAAATATGGTTCACGTGCACGGAATCAAACGAGTAATTGGATGCATTGATTCCACATAAATACAAACCCTCCTAAGGCTTACATGATTGTTCACCTATCCTATAGGTCAAAATTCCTCAAATAATCCTTTTGAAAACCTCAAAACTAAAAAAATCCTCACAAAAATAATGCCATCAGCCGACTAAACCTATAGGGCCAATGCCATTATCTAAAAACCCTATCAAAACCAAGGCCATTGGCCAAACTAGCCCAAGATAACACTAATGACGCCCAGAGCCCATTGGCATGGCACACGGCATAGAAAATGAGCAAAAATAAAAATCCTATCCAAACCAATTCCTAAGTCATCCTTGAAATTATTTTGACCGACACACCTCAAGTTCGACAAGCATGGTATAACCTAGCTTGGAAGCATGGGATTTGTTGTCACCTCCCCAAGTGTTATAAGTTTTCCTCTCCAAAATTTCAAAAAAATTAGGTTAGGTGACTACCCAATACCCCTATAAAAGTCTCCTAAGAAAGAGCTAGTTATAAACAGTTAGTCATTTTTCAAATTTTTGAGTTTTGAGGCTTTTTCAATGTTTTGCGGTTTTTCCTGGGTTTTTCTGTCCCTCATGTCCCAAGTTCTCTCGGGCCGTCTGTTCCCCGATTTTTCGCTTTTGCCGATTGGTCTTGCTTTTCCTTTTTATCGGTCTTTTCGCGGCTTTGCACATCCTAGTGCTCCGATGTCCCAAGTGCGGCTTGTGTCAAATTTTTCTGACTTGTCCAATTTCAATGTATTGTGGGTGTTTCGGCTTTTTACATCCCATGTCCCAAGTGCCGCTTGACCACCATTTCCCCACAAGTCCGCCTTTTGCCATGCAGATCGGCTATTTCGGCTTTGCATGGCCCCAACTGTCCCGATGTCCCATGGGACAGGTTGTGCAGTTTTCTTCCGCTTTTTGCGAAAAATCGGCTTTTTCGGCTCTCAAGGCCCTGTGTCTCAATGTCCCATGGGACAATTGTGCACTTTTGATCCGCCTTACCCAATTTTCATTATTTCAAGGTCGGCATAAGTATTAATTGCCTCATTTATTCCACCCCATCGACTCGCTAGATCATTTCACCACCTCAATTGCATTTGTTATTTAAACGTTCGAGTTTCCCTCCTCTGTACTATTCATAGCCACAATCGAGTCTTGTTCCATTGTTTTCAAATCTGCAGTGCAAGAAGAAGTCGTGAAGCATCAAGGTGTTGATCAAGGAACTAAAGGATTTTCTCACAAGTAATCTTTTGTTCTTGCCATAAAGATGAAGATCATCTTTAAAGGTCACAAGCACCTGTCTTCCTTGGAGACGGTTGTACCAAACATCGGTGATAGTGAGGCTCAACACCGACTTGGATGATTTCTTGGCTCGAATCAATTGTCAAAACCCTACTCCTATGGCTCAGTTAATCAAAGATAGTGGAATCACAGAGGCAGGGGGCTTTCCCATTTCAGTTCAATGTGCCGACACAATATTAGCTTGCAGTTACAGTTTTGATTCAGAAACAAAGGAAATTGTCGATCCTCAAGGTCAGGTAGTGGCTCGACTAGATGAGGATTGTATTCGCACTGCTCTCAGGATTCCCATGGTTGAAAACTCAAATAACTCTTACTAAGGACCAGTGCACAAGCCCTTTTTGATCAAGACAAGGAAAAATACAAAAGCAGAGTTACCAAGTCTTAGTTCAAGAACCCTAAGAAAGGAGCCTCAAGGCTACCCAAGACAATGTTCAGAGTTGATTTCCATAAATAATTGTCAGATGTCATCACTCAGTTGGCAGATAGCAGGAATGCCCACCACTAATGAGTTTCACTATTGGATGTGCCCCTACATCAATATCATATGTGAGGGTAAACAAAACTTGAACTAGGCAGAATCATTTGTGATAGCTTTGACATAGCAATTGGAAACGTTCGTGAGAACCCAAACCTTCTACATGACCTCCTATCTAATGTACTCCATTGCAGCTTATAGAGAGTGGTTGGGTTTCTCCCCTATGGATGACAAGAAAGATGCCCCTATTTATATGTATCGTCCACAGTTGACCCTGAAAGTCAATAATCATCATTTTAGGAGAGTGAATGATGCATTCACTATGTACATTGTTAGATTGTTGAGGGAGATATTGCTAAAAGATTTTCAGATGAGGAAAAACAATTGATCAATGTTTATGGCAGCTTTTTCACCCAATTCAGGAAGTTTTCATACATAAGATTGGCTGGATTTGAGGGACAACCCTTGAAACTTCCCATGTATTGCAGTGATAAGATGGCTTTGGTAGAAATCTGCAGACAATTGGATAAGTTGCATAGAACCTGTAGGGACAAGAAGATTGCAGGTATTCAATTCCCAATCACACTGGGTAATTACACTTGCAGGACTGCCCTAGATGCTCAGAATGTCGACAGGACAATTGCTCCTCTCACTCTCCACTATTATAAACCCAGATCTTGCTTTGACATTAAAGGGTTCATTTCTTCCAATTTCAAATGGGTTATCAACATCTCCCGATATCAAGACTACCGGGCGGATTGTGATGATGATGATTATGAAGCTCGGAGAAGGTACTACGAAAGATTTCTCTCGCAAAGAAATCATAGATTTCAGTATATTTGATGTTTCTGAAGGATTGGAGGATGATGAGGAGCTACAGTCTCTTGAGTATGAAAGGACAATCAAGCACACTCCTATTAAAACCATTGATTGGTTCGTCAAGGAAAGAGACGATTTGAAGGAGCTCAACAATCTTGTCTTAGTAAGAACTAGACTCTGGGTTGATAGAAAAATAAAGATGTTCGGGGCAAGGAAATCCAGGTCTATTTCCAACAATACTCCTACTCCACAGAAAGAAATACCTGCGTTAGCTCCTGAGGTACTTGAACAATTTGTCCCTTCTCCTCTTGAATCATCAACTTTGGTATACACCAAAAAGGGAAAGCCAAAAAGGATGATAAGGCAGTTGATGTAATTCAAGAACGTGATCCCTCCTCCAAGCAAGCTGAAATAAAAAAACAATTGTGGACTTGGATGATGATGATGACAATCAAGGAAAAGAACAAGAGAAGCCTGAGGAAAATACACCTGAGCAAAGCAATGTAAATGAGGATCAGTCAGAGAAAATGGTTTCAAAATCTATAGAAGTATCTATCAAGGAAGCTCCTGACATCACTCAAACTGATACCTTTGTGTTGGAAGTGGTTGTTGTGCAGACTCTGAGTGCCGTGAGTGCATCTACACTTGGGCCTACTTCTCCTACTTCTAGTTCCTCGTTTACTCTGGTACTACAATGACCATTGCTTGAAAGCAAGAAAAGAAAGGCAGTTTCAAGTGTTGTTGCTCCCAAGTTTGATGCAGTGGCAGCTCTTCTAGGAACTACTCCTCCCCCCAGCTAAGAAGGCCAAAGTCACCTCAAGATTAGTTTCAGATTCCCAAGGCCGCAATTCATGGAAATTGCAAAACCCAAGTTGATAAAGATGAAAAGGACCTATCAATGGGTGATCTAGAGCTAACAAGAATTCCTCTTGAGAATCAACCCCAAAAAGTGAAGTGCATAATCTGAGGGAGACTATATCTAAGGTAATTGAAAGAGTTGAAAAAGGGAAGCAAACACAAGAGCAATTAGAAGAGCAAAATCAGATTTTATCAAGTTTCATCAAATCTTTATTGGCAGAGGATAAGGTACTTGATCCTACTCCCCTAGCTTCCATCCCACCTCCTGCTATCTTGTCCAGTGATGAGGTCCAAGCCATTAAAGACATCCATAAGCATGCCACTTATGGTAAAGCAATGGAAGCTATGGTTGATGATTTAATAATCACAGGACTAAATTTTATTGAAGAGGCATTCAAGGCATATGAGAAAATTACCAAGATTTAATCAAGTTCTCAGAAACACTCGAGGGTTGGATAAAGAGTTGAAACGTGGAGTGAGTGCATTCAAGATCTCAAGTTGATGAGTGAAACAGATGTACAAGTCCTTTTGGCTAAAAAGGTTTTTGATGATGCAAAATTGAACCTGTCCAAGCAATAGGTCTTCGGTATTGATTGGAAAATAAAGGTTCTTGAGGAAGCCATTGAGAGCTTTAAAATGTATTACAAAAAGGAGAAGCTTTTAAAGCTTGTGTCACTTCGCCTTCCCGGATATTCACTGTCGAATCTTCAAAGAAAATTCAAATGACAAATTCACTATTCAAGAGATCAAGTCTCACTTGCATACAACACTCAAAGGTTGGATAAAGAGTTGAAACTGTGGAGTGAGTGCATTCAAGATCTCAGGTTGATGAGTGAAACAGATGTACAAGTCCTTTTGGATAAAAAGGTTTTTGATGATGCAAAATTGAACCTGTCCAAGCAAAGTAAGTCTTCGATATTGATTGGAAAATAAAGGTTCTTGAGGAAGCCATTGGAGAGCTTTAAAATGTATTACAAAAATGAGAAGCTTTTAAAGCTTGTGTCACTTCTGCCTTCCTGGATATTCACTGTCGAATCTTCAAAGAAAATTCAAATGACAAATTCACTATTCAAGAGATCAAGTCTCAATTCAAGACATTTGTCAAGGAGAATTTGTTCAAACAAGACACTATATCAAAGGAAAAGGTGAAGGAGATTTGCACACTACAAAGTTCTATCACGATGCCAATAAGGAGTTCTTGGAGAATGCAAAGTTCGGGAAGGAAATGAAGAAGTGGGCAATGGACTCATGCCACTTCGCTAATACAACGATTCCCAAGGAATGGACATAGCCAAAGCCTCAAGCGATTTAGAAATCAAGTATTAAAGACAAAGGGGACTACAAGTGCTTCTACTAGCATCTCGACTTCCTAGTTTATATTCTTCTTTCTTATTGTAAAATATCTAATTAAGGTGGCTTTATCCCTTTAAGTCATGTGTTATGAAAGAAAGGGATAAGTTAATGTTGTAATATTTAATTAGATATTAGCTTTTGAGATTAAAAGAAAGGAAACTGAAAAGACTTTTTGTAACCGTCTCTCAGGGTTATTTAAAGAACTTTTCTTATCATTGTAAGGGATCGAGATTTTGATATCTGGATGTAGAAGAACATTGAACTATTTAATACAAAAGAAGTTTTCACCCTCTCTCATGCTTTGTCTCTTTCTGTTCCCTATCTAATTCATATCAAGCTATGTGTATTTAAGCAAGAACTTTGTGTCTTTCAGTTGATAGGTGTATTTGGAACTTTGTATCTAATACATACACGTCTTGTGTTTTCATATATATAGTTTAAATCTTGTTATTTTATCAAGCATCAGTAAGATATCTTTCTGCTATCTATATGTCTAAAAGTGCTCTCCTCTCTTCTGAATATCAGTCCTGACTTTTCCTTTTTCTTTTGTATTGAGAACCTTTGATAAATGCATCTAGAGATATCAAAATCCTCACCAAAATATTGAATAAATGTTTATATTGTAAATAAGGTTTTTGGTTTTCAATAAGGGAACCTCTCCCATAAAGAGGAGGGATTGTTGTCCCTTGACTGTTGTTTGCTTGTTTTCAAAAGATCAAATTCTACAACCAACAGGATCAATCAAGGAACTCTCCAATTTCAAAGTCAAATTCCCTTCCTCGAACTCATGAGAACATCACCAAACATCACAAATGTTTGATGAAGGTGCTCTTCGACATGAATATCCCTCAACCACCAACTTTGGGGCAAGAGGCTCATTTGCATGGTACGAAGAGAGTATTTTGCATAAATATGAGGAGCTATCTATTCAAACCAATCAAACCATCGATCAAGCCTTATCCCTTCGTTTCCCCATTCAATCTTTGATCTCGGGCAAACTCTCATTATGAGAATGACCCTCCTCTCTTCATTTCAGCCAAGATCGGCAATGTGTGAATCAAAAGAGATCTCATAGACAAAGGCGTTAGTGACATGTGTTGCGTATCTTGAATTCATCAAATCCTAGTTTACTCAACCAATACTAACCTAAAATCAACCCGCAACATGAGTCAAGGGTACAATCAAGGCAAATGCCTTAATTGGGATGTATTTGGTTGCCCATCACTATCTCCTCGAAACATTACAAGGTGAAAGCTTTGATCTTCAACTTTCCTTTATCTTATAACATTCTTCTGGGATCAACCACGGACAACATTGGATGAACGTTGTCACCTTATCCACATGTCAATGCAGCAAATTCCCTACCTAAATGATATTTTATTAAATTCAAGGTGACACAAACCCATTAAAATTTGAACAATTTCAGCAAAGTGGTGTTTTCAAGAGCCATGCCCTCAAAGAACTACCTTGTGTTCCCTTTCAATAGTACTCAACACTTCAAACACCCAATCGACACCATCCAAGGATATAATGCCCATCCCGAACTAGTGCGAAGGACTCCACTTAACCTCCTCAATTTAGATGATGACAAGCCCAATGAGATTAACGTTTAAATCAAACTCTCTAACCTCCCAAAGTCTATCATTTCCCGGTTGCCCCCTTCTTTCGCGGCCTTGAACTCACAAGAAGATAATTGACATAATACCTATCACCATATCTACCATTAAACCTCCTCTAAGGATATTCCTTCTTCGCCTCCCAACGAAACCATAATAGAATTCCTTAAAATTGACCTTATTGATCTTGACTTAGATGACAGATATTCATTAGACTATTCCTTCTTGTATGGCTATGCCTAAGCTAAGAATGTGAAGATTCTAAGATATCAAGAATCTTCGTGAATCAACCTTCGACTCTAGTAGCTCAAACAAGTAGGACCCTTCACTAGTGCTCCACCTCCAGAATCTCTACAAACTACCTTCAATTCTAGTATCAACACCATGAATCTTTTCCCCGACGATGGCATAGAGGAAGATGACATGATGAACGATTACTATTTTGCTACTTCCCAACCAACGACTAAATCAAACACCACATTGGTTCTTTTGGTTAGGTCTCCAATCTCGGAACCAACACCCTCTACTACCATTACATCTTTTCCTCGCCCATTGTCATGTCATTTATAGCCTCAATTGTTGAGCCTATACCGCTTTACACGTGGCACGATGCATCAGGTCATTTTTCTAGGACTAATGTGCTTATCGACAACATATGAAAGATCCTCAAGCACAAGTGTAGGAATAGGACCAATGACAAGCCCATCTTTCTCCTTCTCCACAACATTTCTTGCTTCATGATATTTGTTCCCATTCTAATGCCACATGTCTATTGTCCAAAATAACCCCCCGGGCTATATTGGCAATTTGCAGTTTCACTTCAGACTTTGGCATCGTGTTTTAGGGCCTAACGGACTGCAAATTTTTTCCTTCATTTTTAGAGGAAAAACATATAGTTTCAAGCTTTGTGATGATCCTCGGACCTTCACAACACCATTCCAAATCGAATGCAAAAGGACCCATCTCGAAAAGCTCAAGAGAATTTGCATGGGAGGTTGTTTTGTATTTTGCAAATCGCAAGTTGCGCAAACTTACATGATCATCCCCGAGCTCCGCGGAGGAATATTTGAGGAAATAGGGTTTTCGGGTCCCTAAAGCATTTTTGCACTTTTCATGCAAAGTTGCAACTTGCAAGTCAAAGCCCGCAACCCATAAGGGAATATTCCCCGAATCTTAAGGTGCGGGAAAATATGCAACCTCGCAAGTTGCACTCGCATCCCCGACGCCCGATGCACAAGGAGACATGTGGTGAGTTCTAGGAACTCGGGGGCTAAAATGCAATTTCGCATGTTTGCAATTCGCAAAAGCAAAATCAGTAATCGCAATCAAAGCTCCGACTACCCGCAACCAATCGAGGGTGACACATGGTACAAGCTTAAGGGTTAGGAAGGAAGCCATGTATCGGTCACCGACGCCGTAGCCAATCAACAAATACCGACATGTGTCAATCATGCAGAGCTCGAACCAAGCAACCTTGTTTTATTCCTCCCACATGCAAAAGATTTCAAATGGCCATATCTTTCTCCCTGCTACTCCAAATTTAACAAAAATCGGGCTCATTGGAAAGGTCTCGTCGAGCACTTCATCATGGAACCAGAAATTCAAAATTTGGCAACGTTTGGTGGGTGAAAAGGAAGAAAAACAGTTTGGGCCATTAATGTGCAATTACAAGCTGCTCAACTACCCGAATTGATAAAGCATGGCACCCATTCCTTCTTCAGCAAGCAAAAGGACATGGGAGGTGGTCTTGCAGAGGTGCCCATCATGTTTTTTAGAAATTTAATGCATGTTGGTGGTTGTAGCTAGGACTTCGGGTTTTCCTCTCTTTCTTCCCTCCTTCATTTCATAATGGTATAAATGTAAGTGCCTTGGTATGAAAAAGGGGTTCTCTTCTATCGAATTTGGAGCTCTATCTTAGAGTTTCTCCCATTTTCATGCCTGTAGACCTCTCGTAATCTGCATTTTGTACAAGATTTCGAACCTTTGCTCTGTAATCTGAATGAAAGACTGTTAATGCAATTTATTTGTGGTTGTTCTCCTTTCAAACCTTTTTCTCGTTTGTTATGGATGTTTACCCTCTTATTTTAGTATTAAATTTCATTCATTCGTGATCTATAAACTCTATGTTCTTTCTTTAAAAATTCTTGCTTATGCAACTGTTTTGTGTCTTTTGGCTGGATTTGAACACTATCTCAGTTTTGGTGCATCACCTTCTTTATTACTTGCAATTTTTCCTCTTCTCTCACCCTGGTCCCTTAGATTCATAGTTTAGGTTTAGTTTAGTTGCATTTTATGGTTGTAGGTTAGTTTGCATTGGGCTGGGAGAGAAGGAACCAGCCTCCTCTGGAGATTTGTCTCACTTGTAAAGGTCCCACACTTTGAGACAAATCCATGTTACACCAAAGTTCTGCTATTAAGGAAACAACACATGTAGAGGGTGCTAACTTTTGGTGATGATAATGTCAATCCTACAACAACGTCTTTCGTGGCTACCTTCTCCTCTCCCTCGAGTTGAGAATTTGGTTGCCCTCCCTATAGCTTTTGCTCTAGTTTCCAATCACAGGGAACATCTTTGCTTCCATCTTTTTCAACACGAAGCACAACCTCCCTCCCTTCATACTCTTCCCCTTCGTGGATGATATTTTCCAAGTGGTTTTTTCTCAAATCTTCATGAGGGTGGAAAAGGCTATGGTAACAACGGTGATGAGATACACTATAATGTCCCCTTTTCTAAAAGAAAATAATTTATAATGTTTTAAGTTGGGGCGGGTCATTTCCAAATCTTGAGTAACTTAATAATATCATTGATATAAAGGTATTTTTTTAAACACTTAAAAGTATTTAACATATTCATTATTATATATTGGCTAAAGGGATGAAAAGGAAGGGACTTTATGGAATATAGTGAAAACATAAAAAGGAGAAAAGTATGAAAAGATTAATTTATTTTAAATGCTAGTGGCCCAACCCAAGGTGAAGAAAGAAATTGGAGGGAAAAGGCAATAATTAAATCAAATTAATTCTCCAAGTGGGCGACCCCTTTTGGAGATTATTCTAGAGGTTTGTGCCAACATTTGTGTATAAACAGAGGTCGTTTGGCTTATATGATCATTTATTTCTTATCATAATTTTCATGAGGTTTTTGGTTCCCTCTCATTCCTTTCCACTTGAGGACGAAAACCCTTGTGGGGCTGCAAGAGAGGACGAAAACTCTCCTTGTTCCCTAATTGGAAGGGAAAACCCTTCAATCCTTGAAGATTCTTCATTCAGGGGTTTCCATTGGGCTTCAATAAATTGATTCAATGATTTCAGCGAGGGTCTTGTGATAAAGGGTTGCTAGGGCATTTTTGGGAGTTTCAAACTCTCTCCTAGGGTGGTGACTCCTCCCGGGGTGAAGTTTGTTGGCTTCTACTACACAACAACTCACTTTCTATCGGTAATTGGGTTCCTCATATTTTTAGAGGCTAAATGCACTTTCCGGACTTGTATTTGGGCATTGGAATCATTATTTCCAGCCATTTTTGTGAAGCGTATTTGTTGTCATTCATTTATTCCAGCTGACCTAAAAATACAAAAAAAAAATTAGGTGGGCTCTTGTCTTATACTTGTTCCAGCTCATGAATAAAATAATTTGAAGGGTTTCTACATTTATTTTCAGTTTTGTGTATGTGAGTTGCCATAAATTAATAAAAATCAGTTGCTGGTAGGGTTTGAAAATTATTTCAGTTTGCTATCATTGGTGTTTTCTGCAAATTTTGTATCTTTCAGATTTGAGCCCGAACGAGACATTACATCCACCGAAAAATCTCAAAGGTCCTTGAAGAAGTTGAGGACACTATGATTCGTACGAGATATGACATTCAAATACAAGCTTCGATGTGATAAGAGGACATTATAGTACCATTGCACGCCCTCTATGAATTCATTCTTTATGTGTACATACTTTCATTTGTAACATTTATCGCTAATTTTTACTTTGAATTCGCTTATTTTGTTTTACTTTACTATCTCACTCTAGGGTTTATCCAGCCATTGTCCTATTTTGAGCCCTTTGGTAATTTATTACTCTTTACTCTCTCCATCTTGGGTTCATCCGGCCATTGTCCTCTTTCAAGTGCTTTGGTAATTTATTACTTTTAACTATCTCCTCTCGGGTTTATCCAACCATTGTCGCCTTTTGAGCCCTTTGGTAGTTTACTACTTTTATCGTGCATCTCCTCTTAGGTTTATCCGGCCATTGTCCTCTTTCAAGTCATTTGGTAATTTATTCTTACAAATTTTCCTCTTGGGTTCATCCCACCATCTACTCCCACTTAGGGTATTTTGGCATGACATTACTTGTTACTGACTTTTTCTCCTCTTCGGTTTATACGACCACTACACCATTTCTAGGTCCGTTGGTAGGCTTACTATTTTGTCACACTTGCTTACCTACTTTCCCCTCTTGGATTTTATCACACCTATCAACAAAGTTTTCCCTCTTGGGTTTTATAAAACCTACGACAATTTTTTCCCTCTTGGGTTTTACAACTTTGTGCTTCATAGACCCATCATAGGTTTACACTTCTACCTTGGGGTGAGTGCATGAAAATGGGGGGCCAAAAGGGAGTCTTAAGTGGACATTTTTATTTTTAAATAAAAACTTCAACTTGTATGAGTTATTTGAGATAGTTACACTCAAAATTTGAAGATGTTATAAAAACATGAATTGTAGCATTTCGAGTCTAATTTTTAAACTACTAATTTTTTTAAAAAATGGTTAAGTGTAAGTGGGTTAAATATCTAAAATGTCAATAGGTGCTCCTATTTTTATTAAAAAAACATAGTAGACAGTTGGTCGTGCCCCCATTTTATGAGCACTATTTAGTAATTTTGAAAACCCTTTGGTAGAAAGATAGATAGGAATATTTAGTTTGGGATATAATTTTTATTTTTATTTTTAGTGAGTATTTATTTTTTTATGATTTTTCAAGTACAAAGATTTTGAAAATTAAAAAATAACAGATAGCCAACCGTGTGCCCCCTAACTACCTCAAAAAATATCGAAAATTAGATTTTTTTTTAATATGTATAGAATTAGTCCTAGTTTGGGATCTGTATAATTTTTTTCCAATTTGGAGAAGTGAAAAAAAAGATACATGACAAAAGATAAGCATTTACAATCACTAAAAATAGAGGTATAAAAGACATAGTTTGAAATAAATATAAATGGAAACCTTAGAATAGTCAAAAAATATAAAAGTATATATTTAGAAAGAGGATAGTTTTCTTGACGTTGTAGGAAAATTTTTAAGAAAGATAGCAAATGTTTTTGTAGGATTTAGCATGGTGGAAGGTGAGTTTTTGCATATTTTGTCAAAAACATGCAAGTTGTGTTGTTACAGGTCCAAGGCGCAGTTTGGGAAACCAAAGCAATTCCAAAGCAATTCCAAACTGTAAAATCTTGGTTTGGGGGCATAATAGAGGGAACACGTACGCGTTATAAGGTGTACGCCTTCCTTAGAGTATAGGTAACATATGTGTTTGTGGCAGATTATGTTTACAAAATAAATGTTTAAGTATAAAAATTATACTTTAAATTTATTTTAGTAAATATAAGAAATTATGGTCACTCTGCACCTTATGGAACTAGTCTCACAGCTCCATGAGTCACGGTTTAGGAGATAGTTTTTATAATCTAATTTAGTTATTACATAAATAATCTTCGTGGATTTCAGATTCACCTAAAGTTTTTAGTGTTTAAATTCTACAATCGATGTCTATTTTGACAAAGAATATAGTCATTGTTTAGGTTTTGGGGCCTTTTAGATTGTTTACTAAAATTTGTAGGAGTGTTAGATATGTCAAAATTAGATTTTACAAACCTCACAACTCTCAAAGGAAACCACGGCTGCTCAAATATATGCACTCATGAAATGCATTATAATACATAACAAATCAAAACACATGTGTTGGACATAGTGTCATTGGTGTTGTCATTGATCTATCAAGTTGCATTTATGGCAAAGGGCGTCCAGTGGCATAGGAGTCAACATGTGGTGCCAATCATCAAAAACATGAAGGTTGATTAGTAATGCCTGTTTTGGTGTCATGAAGTGTTTTATTGGTGAAGTGGCATGTTGTCTAGGAGTGAGTGTATGTTCTTGATGCATGGTTCAAACAAGCAAGGTGTTGTGTATGTTCTTGATGCATGGTTCAAACGAGCAAGGTGTTGTGTATTTCCTCTGAGCCAGGGTGAAGGTTGAACTAAAGGCAGGCTAGTCAGAGGAAGGATGCACAATGACTTGGAAGGATACACATATTGATGTCTATCAAGAGGAAAGGGATTGAATATTGCTACGCCCTTAGTCCTATAACTTATACTTGCATATTGTGATCATTTATCTACATTTTGGTGTTCTTGGTGTTCTATTGTTGTTGATATTCAAATCTAAGTAATTTCATTACAAATATACAGTGGTAGTTCATGACATCTAGCATTTACTTCCAACCTTGAATGTGTTTTGTTAACTCTCATGGTTTTTCTCACCTAAAGCTTAATGTTGGGAGCATATCAGGCATCCACAGATTTGGGTTATAAAATAAGAAACTTGAATTTAATCCTCCTAAAGCTTATTCAATAGGTAAATGAGTCAAGAAGGGTGTGTATGATAAGAAATCTGAATTTTCTCCCTATCAGGTTATCTAAAACCCTATTTTGGGGTTTCAACAAGAAAATATTAATATCTCAACTGATAAGGATTCTTAGAAGATAAATCTACCTAGAATTGGGTTATAAAACTTAGGAGTCTTCTTGAGTCACACCATTGCATGGAGAAGACTCGATACCATTGCGAAGAACACCCTTTTGATCAATTTTATCCACGTGGAATTAGAACTTGAAGGTGAATCACATGTTCCCAACCTCCACAATGTATTGAGCTCATTACCAAGCACTAATTAAGTGTTTAGAAACACTCTTGGGAGGTATGTATTGCTTGAGAGTATGAGATGATTGCTAGCATCACCTTCGGTGGCCTTGGATCAAAATGGATGCTCCCACAATGTAAAGGATTATTCAAGATTTTTGGTGCCTACTTGTTTTCCTCCTAACTCCTTACGAGAGCTCCCGAAATCAGTTGGAGAAGTCAAGGTTCACAATTTGACTGCTCATTCCTTGCACCTAAAAACTGTTGTTGAACAGACTATCCCTAAATGATCAAAACTTTCCTAAATCTTCCTAAACTGCTTCCAACACCTTCAAGGATTTCAAATACCACCTTTGGATACTTAAGACCTTTTCATAACCCTCCCGGAGGATGCACACAAGCTCCGAAATGGCCAAAATTGGCCTTTCTAGGCTTGCTGCGAGAATTAGTCTTTTACTGCACTTCAATGAATGGAATAATGGACCTTGTTAAACCTTTTTGCAAACTTATACATGTTCACCCAATGCATTAGGAATACCTTCAAGGACAAGGTGATCATGACACGGGGCGGGTTGGCCTGGAGAGGGATTCAAGAAGATTTGGGAGCAAGATTTCACATTGTGGCTTGGTTTTCATGGTTTAAGTTTTGCATTTTTGGGTTAGTCAATTCACATGACAACATCTCCATATGAAGATCATCCTCTTACCCTTCCAAGCTTCAAAATCCTCCTTGAATGGAATCAGATTTAGGATGTTCATACACTTCTTTTTCATATCCCTCTCATGAGAATAGGTGACTTCTTGATCCTTCACACATGATGGTCCTGGATGCCTCAATAGCTTTGACTAGCTCATTTTGATTTGTTTCTCGAAGAGATTTGGACACAATGGTAGAGTCAAGATATGATGATCATCAATTCACTCCTTGAGCCTCACTTTTCACCTTTGAACATGATGATCTCTTCTTAATCTCATAATTCACCTCCCGCCCAAGATGTCACCTAAGTGGAAGCATGTTTATGATGTTTGGACACCCTCTTTCTCAATTGCTCCTCATGGAGATAGGTTTCCTCCTGATAGAAGGATTGATCCTTGAATGAAACTTGGAGGAATGCCTCGAGAATGAATTCCATGTTCTTGACCTCCACACTATACTTGAAACACTGCAAATTCCACCTCCCTAACTTGCAAGATGTGAGTTCATTACCAAGCATTGATTAAGTGTTTAGAAACACTCTCATAAAATATGTATTGTTTGTGACTGAGATGATTGCCACCATCACTCATGGTGAGCTTCTCTTATCATGCTCCTGATGACCATTCCCTTGATGATTTGAATCTCAATGAAGCTCTTGATGTTTCAGATCTTTCACAGACCTCATGATTTTTCTGATTGCACCCATTGTCCTCATGATGTTTCAAATCCTTCACAGACCTCATGATGACCATTCCCTTGATTATTTGAATCAATAAAAACTTACATGTGTTTTGATTTATTATGTGTTATAAGGAATTGCATGAGTCTATATATTCGAGAAATTGTTGCTACCTTTGGGAGTTGTGAGGTTTGTAAATTCTAATTTTGAGACATTTAACACTCCTACAAAATGTCAGTAAACAATCCAAAAGGCCCTAAAACCTAAACAATGACTATATTCTTTCCCAAAATAGACATCAATTGTAGAATTTAAACCCTAAAAGCTTTAGGCTGAATGCTGAAATCCTAAAAATACCTATGTACTGACTCAGATTAAAATATGAAAAACTATCTTCTAAATCGTGATGATGGAGTGTGAGACTAGTTCCATAAGGTGCAAAGTGACCCTAATTTATTATATTTACTAAAATAAATTTAAAGTATAAGAAATAATAAAGTATAAAGATTAATAAATGAAAAACTTATACCATTTATTTTAGTAAATATATCCCTCCCAAAACACATATACCACATAGCAAACAGAACGCGATCGCGTTTTAGGCTTGGTAATTACCAATCCTAATAATTCATAATGCACTCACGCTTTAACAAAACACGCTCGCGTTTCACTTCAAATTGAAAATTTGGCCGCTTTTTGGTCCCCCATCTCCGTGCACTTACCACTTGTGACAAAGACTAGTTATCTCACTTACTACATTACTTAGTTCATACATTTCCATCTTCTTTGGTTGTGAAGCAAAACCCTCTTTGTGATCAGCTACTACTTTATCCTTCATTATACCACTCTCCCTTACAATTTCACTTTTTCCGCTCCCTTTCTCACTTAAGGCACACTTAGGTCAAAGATGAGATAAGCGTCTTGATTGTAGGTTTTCCTCTATAGCGTAAAGTGTAAGCTTTCTAGCATTGTGATCTTTTATAACCATTTGATCAGCCTTCCAAATCCAAATGGAGAAGGAACAAAAAAGGCCGTAAAGGTCAAAAGCCATAATATCAAAATAAAATCAATCAAAAGGCAACAAAAATGCCAATCGAATTTAAAATTCAATCACAATCAAAAGGGACGTGATAATATCATTAGCACACCTCCTATCCTAATCAAAATCTCAAACTCCACAGTCGACCTTGAAGCAGAGCCTAAGGTCCTTTGGGGTGTGGTAGGCTCTTTTGACCGGGGTAGAGGCTACATATCTATCATTCGCGCCCTACCTTCTCATGTAATTACCCAATCCACACACTGGTTGGTCGATGGCTCCTTTGGATTATAAGGAATGGGGAACATGTAATGGGAATGTAGGAGCTTTTACTTTTCTTGCATCTCATAGCTGACATGGGATAAATTTATACCTCGCTTGTTTGCCCAAGCCAAACCTACATAATTGGGTTTCTTTCATTCCATGATGTTGAAAACCTTTAGTCATGTCCTATTGATCAAAGTGTCATTCTCCGTCGGATCTCATATCACCATTGCGGCTCCTTACCTCTTTTTTCGTGATCGCTCATATATTTCCTTGACGGAAATTGCCAATAGTTGACCACATCCCTACTCTTTTGCATCATTTTGTTTATTATGCTTCACTTCATCCAAATATTTTTAGTTTAAGATTGTAAGACCTTGGGGAATCAACCAGGCCTTCCTTGTAGATATTTCCTTGCATCCGTACCATCTTAATTCACCCTAGTTATGACCTTAGATGGTCGCTTTTTATCTTCTTAGATGGTCTAGTGTGAACATTGATTTAGCAAGATTTCATCCCTTTGCTTTCTTTATCACATCTTACATACTTTAATCTTTCTTAAATTTCACTAGATTTTTTTGATACGGTAAATGGGTAAAAGGGTATTGTAAGGGCCCCATAACCTTATACAACAAAGAAAGATAAAACATTGATGTCCAACAAAAACCAACATAAGACTGGTTCGCTACAAGACCCTACATACTAGACCATAGAAAAACAAAAAGTCAACAAAAAGTTAGCAAGAAGCTCCAAAAAATTCCAACCCACACCAACCCTAGCTAAACTTCATTATCTTTTGGGATCTCTAAGTCTGCCTTGTCCTAAATATTTGTAGAGCCCCCAGCACTAATTTTCTCAATTCCTTTCCTCTCTTTCTTCATCCGGTGGCCCCTAGTCTTCGTGCTAGGCCCCTCCGTGTCTCCCCGACCTTCCTCTTTGTACTCTCCTCTTTGTCCATCCTTCCATCATCTTCCACTTCATGCTTCTCCTCAATCTTCTCAAAGCCACCAATAGTTGGTTGATTGCCATTATCTCTGCTTTCTCGGCCATCGTGTTTTCGATAAGCTCCACTCTCTACTTAAGGATGACGTTTGCTTTAATTCTCTTAACCTCCATTTCATTAGATGTTCATTTTACCTTGGTCATATCTATTATTTATAGATTTATTATCTTTTTAGATTAGACGTATTTTCTACATTATCACTTATTTTATCACATCTTTTATCTTCTTTGATTTTATTTTGGATTTTCGTGGATATCATTTTCATCACTTATACTACACATTTTGTCTTATTAGATTTACTATCTATTTTTCATTAGATGTTTCTTCTTTGCCTAGTTAACTTTACCATTTGTCCTTTCATTCTTAGTCATAAGTGATTTCACATTTGTGCAAGATAAGAATAAAAACATAGAATAAACATCCTATATGCATAAGTACAACATCCACATCCACATCCACGTAACATCATAAGCGGTGGACACTGCGTCAAAAATGTTGTCATATATACATATACAATATCTCAAAGTATATCATAATATACAAAACCTTCTAAACCTTTTAAACCCACCGCTCTTGCTAAGAAGTACACAACAAAGAATGATCCCCTTCTAAACCCACTACTCTTACCGACAACCATCCCCGATGCCACATATCGGTAATGTCCCTATCAACAATTTGATTTAAAGTAAAGAGACCCTATTCATGTAATTGATATATTAGTTCATCCGCAAAAATAGCATTTCCATAACCTAATATGGCATCGGCTCTAATGCGCACAAGTTTTCCATTGCCACTTTCAAAGCTAGAGACCGACTAATAATGGGGAATGCTAAAAGCAGGTCTTTCCAATGATTTGAAGCATTTTTTATATGTCACATCCCATTTTGGGATCCCCAAATTTGACATCTGTGCAAGCCGTCAATAGGCTAGATTAGATTGGTAAAGGTGATTTTGAGCAATACACCAATTAAAGATTGGTGTAAGCTTTGCTTAATAAAGTTTGATTAACCGCCAGGAGTCTTAACTCGCACCGGCATCGTCTATTAAATTATTGTAACTTTATTTATCATGGCATCATGCTCTCAAGCAATATGATGAAGTTCATCAAAGTGGGAGAAGATATGATTAAGAACCAACTTTTTTGGATTGTTAATAATGGGCAATGTGCTAATTTCTGGATTGATTTTGGGATGGGCAACCCCTCTCATCCATCAATCCCCCACCATCCCTATTATGGAACAAATGCAGGCATTGGGATGGGTCAAGATTACCCAGTATGGGAAACCAACTATTCAACCATGGGACATTGGGAAATCTTGGATTTCGCCTGTGGAGTGGCCAATTGCTATGGATCATCAAGTGCAGTTGTTGCTTAACAATATTTTGAAAGCTCGTCCTTTTTCATCATCCCCAGAGCTTGATAAGTTAGGTTGGGGAAAGGAGGTCTCTGGTACTTATTTTGTTGTTGTTGGCTATGCCTCTTTGGTCACTGAAAATCCTCATCCTCTTCAGTTTCTCTTCAAGCACATTTGGCATCCGGGTATGTGGCCTAAAGTCAGTTTTTTCTTTGGCTTCTCATCCACTGAAGAGTCTTAACTGGAGATCGCCTTCTAAAGCGTGGTTTGTACAGCCCGTTTCGATGTGCTCTTCGCCTTCATGATGAGGAATCTTCTACGCATCTTTTTTCTCTCATGTCCTTGGGTTACCCCATTGTGGCAACTTCTTGCTTCTTTATTTAAGGTGCATTGGATAAATTGTGAATCTCTTGAGCAGGTTTTTAGAGTTTGGCAGATTCCTTCCCTAAAGGACAAAATCTTATCCCCGTGATGTGGAGTGGTATCTCTCTTCTCCTTTGGAATATTTGGAAGGAAAGAAACAATAGAATTTTCATCCAAATCAGTAAAGATAGATCTTTTGTTTGGGAGAAGACCAAAATCAACATTGTGGAAAGCCTAAAACATAAGATATCTTTGCCTCAAGATCTTTCCCCTGAGTGGGTAAATATTTGTAATCAGCTTAACATTGATCCTAAGGATGTTTCTTGTTCTAGGTTGTTGAATAAGAAGAATGCCTTAAGGGATGGTCATTGTAATATCCCTTTCCCATTCGAAGACCTATGGCCTATTTTGTCAACCCGACGGCCAAAAGAAAAATATAAGGGTGACTTAAGTTATATTTAATTATTATAAAGTGACATTAATAAAAGAAAAAATATATATAGAGCACTTCTAATAATTTATATGACTTAATAATTATTAAATCTAGGATGGAAAAGGCTCAAATATAAATTGTTATCCATCCTAGGTGAAAAGGCGACTTGCCTTAGAAGGGGAATGGGAACATAGAAAGGATAAATGCCCATTTTACTATGTATTTCCCCTAGAAAAATGCAGCTTGCATTAGGAGGGAAAAAGTTGTTGGGAAAAGTATTTAATATGGGAAAATATTAAATGCTTGCATAGGGAAAATCCTTGTTGACTAATTGGATATTGTAGAGGTTGTTTTGGGTCTCTTCTTCCTTTATAAGGAGAAGTCGACTTGAGGGGAAGATATGGCATAACCATTTGATATTTTCTGATTTGTGTCTTAAGCTTGTAGCTTTTGCATACACACTTGGATTTTCTTTAGCTTGTGGAGTAAGATCCCACGAGGACCCTAGCTTCGGTGGTGAGAGATCCATTCCTAGCTAGTAGGGCACTCTTCGGTGGTGAATGATCCACCCTAGTTTGTCATCATTGGATTTGATTCAGGGTTGATTTGTTTGGGAATCAAAGTAGCTTGTTTTCTTAATTTTTGGAGTTGTTTTGATGCCCTAAATGTGGGGGCTTTGGGCGACCTACTTTTTAGGGAAAAATTAGGGTTTTGCGCTTGTCTGTGCAAAACTAATTTTGGAATATTATTCTTCATATTTTTGTGGCCCAAGATCCAAAGTTTCAGCTCATTTGGACTTCTCTAGCAAAAGATATGAATTTTTGAAGTTATGTTGCAAACAGGGTTTTTAAATAATTTATTGTCGCCTTGTTTACATATGAAATCTACAATTTTATACATATTTGGGCTTTAAAAATTAGTGGTACTAGATTTGAGTGGAAAGATATAAATTTAGAGGCTGATTGGTGTGGGTTTTCCACTTAACCCAAGTCACATTTCCTTATTTAATTCAGATCTGCATGATACTTGTTTGGTATTTTGTCTACAAGTTGCATTTAAAGTTGGGATTGCCTAAAATCCGTTTAGGGGTAAAATAATGTCCATTGGGGACATTACACAGCTTAACATTGATCCTAAGGATGTTTCTTGTTCTAAGTTGCCGAATAAGAAGAATGCTCTAAGGGACGGTCATTGGAATAATCCCCCTCCAGGATATGGTAAGTTGAATACGGATGGAGCTTCCAGAGGAAATCCTGGGAAAGCTGCTATGGGAGGCATTGGTAGGGATGTTGAATGTGGGGTCCGATTCTTTTTTGCTGAGAATCTTGGATCTACTACTAACAATCTTGCTAAGGTTAAAGCTATCTATAAAGACATGCAGAGGCCTTGAAAATTAGATGGCACAAGATTCAAGTTGAGTCGGATTTCCAAATCATTATTCACCCTTTCGATAACAATGTGGACTCTCCTCCTAATTGGCGTATTGCCAAAGAGGTGCGGAAGATCAATCAACTAAGGAGAAAATTTCAATTAGTCCGATTCAATCGCATTCCTCGTGAAAGGAACAAAATTGATGGATTGGCTAACTGAGCTCTGGACAACAAGGACTCGTTGTGTTATGGCATGCCCTCTCCATGGTGGTCCAACAAGCTTTAGGAGGATATCAGATATATTCTTAATCTTCATTCTTTGTCATGATTATTTCTTCTGCTTTTCTGTTGTATGATGCTCAAGCTTCGACTAATAGTTTTCAGGCTTGGCACAACGACATATGTAATTTTGTGTTTTTCATAATATAATATTTTGTTGGTGGGAAAAAATAAATATCATGTATAGTTGATTTTGGTGTATGTTGCTAACCTTGGTTTCACCTATGTGTTAATTAAACAAGATGCTTATTGTGTGCATCGAGTATGATAATCTCGTTAGCAAAGAGACCTTGGACTTGTAAACATTTATATTATATTTTAGCAGGCACGTGCTAAGAAGAGTTATCTTTGACCACAAGAAATTATTGTGTGGAAGGGTAAATGGTTATGTTGTTAACCTTTTTCTTATATTATCATTACGTGTATGATATGTATATGTACATCTTGTACTTCTAACATCGACATTCGTTGATAGACCGTCTTAGCATTTAATAAGGCAGTAAGGTAAACTCTTACAGTGTGCATTCTATTATTAGTATTGTTTGGTTCACCTATAACGATAAATGATCAACATAACAATTAGCATTGTTGTTGTAATGATAATGTTGTCAACATTCCATGATGGTATGTAAACATCTGTGTTCTCGGAGTATTACGGTATTATGTATCTTATGCAGAAACTTATCAATAACATTTAAGGAAGATGTTAGTCAGCTTGATATTAGACATTACCGTTAGCGCAGAATAATTAATGAGACCACCTTTGGTTGTAGACCTAACCTCGAAATGGAGTATTGGTGTGTTGTATGTTTACTAACCTTGGCATTAAAAGTATTATTGTTGATTGTTTGCTTTGGTAACATTGTAAAAGGCAATATTGTTTTGATCAATCAAGGTATATTTTGATTCTAAATCATGTTACTGTGATGAACAATAGATTCAATCCTAGAATGCAATATTCAATGTTAAGGGGTCGGCCTTTCTAGATTGCATTGTAATAAACACCCCTTATGTCTATATGAGGAGGTTGCTTAGTCATTTATAAGGATGTTTTTTGGTGAATATATCTTATTGGTGAAGGTTTCTTGTTGAAGCCCTTTCTCCATCTCATTCAAGAACAAAAACCCTTGATTCGAGTACCTCCCAAGGACGAAAAACCCTTGAAGAGAGGGTAGTGTGGAAGAAAACGCACATTATCTCATTTGTGTTGATTTCATTGCTGGTTATAACAGATTTCTGCCCTAAGCGACTTGCTTAGAGGTATACTTTCAAGAATATTGTTGGTTTCTATGTGATTTCTTTGCATGGTTGACTTCCCTATGATTTAAAAAGATGAAATCTTACATTTTATCAATTGTTGGTGCAAATTATATTTGATTTCAAGAGGGGCAACCTATATTGGAGTGATGTTTTAGTATGTGAGGTGACATTTTAGCAAATCTGGAATTGTCATCTTATTCTCTATATTTTATAAAGCCAATATCTCAAGTTTCATGATTTTTGATGCTTTCTATGTTGAGTTATGAATTTTCCACCCTTAACATTGTTTTCCACCCTTAAGCCTTGCTAGACATTGTTATAGCAAATGATGTATTAGTTGACTTGCCGATTAAAGTTAAAATATGTTTTCACCCTTGTGGGTTATGAATCTTTTGGACATGATTATTTAGTGGAATTTGGGAACATTATTATTAGAAAGGTATTATGTTTTGTTTTATGTTGTTTGACTTGGAAATAAGGAATGATTATTTGGTCCTAAACGCCCAATAGAAAAGCAAGGGTCTCGGACTGACCGAAATATTGTAAGGAATTTATAAAGTTTTGAAATCCGTTTATATGAGGCACATTGACTTTGTGGGCATAATCATTTGGGTGTTTAAAATTGGAAAGGGCGAGTTGAAACCATAGCTCCCTCAGTTGCATGAAAGTGGCTCTAGTAGTGGGTGCATGCATACGCGGTGTATATGGAGAACTTGAGTTGGTTAAGCCATTAAAGGCAGCGTTTTTGTTTGACCCAATTGTGTGTTTGTTTTCTTAAAGGTGGCATTGTTTATTTTTAGTTGCATGCATTTTTAATCGGAAAGTGCGGGACCTATAGAAACCCATTACGTGCGTAACCTATAAAACCCATTACGTGCGTAACCTATAAAACCCATTACGAGCATAGCAATAAGAGATAGATGGTGAAGATTTGAGAAGGAACCCAGAGCTCATTTGTGGGCACAGCCGCCATTGTTGTTAATACAGGCATGGTTTTTCTTTCTCTATTCTTGCATAGTTTTTATGGGCATAAGTATGGGGTTTTATCTTCACTTGTTATGTGGTTAAAATTTGGACTACAATTGTGTATATTTGTATGCATGAATATGTTTCACATTTCTGAAAATACATATATGATGCACATGGGTATAGGTGTATATATACCTATATTCTTGCTTGAAACAAGGATACAGTGTATATACGCATATATAGCTATAGATACGCATTTCAAGTGTCAGTGCATAGAGTGTTTTAAGGTTTTACTTTGTTGTTTTTCTCGAAACCATGTTGTCTTGAATGTATTATATGTGGAAAGGAATAAGGACTTGCTTGTTGGTCTGAATGACATATTAGAGTATTTTGGGGTTTTACCTGGTTGTTTTTCTCAAAACCCTGTTGTCTTGAATGTATCATATGTGGAAAGGAATAAGGACTTGGTTGCTTGTATGGATGACATATTATGTTGTATTCCATTGGTTTAATAATTGTTGTGGCTGTCTCTTTGCTTGATTTTGTTGGTCGTGAGGGCACTTGAATGAAATAAAGTGTATGGAAAAATATTGTTTCTCTCTCCTAACTCTATTAGATGCTTTGCACATAAGAGTTTATGCATGTTTCTAGGAAGGATAATAATGCCAATTCTTTTGAGCTGACCCACAATCTACTGTAGGTACTCAAGAAAGATAGAGGAAATGAAGTTTTACTAAATTATGATGGAAGTATTATTGCTGCAATAAAAGAAGGTTTAAGGAAGGATTGTCTTGAAAATAAATATGATTTGCACTTATTTGTGTGTGAAAAGAACATTGTAGAGTCATATACTTCCTGTGAAAGCTTGTTTGCTTGCTATGAAAAGAGGAATTGCCTAACCAGGATCTTGATGAATATACTTGCATTTGTTTGACATGTCAAGGAATATATTGCTGCAATTTTCAATTGTTTCTATAAAAGTTTGGGTTGAATATTAATGGTGAGAGGGTACAATTAGTTTCCTCAAGTTTGTATATTTGAAAGGAATTCAATGAATAAGGTTTTAACTGTGATTAAGTATCATACCTTTTGGTAATAAGCATATTTTATCGGGAAGGTCTATCCTTAGTTTGTGTATTGTAGTAATTGTGAGAAATTAGTAGTATACTTGCTATGCTCAAATTTAAGTCTACTATTATCAGTATGTATATAATAATAGATTTGATCTGTTATTATCTTTGAATGCATATAAATTAAAGTCCAACCCGGAAGTCTCTAATACCTGCCACTCTCATATTGAGGTTTGGGACTAGATAGGCTAATTAAGCTACCTATCAATTTGGAATAATAGGACCTCTTCATCCAGTAATGATGAATATGTAAAATGGCAAGATGTCTACTTTTGCATGAGGAAAGAAATGTTTATAAATGAAAATGTACAATACAGACTAGACACATTTAAAAGTGATTTTACACTAGGATCATGTCTTATACACCTTGAGTGAAAGGTGAAGGATGTAAACTCTCATGGAGTATTTTGTAATATCAACTCACATCAAGTTATGTCGAAGTAACATAACTGCATGGGTTTAGAAGTAACAAATAGTATGTATCTATTCTTACCTTGAAATAGGAAGTGAAGGAAAAGACCTGGTATAAAGATAATCTTGTTAAAATTGTGATGTGTTATTATAAGGTCTTTGGATAATGTTTACTTTGTGATTATAAGTCTATGTACTTAATTGGGTAAGTAAGCAAGACCTTTGGTTGGCTTACAAACAACCACCATAGGGCATGGTCTCCTCGTGGATGCATAATAAAATCTTCCTATCTATAGCATGAATCAGATGCTTACACTTGAGTTTCAGATTTAATCAAAGTACGGAGTTATAATATGGAAAGTCGTTATCTCTTAAATTACTTATATGTGTAAAATGGAAAAAGACTATACGTGTTATAACTTATAAATGGTTCAGGTAACAGAATTTTAAGAGATCATAATGAGAAGGGTTTATTGTAGATATAACTTGTTATTATCTTATCTATATGAAGATATTGATGTAAAAGAAGAAAGGACTTATAACGGTTGAGATAATGTAACTTGAACACTACATTTGATATCTACTATGGGATTAATCTTTGAGAGAATATTGATCAATAATTAAACAACTTAAATAGGCATATGAATGAAAATTATGGACAGTGTCGTAACTAATCGAGAAAAGATCTATCTTGGTTATAAAAGAATTGAATGAAGCTTCTTCGGGATATTCTTAAAATTAATAAGTAACTAAACATCTCACCAGCATGGTAATTACTCCTATCCTTCAATGGAATGTACGAATGGGACATGAACCTCGTAACAAGAACAGGCAACCTTGAGTAATGAATTAAGAAGAAAACTAAGCCCGTATCTCTAAGCATATGGGAGTTGCTAGTATGGGCGGTGATTCGATAGGTATGTGTTAATTATAATTGTACCTCACCTTTGAAGTGTTTTGATTGAGGTTATTAGCGTTGTTTCCTTTTGCATTGGAACTTGTAACCTGTAATGTTATTGACACTAGATACATTGGTTGAATGGGTTAACCTTCATTAAAGGCCTAAAGTATAAATATTATTATATAAGACTTTGATATGGAACTAGCTAGAGGAATGAATGAATTATATTGGATAAGTACTAGAGTGATATGAAAAGATATCATTGCTGAATTACTATAATAATCAATACAAAATGAAGGTATCTAGTACAATTAGTATGTTGATCGTACATTGAAGAAATCATGTATAGAGCTAAGATGAACTCTTGCTACTAATTAACTACGTTAATGACAACCTTATGGGATAATTAAATTAAATCCATGTTGAGGGGAACTCGTGGTAAAAGGATCTAGAGGTTTTAACAATTGCATTTAAGCATGTTGCGTGCTCGTTTTGTTACTGCAGAAGCAGTATGATCAGAGTTACGTTGCAGAATGAAGTGGGTCCCGATATATAATAGGACTTTTGCCAAACCCTTTTTTAATGTGATATTAATGTTAGGTGAGTGAGCAGTTTTTATTTACATCGAGCCTATAATAAAGTTTTGAGGCAAAAATAATTGTGAGACTGAGCGTGAAAGGATTGTAGCACTCCTCTTCCGGTAGGGAAAAGAAAAATTCAGTCATATTTTTCCAGGAACTGGAAGACGGGTCTCTACATTATACTCTTTCGATTGATTAGAATCCAATCCAACAAATGAACCTAGAGAGTGATATTTTTGCACTATGACTCACTTCCACAGACTTTCCCTACTGATGAGACTCCAGAGACTTTGCCTGCCAAAGCAAAACTCGAAAGATGAATATGTTTTAGACCCCATCCACCTTCACTTTTTGGCTAAGCAAAGGTTTACCATTTGACAAGATGATAACCCCCATGATCTGAGCTTCCCTTCCATGGGAAATTGTACAAGGTTCTCCTTATCTTCTCCAGCACACCTTTGGGGATGTGTGCTAAGGAGTGTCAATACACAGGTAGTGCCTCCAGCACTGACTTTACCAGACTCATTCTCCCACCCCTTGACAACCACCTGTTGCACCAAAAATTTATCTTTCTCTTAATTCTACCTAAGAGCCAAAATCAATCTTGCTTGATGTACCCATTCAGTTTCAGGTTGAGGCCCAGATATTTGAGGTCTGCATCTAAATCCAAGTTTGCATAAGGGAACAATAACCTCATAACCTGTTGTGTCTCTTCATCAATGTCATTGAAACTAATTGTAGACTTATGAAAAATGACCTCCATGCCCATGGCTTTGCAATACAACTTGCGAGTTTCCTGAAGCTTTTGTCCTTCCACCAAAAACCCATTAGTGAAGAGCAATACATCATGAACAAATAAAATATGAGTGAGATACTCCTCGCCTCCCACTTTGATTCCTTTGATATCTCTGGTTCTTTTGACCTCCTGAATTGCTCTACTAAGCCTCTCTGCAACAAGTAGAAATAAATATGTAGACAAATGGCATCCTTGTCTTAACCCTCTAGAAGGCTTGAAGAAGGGAGATGCAGATCCGTTTACAAGAACAGAAAAAGAAACTGTGGAGACACACATCCCATGATCCAATTAACTGATAAATTAAAAGTTAAAACCAATATGGATCCGTAAAAGCCTTAAGTAAAACCAGCAAGTCTAATCAAAAGCCTTTGAGAGATCTAATTTCAACACCATAGCTAGCAGCATTTTAGTTTGAATGGAGTGAAGCCCTTCCTGAGCTGAACCAATGGCTTCATGGATCTGCCTCCCCTCTAAGAAGTCAAACTATTCTGGAGATATGGTATCAGAAAGGACTTTTTCAATCTAACAGCCAGGACCTTTGATATAATCTTATAAATACAGTTACATAGACAATTGGGTCTAAAGTCGTCATTTGAGCCAAGCTTGTCAACCTTGGGAACAAGAACAATAAAGGTAGAGTTGAAAGAGCCTAGAACTCTACCAGTGATCCTGACATCGTCCAAGAAGAACTCAACTGTCCAACCACCTGGACCAGAGCTCTTATCCTTCTTAGAGGAGGAAAGAACAGTCAAGATCTCATCCAAGGAGACCTCGTGTAAATCATTATTATCCTCGTCTGTCACCATTCTTGGAAAATAAAGAAGTAACCTTTATGATTTCAGCAATATTTACTCCTGCTGACTCTCGGTAAATTTCTCCAAACTGCCTGACCCCTAGATCAGCCAAGTCTCTTAACTTCCTAACAGAAATACCATTCTCATTCACCATCTCCGAAATTGTATTTATATTTCCCGATGGTTAGCAAATCTATGAAAATATTGTGTTCTCATCCCCTAAGTCTAGCCATGTGGCCCTGCTTTTCAACCTCCATTCTGTGTCTCTGTCATCCAATAGTTTCCTTATCTTGTGCTCCAGTTGTTTCAGTCTAGTTAGTTCTTCTTCCTCAAAAACACCACTGTATTCTTTTCAAACATCTCTCCAATCTCCATCTCAGTCTCTTTAAGATATTTGTCTCATCTGTGCCTCTCAGAAGCCCAAGCCATCACCTTTTCTTTTACTGCCTTTACTGAATTTGAGAACTGTTCACTGGCTGATCTCCTGTCACTTGGAATGTATTCCTCCAAGTATTTCTCACAATCTCTTGAAATTCTTCCTCCTGAATCCAGGAAGAGTTGAATTTAAAGGGGTTCCCTGGCTTTTGAGCATTTATATCAAATTGTAAGAATGCTGGACTATGATCAGATAGACTACCTTCTTCCATCCAAGATTTGTACATGTCCCCTTGTTGCAATAAAGAGCTGAGACCAAAAAGTCTTTTTGACAATGCATCCCTTCCTGCCTTATTGTTCCACCAGGAGGTTTGAGGGTAATTGGCTCCACATCTACTAATCCTGCAGTTTCAATCTGATTCATGAAAAAATCTGCCAGCCTATCCACTCAAGCAGAATCACCCCACACCTCCATTCTATCCAAAGTGAAGTTTAAGTCTCCACCAACGATCATTCTACCTTCATTAATAACCTGTAAACTGAAGATCCTTTCCCAGAAAAGTTGCGTGTCATCATATGCTCCATACACATTTAATACAGTAAAAAAAAAGACTGACTGACCTAGGCTTTTACTGTACAGTTCCATGCATAGACCTGAAATAATACCAAAAGAATTGATTAGGCATATTCTGGCATTCCACCCTGCTATAAGACCCCTGATAGTCCATTAGAATTTATGTAAATAAATCCCAACCCTTGTAACTCCTTTTCGATCTTTCCACAATAGCTACTCTTTCACTCACGGTCTCCTACAGTAGTAGAATATCAAGCTTCTCTACTTCTATAGTCTAGCTAGGGCAAGTTTTTTGGGTTGACTACCCAAACCCCTAATGTTTGCTGAGAGAATCTTCATGGACCAACCTCTTTAGGGGTCTAGTTAACTCTAAGTACCCCAGAAATGAGTCATTTCCGACCCTGATTGACTTCTTTAATAGCTTTTGCCTGCACATGAAAAAGATAAGATTTTCTTCCAACACAAGAAGTGCCATAAGTCTTGATATGGTCCATTCCCAAACCACCAACAGTTTTTCCATCAAATTCAGGTTTCCTAGGTCGCGGGTCATATCAACCACTCCCTCTATCTTCACCGTTTGTAATACTCCGTCCCAAGCCCAAATCATCCCTATCCTTATCACCAAAGAAGGTACCCCTCAAGTCTGAACAACTAGAAGCAAAGTGTGGAGAAGCATTCTGACCACCATCTAACACAGATCCAACACCTAATAGCCTAGACTCCTCCTTCCCCTTAGAGAGCACAGAGGGATTTAGAGACTTCGGCCAGAGTCGGCCATTAATACACAGGCAGAATTAACTCAGCAAAATGTGAGAAATCACAAGTTGTACACACCCAAAGAATCAATAGTCAAAGTAAACATCCGAGTTGTTGCAACCTCAAACTCGTCACCTTTTGGCTCAAAAACTAAGCTCATTGTCTTCGAATTTAAAAAGGGATTAACCTCAGCCCAATTAAGATCATATGCCCCAGCGTCACCACTTCTCTTGAATGTAGAAGAATCACCATTGTCTTTGACCTTATCACAGTGCACCCACCCCAACTCTTCAATCTCCATCACATTCACATCGGCATATCCCCAATCAGAACCCTTCATAAATCCATATTAGTCTTTGCACCATTAGAACTCGAACCCACCTTTTTTCTCCAAATGAAATTCCGGAAAGGCTGAGAGCGGTCTCTAATAAAATGACCATGTTGATGACAACATATGCATCTAGAAGGCACGTTGCAATAGTCCAAAGTTTGAGAAAAATTCTATCACCAAAAACAATCTCCATACTCTCAAAAAGACCTTTGATGTCAATTTCTACTAAAGCTCGCTATAGACCATCTACGCCTTTTTTATATGCTTGATCCACAAAAATCATCCTACCAAGCCGGCTCCAAATACATTCATCTGTCTGAACTCCATCAAGAAACTCAAAAATTTAACCCATGTGAGTATAGAACTAACCACCTTAGATCTCAAATCAAAACACAGATGCCAAGATTTTAGGTTTAAATATCCAAATCCCCATAACCATTTTCCTCCAAGGATCAAAGATGCATCTTCTTTAGAGTGAAACACAAAGCCCATCCAACCCCGCAAAAGCAAGTGCAAAGCAAAGTGCATAACCTATCACCAGTGAGCCCAATTAATTTGCAATCAATCATTCAAAGCCTCCTTCGCCATCTACCTCCCGTGAAATTTTCCATCAAGTTTTCCCAAAGAAAGATAATATAAGGTCTACCAAAATGTCTTCCCCAACAACTACCTTGAATCCACCGTCATCCTTCGAAGAACCTTCGCCCTCACCACGGATTTGAAACCTCTTCAATGTTCGACACCTTCCAAATTGCTGGATCGCAACCAATGAGACAACCCGAATCAAGATTGCCTCCTATGAACCCACCATCTCCTACCACGCTTTCCGGTTCCACAATGGTCTCCTTCATGAGTATCAACCAAAGCACTTGAACCCTAATCGACTATGGACAAAACCCTTCCTAAGACCTTCAAACCAACGGGAATTTAGGAGAAAGTGCATCCTTGCATGGGTCAAAAATTTCCTCGATTGTACACTGAGGATATTAACTCACCCTACATCATTCAAAGCCAAAGTACCTAGCACCTCTGCAATGTTATCACTCTGTCTCACAACCTCCTCGACACCTGCCCTCCGTGCCACAAGAACCCTCCAAACCTTTGTTATCCAAAGTTTGTGGTTTCCAAAAGAGACACCCCCTTGTCACCGTTAGTGCGAAATCACATCACCCCAAATGAGTTATGGATCTGCTTTTCTAAGGCAAACTGATTTGGTGTGATTGCATAACATTGAACTTTCCCCAAGGTGTGGGACCTTGCAAAAGTGGGAAAGCTCTCTAGAGAAAGTTGGTTCTTGTTCCTAAACTACTTGCCACGAGCTACTCCAGTGCAGCAAACTAAATCTAACCTAATCTAACCATTCCAAGGAACCAAGGAGAGAGAAAGAGGGAAAAATAGAGCCTACACTAAGGCGGTGATACACCAGCAAAGGAAGCAAGATATTCTGTTGAGGGAGAAAGAAACAGAAAAATGGAGATGAGGGAGGTCGGCATGTATGACAGGCCCAGATCTGCAAATCATCCATTAAACTCCATGAAACACAACATCCTGCACCTACAAATGTGAAATACATGCACAGAAAACCAAGACTAAAAGGGAGAGGCACAAAGAAACAACAAAACGATGCAAAGGGTTGAAGAACACCACAAAAACACGTTTTTATTGCTCTAGAAGGTGCACAGACCATTACATTTCTGGAATAGAGGCACAAATACATTTGCCAGGCGTGGGAGAAGGTTCGCTGCTCAAAAATGGCGTCGAGAAACAAATTTGACAGAGTTTCTCTATGCCCAGAATGTCTCTCTTCTTCAAACGAGAAGTGTTACAGTATATATAGAAGGAAAAGAGAGAGAAGAGGGAAAATTCACATCCTACTCCAACCACCATGAGATACGCATTGAATCCTACCTTGAAAGCTCAACCACTGAATATCAATGCCTTCTACAAATCCGCCCACAATATGTCGCTTCTGGTTCCCCAATGAATCGAATCGAATCAAATCTAGTAGTTGAAGAGATTGGATTCTGCGTTAATGGCCTAGAAGACTTTTCTTCGTTTTACCTACTAGGGCCTGCAAAAATGAATTTTTAATCCTTCCATGGCGTAGAGGACGTTGAGACGCTTCCAATGGTGTCAAATTTGCTATATTTCGAGCCCTGAGTCGAAAGATATGCCCCTTTGAAGTTTTGCATCGATTCTGTACAAATGGGCGGGAAAACAATTTGAAAAATGGGTCCCCCTTTTGGATTGGGACACGTGGCGGCTAGATTGGGACAAAAATCAGGTCTCATGGGCTCAGAACTTAACTTTTCTCCTTTTTCGCAAAAATCGCAAAATCCAGAAAACTCCCGCGGCCCCGAAGCTCTGCATGGACACGTGGCTCCTTTTGGTTGGCTAGGAAATGCGCTTCCATCTTTGCTTTTATGCCTTTTGGACAAAAGGAAAACTTTCACTTTTTCCCGACTCCCCGCCTTGGCTTTGACTCGGGTCTATATGTTGACTTTTTCCTTGAGTCACGGGCCATTTTGCAACTTTTACTCCTTTTGGGGCAAAGGGCGAAAAACTAACTTTTCCCCAATGCCCCGCCTTCCCCTGGGACACGCGTCAGTTTGGCGCTCGCTTGGGAACCTTTTCTCTATTTGACCCTTGAATCAGCGCCATTGAGACACTTGGCAGCCTCCGCCGGCCTAGCTTATGCATTGACTATTCAACTAACTCTGCCCCCTTTGAGGACACGTGGAGGCACCGTGCATGTTTGTAAATCCGACCCAAAGTTTGCCTTTGGAGGAGCGTCAGGTTGACACTTGTCGGCCTCCACTGCTTTGTGGACTTTTCAACGGTCCTTCTTACTTATTAACTTTGGGCTACGTGGCGAGCTCGCACTCACTTGGGTCTCTACCTTGGGACCAACTCTTGGAGATGCACTACGCTGACACTTGGCACTCTCTGCTTGCTCATTCATACTTAGCCAATTTTTTTAGGCCCGCCCGTCCGCCTTTGACTCTGTTTGACCATTTGACCCTACCTCCGTTCCGCCCGGGACACGTGGAGATGCGGCGCTTGTTTGAGCCTCTCTATTTGGATCCATCTTTGGAGAAGCGCCACGAGGACACGTGGTCTCTTCCGTTGCCTCCTCCATACTTAGTCGATTTTGGACCCTTTCCTGAACTATTTCGAGCCCGAGGACTTTGAATCTTCACCATTCTTCCTTCTTGCTTCTGGCTCCTTTGTAGCATCTTCCCTTCTTGTCTAACTCTGCTATTTTATAGTTTTGCCTGCCTGTAACTTGGAGAATGGATTTAAGATGTAGAAACGGCCCGACATGAGTCGTTTTCTTTTGTACAGGATCCTTTGATCTCTCTTGGCCTCTGTCACTTCGTTGTTGAATCTTTTTATGCAACCAATTTGCAAGATTTGAATGAGTTTTCTCGGGTTCCTTCTATGTGGGGTCATGGTTCGATCCAATATTTAGCTTGGGAGCGATATATGGATAATAGTCACATCCAAAAAGGGAGAAGTTATCAGCACCCAGAAAACCTAGTTCAAAATAGACCCCGAATCCTCGAATATTTGGATCCCTTCCAAAGAGTCATCCGAATAGTCAACTAATTGTAGCTCTTTAGGATCATTGGTTAGGGTTTCCATTTTCATATCATCTCCTCACCATTCTCTAATACTCCAGCTCTATTCTTATGTTCAATAAATTAGCTAAAATAGATAATTATTACACCAGTGTATAGTCATTGTGTTCACCTTGTAATCAGGAGTTGTTTCCTATGTAATTAGGGAGTTGTTTTCTATCATTAGCTTGTAGTGATCCATCTGTTCATGTAGTAATCCATTTGTTGTGAAGTTGCTGCATGGATGTAGGTTAGTTATGATTTTATGTGGCTTATATATTGAAGCCGCTTTGGAATGTAATTCACGGCTTGCTTATCAATTGAATATGGTATCTGAGCCTGAAATTAACAGGGCCTGCAAATGCCAGTGAGGAAGAGAGTTTGTTGTTTGGATCGGAAAAAGGAAAGCACATTTGAAAGGAAGCATGATTCTTCTGTAGTTTCTGTTTTAAAACTGGAACAGCAAAGCATTTCATACCAACTTAGCAAAAAGTATGGCTCTCTGAGGCATGATCTGTACGGCCCTGTTTCGTGCAGCATGGAGCGAGGAGGCACGGTGCATCTGTAGAGAAGAGGCACGTCCTTACACCAAGAGTGTGGGATATGGAATGTCCACGTAGAGGGCTGGTGTTAAACTTGCTGGTTGGTGTTTGGAGAGGCATGATCACAAGCACAAGTGGCGTGAAGTGTTGAAAAACATTCAGATTAACCATCAGCACTTGGTCTTTAAGAGCTCTATTATTTGATCTGATCAGATAGTCAAACTGAACTTGAGGGTTTCCAGAAGTATGTGAACTATCGTTAAGAGCACAAAAGTCGCCTTCTCCACAACAACCTAGATTTCCTTCAAGGGAAGATGGTGCTTGAATCTGTTCCACTTCTTGGGCTCGCTGATTTAAATAAGTTTGCACCATGAGCGCTTGTCCTTGATTTCCAATAGGGACTCTATTAGAATCATGTGCCAACCCTCGGGGAAGCACCATAGAATTTGCTCCTTGGCTAGGTTATTTTGAACTGGGACTATGGCTCTAATGGGATTTGGGATGGCTTCAATCTTTTGTAATGGCCTCACAAGAAGGATTTGGGAATTTTGAGGGCATTTTAAAGTCTATTAGGTCGGTAGCCTTGATTATTCTAATGATAAGGCCTTGAGGCAATTTGGGCTTGTTGCCTCTTGATAGCTATAAGTTCATTTGAAAAACTTACTAACATATATTTCACTTCATCAAATCCTTTGTAGTTTGGGGTGCAGCATGACAATGCTTGGGTATGAATTCATTGATGGAGTTTGTGGAGGAGTGCAAACTTGAGTGCAACTGTAGATTTCAGGAAACAAAGGCATTGTGAGTCTAGGGGACAACTTTCTAGCTTGTACGAGACTGTTTTCTACTAAAATAGTAATATCATAGGCAGCCACAGGTGCATTGTTTCTCAAATAGATTGTATCCTCATAGAAATTTCTAGATTTAATGCCCTCAGATAGTACAAAAAGGCCATACTGGGTAATGGACGAACCTCTACTACTATTCTCTCCCAAGTTTTTATGAATATAATATTGATATCTGAAATAGATTCCATCAGAGCTCCTTTAATTGTGGTCATTTTCTCCACGAGATAAATTGTCTCCTTTCTCTTTGAATTAGTTATTCAATGAAAGTCCCAACTGATCCCAATCAATGATCGATTCTAGATGTAGACTCCTATACCAATCTAAAGCTTTTCCTTTGAAAGATACTGCAAGCAGTGTAACGACCACATCAACTTCTACAATATGATGAACAGAGTATATATTAGCCACATCCTTGATGTGATTCATACAAGTAGTTGAGTTTTCACCAGAGAAATATGGACCTGCTCTGAGAGCAAATCTTGGGATATTATTCCAGATTAGGAGGTTCAATGGGTCACCATCATTCCACGCAACAAAAGGTTAGTCTCTTTGTGGTGCCATGGCTATTTTGGGTTAAAGTCCTTGATTAGGAAGGGGGATTGAGTTCTATGGAGTGGGGATGTAGATCTGATTGCAGATCTAGCTCTTCTTCTTACTCAACTAGGATTTGGCTTTAATTATTTCTAGTTACAGCCCGTGTCTGAATTCTTCTCATAGGCCACTGGGTTTCTCAATGAGCAGAGTTGCCAGGTGAATGAATGGTATCTCTCCAAAGCAAATGTATCAAGATTTCCACCAAAAGCTTGACAATTTGTCCCTGAATCAGGAAGATTTGTAATTGGATAAGTACTTAAGTAATTGAAATTCTGACATCCAATTATCTTGATTTTTCTGACCAATATCAAACAAATTCCATCCTACTAGGCATGCCAGAAATGTTGATGGTCATTAATGTCTAACTTTGTTGCACCTGCAGTCAAAGCATTGCAATGGAAAAAAATGTAGGGGACTTCATTACAGAACAACCTCCGAAGAAGGCCAACTTCCTTCTATCCTAATGCTAAGCTAGAACTTATCAGCGAAAATGGGAAACAGAAAAAGCACAATTACAGTAGGTAAAAAAATTGATGCACCAAGAGAGATTGATTTAATCCCCTTATTTAATAACACAAAACTATTAGAATCTTGTTTTAATGTTTTGTGAGCGCAATATGAATAAAGAGCAAGAGGCAAGCATCTAACACCGTAATTACAGGTTAAACATTTACAGATAATATAGATGACAAGCAAGATAAAAAAACCCAACATCTTTATTAATAGCTTCAATTGATACACAATTGCAAACTACTGCAAAGGCCGGACTGGAAAACTTCAACATGAAATTGCAAATAGTGCTACATACTGAAAAACTACAACATGGTTTGTTGCACCTGCAGTCAAAGCATTGCAATGGAAAAAATGTAGGGGACTTCATTACAGAACAACCTCCGAAGAAGGCCAACTTCCTTCTATCCTAATGCTAAGCTAGAACTTATCAGCGAAAATGGGAAACAGAAAAAGCACAATTACAGTAGGTAAAAAAATTGATGCACCAAGAGAGATTGATTTAATCCCCTTATTTAATAACACAAAACTATTAGAATCTTGTTTTAATGTTTTGTGAGCGCAATATGAATAAAGAGCAAGAGGCAAGCATCTAACACCGTAATTACAGGTTAAACATTTACAGATAATATAGATGACAAGCAAGATAAAAAAACCCAACATCTTTATTAATAGCTTCAATTGATACACAATTGCAAACTACTGCAAAGGCCGGACTGGAAAACTTCAACATGAAATTGCAAATAGTGCTACATACTGAAAAACTACAACATGGTTCTAAAAAGATCCAAGGAAGAAGATCCTTTGCTTCATAGAGCTTATTCCTACTTCTAACAAAAGAAGAGAAGAGGAGGTGTGCTATATGGCACATGCACTGATTTCCGCTCTCTAACTCTAGAAAAGTACATATCTGAAATTACTCTTCAACCGCATCCAATGTTATCTGAGTGTGCAATAAATGCAACTGATTGATCATCGCCTCCAACAAGCTATCAAATATCTTCTCAACCATGCAGGCCCTTTGATAGATGAAAACACTTTATATTTTTTGGTACATGCCGGATATTTTGTTGAAATGTCCTTAGTTAACTCCAGATCAGCCCTCAGCACAATTTAGGATAAAAATCCATTATTAATTTCAAAGTCTTGCTCTCTATGCATGTTCTTTAAATTAGGTGTGCTTGCACTGTATGTTCTTTCATGTTATACTTCATAAGTCTCACAGAAATCCCCCTTATTTTTCTTCAAGCATCTGTAGGCTGCATATTATCTTTTAGGGATTCAAAGACCCGTGATCCATAGGATCAGACACTAAGGATCCTTGATCAATGGCTGGCAGATGATTCCCTGCTGACAATATCTTCATTGCATTTCAAAGACTGGGATGCTTCCAAGTGTTCTACAGGCTCCACCAATCTTCATATTATCATTTAGCCGAATACTTTTCAACTAGTATAGCATGCAATCTGGGTGACATCCTCCAAAATACCTTACGAATATAGTGTCAGCCATTTGATCTTGCAACATGGCAGCTTGAATGTCCCCTTCTCAGACCTGATCTTTCCAGTGACCGTTGGCCTTTTTTCTGGAAACCCGAAGGCTAGTCGGAAGGTAAATTAGGGTTTCCTATTTTTGAGGATGTCTTTGCTCGGAGTTGGTGGATTCAAAGGCGGATTCTTTCTGGGTTTTCCGAAAGCTTCGCAGTGGTATGTTCATTTCGGCATTCTGAGTATTTTTGGAATTTACTATTTTTAGTAAATTCTATTTTTGGCAGTTTCCAGTTGGGTTCAACTTGGTTGACTTCCTACTTCAGTTTGGTCTGTTGACTGGTCATTATTGGCTTCAGAGCATGATTGAAGAGTTAAGTTGATATATTTAATTAAAGGTCACGTTTTAATATTATATTCGAACGTTGACCCCTTGGCCTAGTCTATTGACTTTAAGTTGTTTTGAAAAGTGGGTTTCTTGAGGGAGGCGCCTTCATTAAGATTATTTTATTAATTTCCAAAGTCAAAGCAAGCTTAAGGTGGGCGCATTTATCAAGGTATTGAATTTAATTAAAATATCAATATTAAGCTTGAAAGGAAAAGGGCGCCATCTTGGAGAAAGGATTAGGGTTTGGATGTTGAAGTGTTTTTTAGGGTTTGGTGAAGTCAACAGGAAGTTATAAAAGGAAGACTTTGAGCATCATTCATCATCTTTTGGACTGCAATATTGTTATGCTGCCGGTTTGGCTCTGGGTTTGCTTCGAGGAATGAAGGCCTCCTAGCTCGGGCATCGCTTCTTGTTTGTAAGACAACAACTAGTGGTGATTTTACTCTAGATTGTGAGTTCAGTGGATTTAGTGCTGTGTAATCTGCATTTGTCTAATTAGGTTCAGATTTTACATATTAGAGTTTTCTGGGTTCTGCACTTTTGCTTCAGCAGATTCGATGTTTTATTCATAAATCCAAAAAGACAAAAAAATTCATGGTGGGTATTGTTTCTTTCCTTCCTTCTTGGCTAGGCGCCCATGTATGCAAGGCTGTAGAATTTTGGAAGACAATCTGATTTTTAAAAGCTAAATCGCCCCTGTGCTGGGCCGTACCATTCATGGTGTCTTGAAATTCGTGCATTTAATATAGCCTGCATTTTGAGTCTGTTTTTGGGGGTTAGTCTGAGCGCCCTCTTGCTAATAGTGCTTTGTAATCAGTATCAGGTTATTTGAATAAGTTTTACGGAATTTCTGAGCTATTCCAGAAATCTGTGTGCTGCTGGTTATATTCTGAGCTATTCCAGAAATCTGTGTGCTGCTGGTTATATGAAAAATACAGAACTGTCATAACAGCTCGGAGAAAACTGCATCTTTAATCTGATTCGTATTGTTAGCAAGATCTCACCATTTATATTGTAAGCTGGCAGTAGTACTGGCAGCAACTTAGATTCTTGCTTATCATACTGTAATGCCCTTCTTACTTTCAGCAGTTGATATTGTTTTAATTTGACCTCCGCCCTATGGTAGCTACTATCCCATTCTGGGTTAGCAAGCACATTCTGGGTGTTGAGTATTTCCAGCTTTCCGCATTTCTTTTCAAGCATAGTTTTCTGTAACACTCCGTCATATGGTCGCCCCTCACTCCATACTGGATTGGGTAGCACATACTTGGCGTTGAGTTCCCATTCAGCATTTAGGTAGAAGATTAGTATTCTGTAACACTCCGTCAGATGGTCGCCCCTCACTCCATACTTTGGATTGGGTAGCACATACTTGACGTTGAGTTCCCATTCAGCATCTAGCGTAGAAGATCCTCTGACCATATGCTCGCCATCATCGGCGCCATTCTTGGTTAGAGTTGCTTTCGTACGTTTTGGTTTACCTTCTAACCTTAACGGGTACTTTGATTGTAATGTTGTAATCTGTTTTAAAAAGAAAAACAAAAAAATTGGCCCGAATACTTCAGCAGCAGCTGGCAGCAGCTCTTATTGTGGATAATTTCGTGAAGGGACCCGCCATATTGTTTTATTTGAAGACTTAAGAGTATATTTTTGCACCTGCTCCATTGGATATATTAAGATCAACAAATGCTGCTGACTCTTGATTTGTCTGTTTTTTGTCAATGCTTGAGATCACATTGTCCAACCGATTGCATCTTCTAGCAAATCGGACAGTGCAAAGAATTACTTTCATATTACTAAAGCCATGACCTTTAATGAGAACATTAAGCCCACAGGCTTCAACTTTAAAAAATAAGGTTATAGCCTATGTTTTGACATAAGGTTATACCTTATGATGTGGTGTTTATACATTACAGGTATATGAGGCAGATGGCAGCCATAGGGCTGTAATAGCATCAATTTGTGGCCTTCAATTGTCAATAGCATAGAATTAGGGACAACACATAATGGAAATATATATCTGAGTGATGAATTGTGCTGTGGAAAATTTATGACAATTATGGATCAAAAGGACCCCAAAAAGGAAAATACAAACAAGTATCAAAGATCACAAAAAAATTGGAAGCCGAATTTGTGTTTTGATGAATTCATGTCACAACAAATCCTGTCAGCTTGTTGGGGGAACAGATGTCACATGGCTATTCAGATTCTAAAGGCAAATTGCTACATTTTCTATTTTTAGGCTTTTCATTTCCAGCTAATGATAGCTATAAAGAAATTGTTTCAAATCCCTTTCATACCATATTGATAAGAGAGAGTGGTAGCCTCATAATTTCTCAAAATTGCAACCTTCCTGTAAATTACTCTTACTGTTAATAAAGCTTCATTTACATCTCAGTATCATATGTGTTTATTGTGTTTATTGCATTAATAACATATTAAGTTCCTATGATTTAGTGTGTTGTCCACCAGATTGCAGTTAAATATTGATCATGTTATTGAGTTGTGGATTGAGTCATCTTCCATGCTTGAAGGTACTGGCCTACTTAATTTTTCTCCAATTTCTAATTCTTGAGATTCTTCCTCATTCTATGTGATCAAACTCCTCATCGTGATCATTGGCTGTCCTCCAAAACCGAAGCGCATCATTAACTCTATTATTTTGGGTATTGACCTCAGTAATCAAGAAGGGTAAAAATAGCAACATAAACACAATCATACTAATTTATATAGCACATATTTAGATAACAAGCATATACATTTATATTTCCCAATTAAATCCTACTCTCTTGACCAACTTCCACTGATACCTATAGAGCCTGGCACGCCTTTCACTCTAGATTTGCCTTTCTCTATCGAACCTTTCACATAGGATTAATAATGAAACAGAGATGCTTTTGTTGTCACTAAAGTATGTGTATATACAAAGGACCAATCTGTCCAAAGTTAAGCACGAGACTGCAAACACATAAGACTAGTAATGAGGATGGAGGATGATTTCATTCTGAAATTAAACATATGTATAAAAGTCAGATGTGATCTCCAATGGATAACGGTTGTAAACCACTACATAAAATGTAGAATATTATCTTAATCCAAGAGAAGGGTGGCTCCAAACTAATTGTCCTATGAAGCCGACCACTAATTCAAAAATGATGCAAAATTAACTAAGTCCAATCTATTCACATGCTAAAGGAAGAGAGTTTAAAAAGATGGTGTGGGCTTTACCAACCTGATCCCAACAACTACTTTAAAATCATCCTCCAGGGATCTAGATATGTATTTGCGAAAGTTAAATTTGCTATTTGGAGCCATGTGGGCCTGCAACAAATGAAAGCAACACATACTTGATCATAACCATCACCTCCACATTACTTGACGTAAGATGATCTAAACAAGGGAAAATTTGAAATTGAATGGTGTGAAAATTACAGAGATGAATCCATGACGCAATGTTAGGTAATGTCCTTTTTTAACTTTAACTCTGATGGATGACTGGTTTTGGTTTGGAAGTAAAACAACTTTAGTCACTGAATTATAAAACTGTCGAAAGAAGGATTCCTGCAAATTAAATGAAAGTATTAATAGACTTGGTTACAATTTCCTCCACAGAAATTTTTATTACTGAGGAATCTATCGTTATCTATCCTAACCATCTGATGGAGATCCTGAGGTTCTTCATTAGATTTTGGTCCTATTTAAAAAAATCCCTCCTGAAGCTTATAAAGGATGGAAGAATTTCTTACAATCCAAATCAAAATTGGTATTTTGTTCCAAAAATGTGTATGGCGCCTTACGAAAGAAGTTTCATGTGCAAGCCTGAATCTTGAAGGATCTGCATGATTTTTTATAAATACCAGGGATATTTTTGAAACTCCACAAAGTAAAATTTTTACACAATTGCTTATAGGAATATTTCATCTTATACCTTCAAATTTGAGAAAGCTATTAACCAAAAACTTTCCATTATAGAAAAATTCACAGTTCAATTGAAAGGGGACAACACGGGAAAATACTTGCCATGTGAAAATTGGTACTCAATAGTATCAGTCTCCTTTTCCCATGCTTTCCAGCGGCGCATCTGGGGATAGAAAATGATTCTAATTTTCAATAAATAAATTTAATCTAATGGACATATCATAAGTATTGATCTTGTAGAATCAAAGCTAATCTTCAATGAATATCTCTATTTCATTATTCTTAATTTTCTGATTAAAAATGCATGGCATCCTACTTTTGCTCTTCCAAGGCCCATGGTTAAGATGCTGTATAAAACTTGGAAAATTGCCAATACAAAGATAAATATGTGCAGTTGATGCATGGCGCTTTGAGAGACGAGTGGAACCAATCCCTGCACAAGCACATACGAAAACAAATTGGATTAAATTCTTAATATTCTTTACTGATATTATAACATTGCCATCAGGCAATTATAAGAAATGTTAAACACAGGATCATATTTTCAGTTTTTTAGCAAACAAAATAAAATACAGAGCAGAAACAGCATACTACGAGTATCCACCATGTAAGTAACAATTTGATAAGCCTAAATCTTCCTGTAGCTTGATTTTAGCAAAAAAATGTCCTTATAGTAATATTTATGCAACATGCAAGATAATCATAAAATCATAGTTACCGAAGACGCTTGAACTTGGTGAATGTAGGGACAGGGTTTCAGGAATGACAACCAATTTCCCGGATTTTCGGGATGGTGGGGGATGGCTGGGGTATGGCTATTAAAATATTCAAATTATATGAAAAATTAATAATATATTAAAAATAAAAAATAATCACGCTAATAGGTAAAACCTGTAAATTGTAATGGCATCCTCGGGGAGTGAAGAGCAAGTGTGATGATGTGAGACGTCAATAAATATGGTCGATCATAAATTTGACGTCCATTTGGCTGTCAGAGCAATTATAACTTTGCCTTCTTGCTTGGAGAAGGCAATCTAAAAATCATGATATCTTGGGCATATAGTGAAGTTTGAAGCCCATTTATTATTAACTAGAAAGATTTTTTTCGAGCCTAATGCAATGGCACAGCTAGATTGAGGCCATCCATCCCCAGACAACATAAATTTGTGGAGAAGGTATGTTGTCATTAATCAAAGTGGAATCCTTCAATGGGCAAACCTATGTGACAAATCCAAGATAAGCACCTTGAGATTTATACATTGGTGTTTTTCAAATAGATATATTTAAGATATTTGTATTACTATAAACAAAAATCTTTTTAAAAAATTGAAAAAACAATTTCAAAAGAAAATTTGAATTTTTTTGGGGGACACAAAGACGTTCCTAGAAAAGGAGACGTTTGAGGGACACACCCAATATTCTTTTGGTCTTATCTCATGCGTGGGGAGGACATTTCGTCCCTATCCCCATCCCCGTCGCCAAGTCCCCGAGACATCCACAATGGCTGGGGAAAGGGGGGCGAGGGGGGTGCATCCCCTATAACACTGAATAAAATCTAATGTGAAGCTATAGGGTGAAATGTGAATTGAAATCCCAATTTACTGGCTATTAGTTAGCATGGCTTGGTTCATTGACATTGGAGTACCAAGCAAAATAAGCAATAGGAATTGAGAAATATTCGGTAAAGGTAACTCAGGACTAGGCACTACACCATAAGGGGAGACTGTTCTCTATTAGTGTGAGAGTTGAAACTGATACAGTGATGAAGACATTTGTAGCATTTGATTTAGGAATATTCAATATTTTAGGAAATAAAAGCATGGACTGGCTCATAAGTTACTTGATTCTCTAATGCAAATTTGTTCTAATTTTTTATTACCAAAAGAGTTATATTATGTTAAAAAGAAAGATATTTACATATCAACAGCAGCCCAAGTCAGCTACCGAGAATGAGCAGAGAAAGGCATAAAAGAACTAAGACCCTAAGCCAAGTACTGAACAAACAGGACCTTAAAGTAGAAGAAAAAAACTTTTGTACATAGAGATGTGAACACACTGACAGGAGAAATTTCTGATGAGGTTCGACTCAAACTTACCAATGTGCATAAAGCTGCAGAAATAATAGCACAAAGACTGCAAATGGCCAAGATAGTTTCTATGCTAAGCTGGAATATTCACATCTAATTTTTGATGCAAACCTGCTACTGGTTCCCAAGCTTAAGGGGCTTTTGACATCATTGGAATGGGCTGTGACAGCAGTGATGTACGTGTGGACTAGTGTTTTGACTTTTGACTACATTCTTACACCATGGCTGTTATTAATGCTGCTGACTTTTATTGACTGCAATAAATGCTTTATTAATGCTGTTTTGACTAAAATATAAGCTCTGTCAGAAAATGAATACTATTGGATTGTGTACTTAAACTGGGTAACAGTGTACACACCTTGGGGCTTGGGGTACGGACACGGTACGCACCCAATGGGAGTACATGCCTGGGTATGGGGGGACGTCTAGGGACACATTTTAATACCTGGGATGTTGATTCGATGTGCCTGGTTACTGTAACGCTGCACCTTGGGTGTTTCTAAATCAAACCTGCAGTGATCTGCCCCAAAAGCATTTTTTTCCCCTTTTTGGTCAAAATAAAGTCAAAAACAACTTTTAAAACATTAAAACACAAATCCTAAGGCTAAAGACGAGTCCCAAACTCTTTTTAAACAACAACACCTTTACCTCACATTGCATACTTATCTTTCATTGCACATTTGCTATCTCACATTCAGATTTTCAATTGCTAAGGGTTGATTCTACACAACTAGGAGTGCCAAGTAGATTAAGGAGCTTGCAACAAAGAGGCTAGGTGATTCAACGTAAGTTTGTGTGGTTTTATTTTTAGTTTTTTTTTTTTTTGAGTTTGTATTTTGCAACTTGTATTCTATTTTTTTGTTATTGTTACATTGTTTTTAACATTCTTTCAACCTCTAGTTGTCAACACTTATTCTATTCCATTTATAATGTTTTTTTTTTTAATTTATTAACTAGGGAGCTACACAAATTTTTTAGAATACAAGCTCTAGTTCTATGGGCCAAGGTATAACCATCAAATATGATCCATGCTCGCCCCTTTGGAAGTATGTCACACCAATAAACAACTACCAAGTGGGGGAGTATGTTTGGGTTTGCTCAAAGTGTAAAATCCAATTTAAATGTGATATCCCTGATAAATAATTTCTAACAAATCTGGATATTTTATCAAACCCTAGGGCAGCCGTATAAAAAATTGAACTTTTATGACAGCAGCAATAAACTGATTTTTATAAAAACAGCAAACCCCAATTGCAGACAAAATAGAATTTATTTATTTATTTTCAAATCAGCTTCAGGGTAAATACCAAAATATTTGTATACAATTACTGGCTCAATTTTGATGATCCAAATACGTAGAAGGCTGCAAGAAATAAACATGCAAGCTGAAACCTTGCAAAAACTCTCCAGATGTGGCGCCCAACATAGAATCAATTTCCCAAGGGTGGCATCCAACTATGGAAGTGTCAAGTATGCCTTGTAGATGTTTGTCTGAAAAATCATTGCTGTACTTTGCTGTTTTGGATGCTAAAACAGCCCTGAATATGATGCCCTAGCTGAACTGGATGAATATTTGTACTTTGAATGATCATTGCAACCCCGGATGGAATTGTCAAGGTTAGCTATGAGGGTTTCCGCCCCGCATTTGTGTGAAAATAAGGGTTTATGTCCTCTATTACTAATGTAGAATCAGAAGCTACTTGCAGACAATAAAGTAGTTGATAAATTTTCAAGATTGATGATAATCCCCAAAATCTGCTTTTATAACTTCTAAGGCCTTCTTCCAAAGTTGGTGCCCCCTTTTGGAGTCACATGCATGTTCAATAAACAATATAAAATTACTTTATTCCCTCTCCAATGTTGGCACCCCATCCAAAAACAAAAGCTTGATGCTCATGCAACCCATTCTATCTTTGGCGCCCCATAATAGAAGTTCTTTATTTAATTATTATTCTATTTTTGGCGCCCCCACAATAGAAGTTCATCATTTTATTATGATTTTATTCCACTTCTGCTTTTTGGCCCCCACTTATTAAAAATATAATTTAAGTGTCATTTTTCCAATTAAAATATAAAAGTACCCTTGGACCACTTAAATTGATTTACTTCCCTCCTTAATTCCCCTTAGCATACGGAAAATAATAAAAATAGGCTTCGGGTATCTAGAATCAAAAGGGGACATTACATTAAAAGCTCTTACAATTGGATTAAATTTCATTTATGTGGGGTTGCTTGCCAAGGAATCAAAGTCTGTGGAGGGACAGATGGAAAGGGGTTTCCACGTGTAAAAACCCTTGCATACATCAAAGAACAAAAAGATGTAGCTGCCCTAAAATCGAAGCATCCTTTGGCAAAGAAATGATCTAGAGGTAACAAGCCTCCTATTTCTCCATCTTTCAATGTCATAATCCCATCACACCCATTTTTGTCATCCCATGCAATTGTAGAGGTAGATGATTCACCCCCTAGTCACAAGAAACAAAAGTTGTAGGCCCACCGAAGCAAGACTAGAAGGAAAGCAAGGACATAGCTGACCAACAAATTGGAATTTTATCTATGCATGTGGCATCCCATTTAATGTTGTTAGACCACCATACTGGAAGGATGTGATGAAAGCAATCAATGATGCCCTAAAGGGTACACCAACCCAAGGTATAAAAAGGTATGCACCACCTTATTGGCCAAAGAAAGAAAATATGTTGAAGATTCATTGCAGCCCATCAAGAATTCATGGGTCCAAACAAGGGTGTCCATTGTTTCTAATGGATGGAAAAATACGGCAAATAGGCCATTGATCAATGTGGTTGTAGTGTGCCCTAAAGGGGCAATGTTTTTAAGGGTTGTTGATTGTGAGGGGCAGGTGAAGGATGCTCAATTCATTGCAAACATTCTCATAGAGTCCATTGAGGTGGTGGGGTCTCAAAACGTTGTCCAAGTTATAATGGACAATGCAAAAATTGCAGAATTGCAGGATGTTGATTAAGGAAAGGTATGGGCACATATTTTGGACACCTTGTGTCGTTCATTCCCTCAACCAAATGTTACAAAAATTGGGCACCAAAATTGCTTGATCAAACAAATCTAGGAGGCAAGTGAGATCCAAATGTTCATCAACAACCACCACATGTCCCAAGCCATCTTTAGGAGCTTCTCGAAGTTGCAGCTGTTAAAGGTAACTATCTTGATTTATTTTTTTAACTTTTTAATCTTAAATTAATATTATAAGTATGCAATTTGTAGAATTTTGATTTTTGAATGTTTTACTTGTTTTTAATTTTCTTATTTGGTTGTCGAGACTTGATTCACCTCACACATGCTCATCTTGAAACAACTTGTGAAGGTCAAAAAGTCGTTGAGCCACATGGTTATCAATATGGAGGCATGCAAACATTGAGAGGGCTACAAAGGTGAAGGCATTGATCCTCAATGATAGGTGGTGGGATCATGTGGAGTACTTACTCAAATTTACCAAGCCCATCATGAGTATGCTCAATTTGTTGATATGGATCATCCATGTTTGGGTGAGATTTATGATGGAATCAACTCAATGATTGAGTTTATTAAGTTTGTCATAAATGACAAAGAAAAAGATCCTACAAAGAGATTCTTCAAGGAAGTGCAATCATATCTCATCGATAGGTGGGAACAAAATAACCCCCTTGTTGCATCTTCTTTCTTCTTCCTTGACTCCAAAATACGACGACACGGAGATCCTTTCTTTGCCATGGAGGGTTGCACCATATAGGGATATGGAGGTTATGGAGGTTAATGATGGGTACATGACTCAATTAGGAAGGAGTTTGTGGATTTCATTTCCAGAAGGGATCGGTTCATTAAGGCTCTTCATGACATGTACAAGATGGACGGATATTCGTTGCGGTACCTCCATAGGTAAGCATACCCCAGCCTCTAAACATTTGCAATAAAAATTCTATGTCAAGTAAGATTTTAAATTTTTAACTTTCTTTTCTACATTTCGTTTAAAACATTTTATTTTTATAAATTTTAATTTTGAATTTTGCATTGACTTTGTGGCTTGCCTCAATAGGTTGTGAGTTCTTCATTGAGCAACTTGGGTACCTACTCCTTTATCCAATCAGTTAACCACAACAAGTTGGGCGCGCAAAAAGGCAAAGGATTTGATTTTCATGCATTCCAACCTGTGCCTTCTAACACACAAGCAAGATGGGTACAAGCACGGGAAACAAAGTGTTGGGATGTAGACCCGAGACTCCAAAATTGGAAGCATCCATTGGCCACCTTCATTGGTAGATGTGGAGCTATAAAAAACTTCACATGATCAAGCTAGCAAGAGCGGCACTACTACTCCTTGTGTATCTAATGAACCACATGATGGTGCTAATGATGCTCTCATTGATACACTAGAGAGTATTATGATTATGAATATAATGAATATGCTGATTTGTCTTGATTTTTGTGTATACATTGTAACATTTGCATAACGTACTTGTTCTATGTTCGAACAATGAGTAATAAATATCATGACATTTGGCATTGAATTATCAATATGTTTTGTACTTATTTAAATTAACTCTATGCATATTATATGGTTGAGTACTTATTGAGCTATATTTTTAATATTTTATATATTTTTTGTACAGCCGTACCCAAAGCCGTATCCAACCACCCAAATAAATTGCCATACCAACGTATCAGGTCCCTATCCCCATATCCATACCAATACCTATATGGGCTGCCTGGTACTTAAAGCTATTGATTAGTTTTGTGGATTTATTAACCACCTAAATGTTGTTAGTTTTAATGTTGTCACTGATTACTATTGTACTTTTGTAAATTGAACATTATTTATTTGTATTGTTAAATTTATCGATTTTAAGTATTGAGTCTTTATAAACCTGTTATTGGGCCAAGCCCTGGTGTTGAGCCTTATTGATCTATTGGTATTAATCCTTATCTCCCAGTATTTGACCAGGCTCTAATATCGAGCCTTATTGATTTTCCTTACTTTGGCCAAAGCTTAGGTATTAAGCCATATTGCATTGTACTGTAAAATTATCTTCCTCTTTAACTGACAGTCAGCAAAGACAAGTTGGTTTGGAGTCCCAAATTAGTGATGTATTCTCTGCAATGACTGCCATAGGAGACTCATTTACAAATGTGCTTTGGAGATGCTCCTCATATGCACTAGATTTTTGTGATTTTGTTTTTCAATTTTACCAACAACTTTGCAATTGTTTTCTATTTTACTGTCATATGGGCGGGTATCGAGAAGCATGATGATCCATAGCAAATTTTAACCAAGTAATTTGGTTTTAAACTTTATCATCTTTTTCTCTCTCAATTATGAAGTGAAATTGAAAGGTGCAAAGTACAAGAGTCAATTGGGAACAAAGGCTAGGTCAAATCAGCAATTGCAGACAGGTGAAACGGATTTTCATACTCCTATGAACTTCTATGAAGCAGGTATACGGACTATCCCTTAAAGCTCTCGACAGAGACTGATTCTCCAAAGAAAAGTACACGAGTACAAGATAATAATTAATATTATTGCTAAAAACAGGAGGAAAAAAACCTACACACCTGCTCAATCAAACAAACAAGTTTAGCATTGCCATGATTTCTACATCTTCTGGTTTTATTTTCTCTGGAGTCCGCATTATATCCACTGGGAGAGAAACCTTTTATTAAAAGATTTTTTTGTTGCCTAGTTTGCTGTTTAGTGTCGTGTATGTTGATAGTAGACTCCCTCCCACTATTTCAAATATACAATTGCAAAAAGGTGAAGCGAATTCTCCTACTCTTATTAACTTGTACGGAGCAGGCATAAGAAATTTCACGAAAAGCTCTTATCAGAAATTGTAATTTATATAAACATTATTTTTATTATTAACAATTTCTTTTGCACAACACATTAGCACATTAAACTCCCTAAATGTACACCCTAAGGAGTATTTTTTGGATCAGGTGGGACAACTTGAAGCACATCGTGAGAGATCATTGTGGCATTTTCCTTCCTACCACCACCTTAAACCACCTTCACATCAGCTTCAGCTACACTTCCTATGCTCCTGTTTATTCTCTCCTTCTCTCTTTATTTGATTCCACATAGCCAACATTATCTACCTTGTCGATGATGTCTTGTAAATCCCCTATATCATCCGACGTCATCAGCCCGTCATCTGAAAATGAGTCACGACTTCTAAGGTGTATATATATATATATATAGGGTTCCCATTTGTCATTTCTCAATATATGGTCACACAATCCGCTATGCTTGTTTTCGCACATTTGTGTTAGGAAGGAGAAGAGGACTTAGGGTTTAGAAGAGCTTACATTTAGGAAGACAATTTGAAACATTACACCATTAATGATACCAAGAACAAGAGATGAACCGCTGTGGTTTACCTTAGTCTTTGGAGTCCGCATCTGAAGGTTTACTTAGGTTTTCTACCCATCCATCTTAGCTTCATCCACAACAATCTCTCACAAGGTGCTACAAGCCAAGGAGGGAGATTAATTGATGCATAAGGGAATGAGGGGACCAAATTAATGCCAGCCTACTCCCACAACTGGGACTATCCTCACTCTCTTATGGACACACACACCAAAGCACACTACTTGGACTTGAAACTCAACACACTTGTAGTTGAATTCAACATGTTACAAAGATTTGACAACACACACACACACACATCTTCTCACACTCGCTTGCCTTTATCGGCTTATTGAAACATGAATAAGATCTAATCCCTCCCATAATCCTCTTAGACTTGATACATCTCTCCTTACTCTCTCTACTTCAAACTAGAGTAAACTATTTTCCTACTCCCAAATCCAGCCTCTTGCAAGTGCCTTCTTTCTTCTAACTCCCATCCAAAAATTTAAAACTTGCTGATAACCCCTGATATTCTAGAGTCTCTTTGAGCTCCCAACATCATGCAAATGCTCAAAAACTGAAAATTCATCATTTTGGGTAGTTACTTCCTCTTTGTAACTGAAAGCGGCAGTACCATGTATTCTTATGACAACACACAGCCTAAACAAAGGCAGGCCACGGGTTTTTCTGAAAATCCACGTCCTAACCACAATTAATCATTCTAAGATGTCCTGCAACTTCTAAAGGCCATAACTTTTGCATACGGACTCATAATCCAATGTTGTTTTTTAGAACTTGCATAATTTTTAAGGAGAATCCAAAAATGCAAATCTCATTATGAATTGGAGATGTTTTTCAGGTACTTTTTTTTGCCTCTATCCCGAGACGTATCACTTTTAGCCCTTTAACGAACACAACTACTTCCAAGATTCTACCGATTGTTGAGAAACTTGACCAATTCACTCAAAACCCTGTGAATGTTTGAAACCAATATCGTCGATGTGCTTGATGCCATTGAAGTGTTGGAATTCTGATGCTTCCTAGGATCAAGTTCACTATGTCATAATGATGAAAGGATCAACTAGTCAACACAAACAAAAGCCTACTTTTTTGGTTGATGCAAGATTTCTTGTACGCCTTGGATGCTCCTGCATTATTAATTCACCAACAAGTTGACCCCAAATAAGTATCATGTATTAGATAGGATAGCATAGCATATATTTATCATTTGAATTATAGTCATTTACATTTACAGCTCTTATTTTTGCATAGTAGCACACATTACAACCCTTAGATTAGATAGCTCTTGCTAACTACTTAACAGTACTTTCTTACCTTATAACTTTTACTAGCTGCATTTGATACTTTCTTACCCTATAGCTCTTGCTTTTGCTTAGTGGCACCCCAGATCTAATAAGGTCTTACACCTTATATTCTTAGTGATTATGTGTGAATTCCCTTTTAGATCCATTACAACCTCCTAGACACATGGTCTTTGTTCTATAGCCCCGAACAGTGTTGTGGACCAACAATTTGTGTGTTTGTTGGCCATAGAATGTTCTTCTACCTTGCCCTATTTTAGAGGATCCTTCATAAATCATTTTGGGCTTACATACAAAATTCTCCAAGAAAAAGAATGTGGGTACAAGATAGTAATTGATGTTACAAAATAACAAGAGGAAGTAAAACATACACACTTGCTCAATAAAACAAATGAGTTTTACTATTTCAATACTTGCTTCTCCTTTTATTTTCTTTGCATTAGAATCATTGGGAGAGAACATTTAGTAAAAGGAATTTTTGTTGCCCCGATTGTTGTTTGGTGGCATGTATGTTGATGAAGGGTTGCATCTCCCTCTCCATGTACCAAACCTACAATTGCAAAAAGGTGAAACGACTTTTCCTGCTCCTATGAACTTCTATAAAGTTGGCATAAGGACTTTCACCAAAAGCTCTTAATAGAGATTGTGATTCTCAAAGGAAGAGAACATGAGCACAAGAAAATAATCAATGTTGCAAAGAAAAAGGAGGAAGAAAAACCTACACACCTGCTCAACCAAACAAACGAGTTTAATATTACCATGCTTTCTATAAGATAAGATAAATATATTAATGTCCAACAAATGACCACAAAAGTAGGTCAACGGGACTACAGAGTACACATGTGTCAATACAAAGCAGAGAACCAAACAGTTCCCAAAAGAAGTACAATGCAAAAGAGGAGCGATACAAAGGAAGAAAAGCGGGAGAAGGCAGAACTAGAAAGAAGGAACGGACACACGGCAAACCCAAAACGGGGGTGGAAATGCCCAAGAAGAAAAGAAAGAAGGCCCCAAGAGAGGCAATGAGGAATGCCTATCAGGGAGTGGTAAACCCAACTCTCCTAACATCTAAGGCCGACTGAAAGAAACTCTAGTCGAATAACGATCAGAAGAAGAGGCGATGAGATGTCGAGGTTGCTGACGTGTTGTTGTCTAGACAATGTGGTACACCGCAAGGACCTGGTGGATCTAGTTTGTCTCCTAGTGTTGGAACTAGTATGGTCATGTCGATGAGATCTCGGGAGTTGTGTATGGTCTCTCTAGACCGTATTAATTTGGAGGATGATGTAGAACTGGTATCAATTTGGCGCTTAGTGCCTCTCACTGACGTAGTACCGTGAAAAAGGAAGTGATCCGCTGGGTAGAATCTGGTTTGGAAGGGGTCTAAAGAGTGTGCTCACAAAGCCTCAAGGCCTCCTACATGTAAAGAGCCAAGCACTTCTGGTCTTCATACCTAAAGAAGTCAGAAAGAACCTAGGTCCTCCTGAAGAGACAGTGAAACTTCCCCTAATCTCGTAGTAAAGGGGGCAGCAGAAGACAAAGTGTGCTTCCGTCTCAACCTCCTAAAGACTGCAAAGCTGGCAAATCCTGTCTAAACGATCAATCTAGGGATCCATCTCACACTAAAGCCTATGAGATCCCACTTTGAACTGGCCTAGGGGATGCAAAGAGCGTGCATCCAATGGCGAAGCGTATACTGAGGGCGGACAATAAGGCCATCACTAAGCTCCAAAAAAAAAAATAGTTTCTCCTTTCATTTTGTCTCTCCAATATAATCATTGGAAGAGGAACCTTTTAAGAAGACTTTTTTGTGGCCCTGTTTGCTGTCCGGCATCATTTGTGTTGATGGCGGACTCCCTCTCCCTATGTCAGATCTACAATTGCGGAAAAGGTGTAATGTATTTTCCTACTCCTATGAACTTCTATGAAGCAAGCATAAGGACTTTCACTATAAGTTCTTAGCAGCGAATGTATTTCTCCGAGGAAAAAAACCTGGGTACAAGATAACACTTAATGTTACAAAAACAGGAGGAAGAAAAACTTACACGCCTGCTTTCTATAGCCTCTCTTTTAAAAATCAAAGAGTTTAGTGGTACATTGCTTTCTATAGCCTCACCCTTTTAATTTTCTCTCTGCAATATAATCATTGGGAGAGGAAGCTTTCGTAAAGCAAAGTTTTTTTGCCCTGTTTGCTGTTTGCTGTCATGTATGGCAGACTCCCTCTCTCTTACGGTACCTCTTCCCCTCTCTCTCTGTCTCTTTCTAAAATGCATTCATCGTATCAATTACAGCAAATGAAGTAGGATCATTTAGCAACCATCGTTTTGGTTCTTTTACACTTGTATCTTGTTAAAGGCTCCATCTTTCTAGGACATCTATCTTACACATTTTCTTCCTCAAAACTTGCTTCCAATCACAAACAATTTGGAATGCAAACTAAGGAAAATCATGTATGTTTGAAAATAGCTGGCAGCATTAAAGCAAAATAATTGCAAAGCCTGGAAAAACAGTTGTATATCAGAAAAACAGCTGTACAAATAAAACAAAATAACACACATCATGGAAAACAGCTATAATAATTAGAAAATAAGGGTTTACTTTGTCAAAACAACGGCTGCTAGTGGTAGTAGCCAAAACACGCCTCTGTGAGTCCTGACTGTAAAACAAGGCTCTTGACAAAAGCTTCCGATGCTCCTCTTCTGATGAGTATTTAGTACTAGTCTTCGGCTTCTTACAGGGAAGCATAGTGTCAGACAGGCTTTCTGATATGCAAATCTTGGCAATATGTGTCTGCGCCACGGTGAGCAATAGCGAAATGAACCCGAGAACCATCAACTCTGCAACCAAAATGGTTACTACTGTTATATAATTTTGTAGGATTCCAGTGACATCTAAGGGAGACATTCTTGAAAACCAACCTAGGCAAAAATCCAGTACCTTCATTGTAAGGTGGTTAATGGTGACCAAAAACTATTAATAAAGTTTAGGTGAATCCATGTGGAAGGATTCTTGGTTACCTGAATCAGAAAACCCTCTAGAAAGCATCTTAATCTAAGAAATCCAAAGTGCATACCTGATTTAATTTTTTCAAGTGCTTCATATAATGCTTTCTTATTGCGCTTTGTAAGCCACTGCAAACAAGGAAAAGTGGTTGTGTTAAGGCATGCATCTATTCATATAAATGAAGGAAATGCAAAGTTTAGGTTAAACAACTCCTTGCCACCGTTATCATGCTATCTCACACGACTGCTTCAGCTATACATAAAGGCATCATTTCAAAACCAAATATATTATATACTCATCTAGAAGGCGGTTGATGACCACCCTATATGCCATGAACCAACCATTTATACCTTGGTTCAAATGAAGAATACGACATGAAAGACTGGAGAGGGGCCTGTCATGGTAGATTGAAAAATTTCTGGACAAAAATGAGAAAACAGAAAGGCATGCTTCAAACGACTCACCATGGCAGCATTCTCACCTTCCCGTATCTGGTTGAGAAGCCTGAAAATGTGTTAAATGTATATGTTAACTCCATTTTTATGACTTTGGTACTCTCCACAGCATTTGGGGAAATATTTGGTTTGTATATCTTTGTATTGAGAATGAAACCTGCAGACTAAAGCTTGAGCTAAAATTTTCAGGCATCCAAGTTCCAGTTTTGTATGTAAAACATCCGATTAGATTAGAGTGACTCCACACTAAAGCAATACATACCTAAAGGTACAACTCGCATATCACTGTATTTATTATTGCAAATAGACACAAATTTTCACCAGTTTCGTAATTTTTCAAAGCCTTGAAAAATTGGACCTTCCTTCAGAATGGAAGTCTCATCTACAATATAACTTGTTTCAAAATGAGAACAATCCAATGGATGGCAACATTATAACCCTTTATAGGTTTTAGCCTTCTTTTGACTAGTATAATTTGTGCATCCAAGTGGTCGTCTAGCTCAATAGGGAGAATCATCTGCACAAATATAATAGGTTGAATCACCTACACAAATGTAATAAGTTGCTCTTCCAGGTGAGCTTGGTTATATGTGGCTTTCATCAGATATAGGTACCAGGAATCCTCTGCCCTACCAAAATTCCCCACCTGCCCCTCGGATATGCTGGAGAGGCATATGGGTGGGTGTATGTTGGATCCATCAAAACCTGTTCAAGCTCTCTTTCCTCTTTTACCTACCTTTTGGTGACAAGCTATGAAGGCTTCAAATACAACGTTTTCCAATGGACTACTATCCACAAATTTCTACTTATCCTGGTGAGGACTAGAGCATTGGTATAAACTGACATTACATCAATCAGTGATGCTGTCTGTGCAAAGAGGTGTGTTCCACGCCTTGTGACCTTTCTTGCCATACTTCAAATGGCAAAATTTTGTACTTGCAGATATGGGTTCTCAACGAAAAGTTCAAAACACCAAACCTCTGGTGCAATGTCATCTGCCAGCAATGTTATTTTATTTTATCAAACCTCTGCACAGTACGCAACGACTTTCAAGTTATGGTACACCTTGGAGGGAATGGACTACTACCAGGCCTTATATTTGACTTCCTCATTCTAGCAATGATAAAAGCTTTGTCAGATGGGATAAGCTCAAGCCATAAAAGTATTGGGCTTTCATTAATGAGCCCAAGATTCAAACGCTGAGGAGAAATGGCAAAGAGTTATATTCAGAAAGATGCAGCATCCAACGTGTCAAAATCCGAAAGAGGGGGTTCTCATAAGGAGTCTCAGGTTCAAATCCCCAAGAGACATGAGAAAGTATTAAAACTGAGTAAAATGTGGCATCCAGCTTACTCGGTGGGTTTTTCATAAGGAAGTCCCAGGTTCACATACCAGGATGAAGTGTAAAAATTGAGTGAAATAGCACGTCCAACTTGCAGGGCGGGTCTTTCATGACAGATTCCCAGTTTCAGTCCCCAAAAGACATGATAAAGTATTGAGTTTGGGTAACTATCGCACCCAATTCACTTCATCGTGAGAATTGATGAAGTATTGAGTTGATAGTTAAAATGGAGACTTCATCATCAAGATTAACAGAAGAAGATCATAATTGATGAAAATAAAAGAAACTGATTTTAATGTCTCAATGGCAATTTTTAGTCTCGTGAATCTTAAAAAGTTTTCATTTCATTTTATTTCACTTAGTGCAGCATACCTCGATAATGAATCTATTCACAGAGACACCTCTCGGTCTTGACATCGAATGAAACGTGTCCAAAGGAGAACTTACCAGAAAAGTGAAGAAAAACGTACCTTTCCCACGTGATGAATACTCTCTTCAAGAAGTATAGAAATGGCTATGAAAACAAAGCACACAGCAGCCACTGCCCATGTAGGAGTCTCCTCCAATGACCTATCAGTCTCACTTGCCATATTCTTCTTCTATCACTTCTTCTACTTGCAAGATTGCTGCTATAAACAACTCTTCTCGTAAAACTGCGGATTCGATCCTTGAGCTGCTGCTGTTGCCGATCTCCTCTAAATTCGGCCACCCACCTACTATTTTATTAAACTCGCAATTACAACGAACATGGGATTGAAAATATTCAAGCCCAATCTCAAACCCCTCAATTTCAATCATTTTCAGTAAACAATGCTTAGGGAGCATAATCAGCATAGATTTGTAGGTGGTACAGATAAGTAAAAGAAAAGGTCAAGCGGCGAATGGTCACATATCAACCACGGGAGAGCCGTGAGTGGTAATAGAGGGGAAAATTTATCAACTTCTTTTTCATTTTTCTTTCATATTTGGAATGGATTGGCTCAGCACGTTTGTAACAGAGAGCTAACACGTTTGCTCGTCGACTGTCGGATTCGATTCGATTGCACTCGTGGTTTAGGTAGCATGATATTTAATTGTTAATTAAAGTCTTTTTTTTTAATTAATTGTTTTGGGGTTTCTTGTGTTTAAGTAATGGGAGGGAATCTTGTTTTCGCGCGAGGTCAGAGTACAATTTTTTATTTTTTAAAAAAATGGGGGATTCCGTCCACATAGGTACCTATCATGTCATTTTAAAAGATAGGAGTTTCAACAAGAGATGACCACTTGATGTAGGGGAGAGGACTAGTAGTGGTGCACCCTAAATTAGGGGCCCACCAAATCAATTTAAATATAATATGAGATCCTGATTTTTTCACCAGCACATAGTTTAATATTTTTTAAATTATATATTTATTTTTAATGTTGAATTGGAGGGAAAGACATATTTTGAATTGATTTAAAATTGTAAATTTGAGTTACACTACATTTTGATTGGGACCCATACTTGATCATGGGTGATAATGGTTGAACATTGACAATTTAAAAATGACAATTCTTACATGGCATGATGGGATTGGGTGTTGTCATATCAAAAATGACTAATCACCAGGTACTTTTATGACAACTATTAGGTGTTGTGTATTCAAGACATTGTATCAACAATTGGACCCTGCTCAACTATTGGTGTCTCTCCCCTATAAACAGTCTAAAAGTAAGGAAATGGCAAATAACATATGACTATGCAAATTGTCAAAAAAATGTGGATATAAAAAGTACTAAATATCGTAATATAAAGAGGAAAAGATCGAGCACATGCAACTACAACACTAAGGGGGAGGAGGATCGGGAGCCACCCACTCATCCCCGTCATGAGTGTCACTACCAAGAGTCGATGAAATACTAACTCCATACCTAAGAAGAGTGGGCGCAACCATTTGAACATTGCCTTGCATATTAGAGGGCCACCAATACGGAGCAATCAAGGCTTGTTTCGTGGTGGCGGGCTCTAACCCCACCGATGAGAACGATAAGTGGACAAGTGATTATGGGAATGGCTACGCCAAACAAATTGGTGGAGAACTTTGCGAAAGGTTGGTCGGGAGGCACGCATTCATTATGCAAGGAGAACTCCCTAGTGGCTAAAGCTCCTATGCAAACGATGAAACTTAATCATTACTTACTCGGTTTGGGCTCGAATCTACATACACATTAATGACATCACAATAACTTTTTCATTAACAATAAAGTTTTGATTAATTATATCTTTACTTACAATAGCTTTACATTTCTAGATTTTCATAATTGAAATAGAATAATTTCTCCCAATAATTCCAAAGAAAAGCAATGTGTTCATGTTAGTTAGCATAATCTTGAAAAAAATCAAATGCTAAGTAAAAAGTTTGGGATAAAAGGGATGGAAAAGATCAGAATCTAGTTCCAAATCGACTGAGCTATAAGGTAAAACCAAAATAGGTGTTTGAAAGTTTATGGGAAGGCGCATACGGACATTTAAGATTAGATATGGAGAAGTGGATGAGTCTTTCTCCAAGGGACAAACTCGGTGGACTAGATGTTAGAATATATATAAAGCAATACATATGCAGGACATCTAGAATGTAAATGATTAGCAAAGCATCACTTAGCATAGATCATGAACACAAATTCGAGATATTAATGTGGGAAAACCTCGAGAGGTAAAAAACCCACAGAGATGATATTCAATCATATGAGAAATTCAACCCCTACACATAATGTTCCTCCTTCTCGATTCCTCTCTCGATAAACCTTCTTCACAAATCCTTTACAATATATTTATTGTCCGAAATATTAAATCACTCAGATGTTTTCATTGAGTATATTTGATGTAATATATGTAAATTACAATAGGGGTAAAAGAAGCCAACGGATCCATCCTTACCGAGAATAAATGGTAAGTAATAAACAATAATGTTTTATTATTTATTTACATGAGGTTTTCAACCCGTGTTAATAAATAATAAATCATTTATTATTTAATTACTTAAATGTACTGAGGGTCTAAAATAGCCCACTTATTCATTAAATGTTCTGACACTCCCCTCTAATGCTAAGGGGGATACAATGTCATAGTCACCTTCATAAAGGAATTATACTATGTACAAATTTGAATGATTTTTAAAAAACCTTCATGTCAATCACCACCTTTTGAAACAAAAGGAATTACAATCCATTAGGTTTAGGTTAGCATGATCGTGAGACTACATCTCACAGTTTTTCATGAATAATCATCCAAGCATTTGTGGTGCCTTTTATAACATAAGGACCTCCATTATAATATGCTTTTAAATATTAGGGCACAAAAGTAAAACTCTCACACGAAATTACTAACATAACATAATGTGATATATTACAATTCTTTACAATGAGAAGAAGTATAGAGAAGAAGAATTAACACAAGACCATTAGGAAGTGACATTGACATGCACACTCCCCCTCAATGCCAACTCCAAGAAGCCCAAAATTACACAAAACTGACAAAACTTGGTACCACCAAGTGGTTTTGTGAAGATATTTGCCACATGTTCATCCATAGGACAAAATTATAGATTAATATCACTATTAAAGACTTTCTCTCGATAAAATGCACATGAACTTCAATATGTTTAGTTCATTGGTGTTGCATTGGATTTTGTTGCACATGAACTTCAATATGTTACTTCAATATATTTTTAAACTCGCAATTACAATGAACATGGGATTGAAGAAATTCAAGCCCAATCTCAAACCCCTCAATTTCAATCATTTTCATGAAACAATGCTTAGGAAGCATAATCAAGATAGATTTGTTGGTGGTACGATAAGTAAAAGAAAAGGTCAGCGACGAATGGTCACATTTCAACCACGGAGAGCCGTGAGTGACAAAGTGACCACAGTATACTAGAGGGGAAAATTTATTAAAAAAATCATTTTTCTTTCATATTTGGAATGGATTGGCTTAAAGACGTTTGTAATGAGAGTTTACACGTTTGCTCGAGGACCGTCGGGTTCGATTTGATTCTCGATTAAGGGGGCTACCTTACACTCTGGTTTAGCAGGATATTTAATTGTTAATTAAAGTCTTTTTATTTATTATTAATTGTTTTGGGGTTTCTTGTGTTTGAGTAATGGAAGCTTGAGGGAATCTTTTTTTCATGCGAGGTCAAGGTACAATTTTTAATTTTTTTGGGGGATTCCGTCCATATAGGTACCTTTATCATATCATTTTAGAAGATCAAGTTTCAACAAGAGATGGCCACTTGATATATAGACGGGTCTAGAAGTAACTATGTCAAAAAAATATGGCTATAAAAGTACTAAATATCGTAATATAAAGAGGGAAAGATCTAGCACATATAACTACAACACTAAGGGGGAGGGAAGATCGAGATTCAAGAACCACTCACTCATCCCCGTCATGAGTGTCACTACCAAGAGTCGATGAAATAATAACTTCGCACCCAAGAAGAGGGGGCACAACCATTTGAACATTGCCTTACACAAAGGGGGGGCACCAAGACAGAAGCAGCGGTTGAACGCTTGTTTCGTGGCGGTAGGATCTAACCCCACCGATGAGGGGGTGATGAGTGGACAAGTGATTACGGGAATGGCTACGCCAAATAACATTGTTAGAGAACCTTGTAGAGGGTTGGTTAGGAAGCACGTAACTCGTTATGCAAGGAACGCTCCCCAGTGGCTAAGAAGCTCCTACAAATTATGAAACTCAATCGTTACTTTCGATTTGGGTTTGAATCTACATACACATTGATGACATCACAATAACTATTTCATTAACAATAAAGTTATGATTAATCATATTTTTACTTACAATAGTTCTCGTAGTTCTAGATTTTCATAATTGAAATAGAATATTTTTTCCCAATAAATTCCAAAGGAAAGCAATATGTTCATGTTAGTTAGCATAATCTTGTAAAAAAATCAAATGTCAAGTAAAAGGTTTGAGATGGAAGGGATGGAAAAGACTCTAAATCTAGTTCCAAACTAATTGAGCTATAAGGGAAAACCAAAATAGGTGTTTGAAAGTTTATGAGAAGGTACACACTTTGACAATTAACATTAGATACGGTGAAGTGAATGAGTCTTTCTCCAGGACAAATCTCAATGGACTGGATGTTAGAATATATATAAAGCAATACATACACAGGAGATCTAGAATGCAAATGATTAGCAAAGCATCAATTAACATAGATAATGAACACAAATTCATATATGAACGTTGGAAAACCTTAAGAGGTAAAAAAACCCACATAAATGATATTTAATTATATGAGAAACTCAACCCCTATACATAATGTTCCTCCTTCTCACTTCCTCTATGATAAACCTTCTACACAATCTTGTACAATATATTTATCGTCCGCAAATATTAAATCACTTAGCACGTCTTCGATGAGTATATTTGATGTAATATATGTAAATTACAATAGGGGTAAAACCCTATTTATAATGGGGATGAAGGGAGGTGACCGTTGTAACCAACGGGTCCATCCTTCCCTGAGAATAAATGGTAAGTAATAAACAATTATGTTTTATTATTTATTTACATGAGGTTTTCAACCCATGTTAATAAATAATAAATCATTTATTATTTAATTACTTAAATGTACTAAGGGTCTAAGATAGCCCACTTAGTCATTAAATGTTCTAACACTCCCCTTTAATGTTAAGTGGGGATAGAATGTCATAGTCACCTTAATAAAGGAATTATACTATGTACAAATTTGAAGGATTTAAAAAACCTTCATCATGTCAAACATCACCTTTTGAAACAAAAGGAATTATAATCCATAAACCACTTAAAGTAGGTTTAGTGGCATGATCATAAGATCGCATCTCACAATTTCTCACGAATAATCATCCAAGCATTTGTGGTACCTTTTATAACACAAGGACCTCCATTACAATATGCTTTTAAGTATTAGGGTACAAAAGCAAAACTCTCACACAAAGTTACTAACATAACATAACGTGATATATTGCGATTTGTCACAATGAGAAGAAGTAAAAGAAGAAGAAGGAACACAAGACCATTAGGAAGTGACAGTATCGTGAAAACTCCCCCTCAATGCCAAGTCCAAGAGGCCCGAATTGCACAAAATTGAAAAAACTTGGTACCACTAAGTGGTTTTGTGAAGATATCTACCACCTGCTCATCTGTAGGACAAAAGTGCATATTAATATCACCATTGAGGACTTTCTCTCCAATAAAATGCACATGAATTTCAATATGTTTAGTTCATGGGTATTGCACTGGATTTTTTGTGAGATCTATACAATGAAAGATCCCAAACCTCGTTGCTGAATTTTTAATTTTTTTAATATATAACACTGGGCTTGATCTACGTTGGCAACGTCAATAGAGAATAATAGGAATACCATTCACACACTTTGCACACAATATAGTAAAAATAAACCCCGCAATACTTGATAAAGCAAAAAGGAAATGCGCCTAGGATTTAAAAGATAATTTTCTTCACAAATAATTCAATATGAATTTTATCTTGATTTATAATGGAAAATATTTACAACAAAATAGTCAAGTCTACAAATGGAACGATAACAAAATATTGCCCAAAACCCCACCGAAATTTATTCAAATCAAATCAATTTGGTATATATTTGATGTTAGAAGGTACTATAATAAACTAACATGAAAAATACCTCGATATCGCATAAAACAATCAGTAGAATAATTCACCCCACTCTAAAAGTTGTTTGAATGCCCACCGCTACAATTTATTTCTCTTTCGATAATGTAGGAATGATAAACAAAACCCATGAATACGATGAAGCTCCTAAATAGAACTCCTCTCACTTCTCCTAAGGTTTTTGTCCACAAGAGGAATAATCCGAGGGTTTTTGTCCTTGGATTTGTCTCGAAAGTTGCAGAAGTCAGAACTATCGAGAAAGAAAATAATAATAATCGAATGAATGCCAAAGACAAATCGCACTTTCCCTTATAAGCCAAAAACTTTCAAAAATGCAAGTCGCACTTTTGGCTTATTTAATCACATCCCCAAGGCAAGTCACACTTTGTGCCTAAGAAAGCACATTAAATAATTTATTAATTTATTAATTTATTTCCATGTACTTTCCTAAGTCGAAGTCACTATTAAGTCTATTAATTCATTATATGTGCTTTAGTGATAATTTATTTTATTTCAAGCAAAATATAATAAAATTAATAAACCTAAGTCACCCTTAAACTCGCCCTTTGGTACATCGGAGTAGACAAAAGGGCCAAAGGTCTTTGATTAAATTATTCGAGAAAGAGGGACATTGCATTCCTCCCTTGCTGAGATTGTTTGTCCCCAAACAACTGCAAAGTTGGATGTTGAAGTATAGACTCACCTTCCCAAGTAGCATCCTCTAGTGGAAAATCTCTCCATCTCACCAGGAACTCTTGAATAACTCTACTCCTCAATATCCTCTCTCTCCTATCCAAGATCTCCTCTGACACCAAATCCAACCTCCCTTTCTCATCCAAGGGTGACAACTCTGCAGAAGAAACAATGTGCTACCTCAAAGCCTTCTTCAAGTAAGACACATGAAAAACATCGTGTATCTTACTTTCAGAAGGTAACTCTAGCTCATATGTTACCTCACCAACTCCCCTCGATACCCTGTGTGGTCCATAGAATTGAGGCTTGAGCTTTTCAGCCCCGCTCTTCTTTAGAGTACTTTGTCTATATGGTTGAAGACATAGAAATACCATGTCTCCTACCTCAAATGTCTCCATACATTTTCTCATTGATTTTGTGTCCGCTTAATATTATCCTTAAGTACCTTAAGGATGTCATGACTATCTTATAAACGATCTCGAGCCTTGGGAGCTCTATTGTCCCCAAAAGCCAAATCAAAGAAAGACCTTGCATTATATCCATACAATGCTCAAAATGGAGTCATACCAATAGACATATGGTAAGTAGTATTATAACAATACTCACATAAATACAACCATCCTATCCATGCCTTTTGTTGCCCCGCAACATAGTTGCGTAGATAACCCTATATCCATTTGTTCATAATCTTTGTTTGTCCATCCATCCGAGGGTAATAACTAGTGCTCGGAGTCAACTCGGTGCTAACTAAATGGAAAAGCTCCTGCCAAGATGTGCTCAAAAACTTGTTATCCCAATCATTGAAAATGTTCTTCGGAAGTCCATACAACCTAAATACCTACGAAAGAACAAATCAGCCATATGTGGTGCCTTAAAGTGGTAGGGATGGCAAAAAGTGCACATATTTTGTCAATCAATCGAATACCGTATAAATGTGATCATTCCTCGCACTACGGGAAGACCTGTAATGAAATCCATCAAAATACTCTCTCACTTCGCTTCGAATCGGGTGCAATGGTTATAACAAACCTGTCAGAAAGTATGCTCGACTTGTTCTGCACGACAAGTCATACACTCATGGACATGTCACAAGACATCATCCTTGAGACCCTTTCAAGAGAATCTCTCTCTAACATGCATGTATGTTTAAAAGTACCATGGATGTCCTGAAAGTGGTGCATCATGGAAGGCATGCATAATCTTCTCCTTAAGCTCAAATTCAGGAACTAGGTAAATTCAACCCTTATACAAAATCAAATCAGCTATTACTTTATATCGGTCATCCCGAATTTTTCCATCCACAATGTCGCATGCCCAAGTATTTTTGGAATACTCAACTAATAGTTGAGATTTCCAATCTATTGAAATCTCGCTCAAAGAACATAGGGCAACGAGATGGGGTTTCTTAGAAAGTGCATCAACCACTATATTCTTCTTTCCCTTGACATATTCAACGTCAAAATCATTTGTATGGATTATGTTGACCCACTTTTGCTTCTCATCATTGAGCTCCTTCATGCTTCATGAAATATTTCAAGTTGTTGTGGTCGGTCCTCGCCACAAATTTCCCACCCACCAAGTATTGTCCGAACTTTTCCAAAGCATGTGTAATGGCAAACATCTTCTTAACATAGGTGGAGTACAACCTCTCACTATCTCTCAACTTCCTACACTCATAGGAAATATGATGGTGATCCCGCATAAGAATTGCACCAATCCCCAATCCTCAAGCATCACATTCCAATATGAAGGGCCATGAGATTTCTAAAAGAGCCAAAGCTAGACAAGTGCTCATAGTCACCTTGATCCTTTCAAGTATTACTTGTGCCTCATATGTCCATTTGAATACCCCCTTCCATGTAAGATCTATCAATGGAGCTACAAGCTAAGAATAGCCCCTCATGAACCTCCTATAATAACCACATAACCCCAGGAATCAGACAACTCTAAAATGTTCTCGGGTGGCGGCCAATCATGCATAGCTTGTATCTTCTCCCGATGAACCTTGACCTCGTTGGCCCCAATGATGTGCCCAAGATACAATATCTTTGTAAGTCCAAATTCACATTTGGAAATTTTAGAAAATAGAGACTGTCTCCATGATGCTAAGTACCTCGTCAATATGCCTCAAATTCTCCTCTCTCATGTCTTGTTGTAAATCATAATATCATCAAACAAGACAAACACAAACTTCCTCAACTTCATGTTAAAGAGATAGTTCATGCATGACTCAAACGTAACAGGATATTAGTGAGACCGAATGACGCGTCACCAAGAACTCATAGTGCCCGTAATGACACTCAAGGTCGTCTTATGAATATCCTCATCACGAACACAAATTTGGTGGTATCTTGGTCGAAGATCAACCTTAGAAAAATAAATAGCTCCACGCAACTCATCTAAAAGCTCATCTATGTGAGGAACTGGATACCTAGTTTTTATGGTTTTCTTGTTGAGGCACAGTATTCAATGCACATCCTCATGGTCCCATCCTTTTTACTAAGACAATCAAGAAGTAAAGAGACTATAACTAGGACGAATGTGTCCCATCTCCAAGATATCTCTAATGGCCTTTTCTATCTCATACTTATATATCTTAGGATGGTGATAAGGCATAGTCATCATAGGTTTAGTACCCTCCTCAAGCTCTATATCATGCTCAAACCCTCTATCCGGTGGTCTACCTAGAGGAATGTCACCAAACATTGGGTCAGGCTTATCCAAAGATGGATTGGATGTCTATATGAAAGGGCTACTCATTATCTAAAGAAGATTTGGATGAAATGAAACATTGGGTTGCCCATGCAACCTCTCCATGTCTGACTATAGACTCTATCCTGCGTGCCAAACAACTCTAGGCCTACCATCGAAAGAGCCCAAAGCACAATCTTATTTCCATCCGCCATAAACTCCAACTCCGTCCTCCAAAATTCCTCCACATATCTCGCTAAGGGACTCAGTAACCAATGAATTCCCAAGATCGTATCAATCTCACCGAGCCCAATCACATAGAATTCATAGGTCGATGTATAATCCCTCATCTAGTTACTAAGCTATGGAATCCTCTTAGTGTAACTAATAAAAACTCATCTCTTACTCGTACACTTAACCCATGAAAATTCTCACTGTAATCCTTGCTTCGTAGCTAACTCCTCATCAATGGAGTTGTGTGTAGCTCCACTATCAACCAAACAAACAATCCATTGCCCCTTAAGTAATCCTTTCAACTGAAAGGGATGGTACTGAACTCTTTAAAATTGTAGAATAGTGACATTGGATGAATCCAATGCCTCACTTTCTCCAAGCTCTATTTGAGTTACTCCCCCGTGCATCACGACCACTACCATCACCCTCTCGCATCCGTATCTAGTGAGTGATCATCATCCTCATCCGAAACCACCTCATTGATATCCACCTTGCCTTTACTAAGGCAACGATGTCCAAGATCCCAATGATATTTGCAATGAAAGCAAAGCTTCTTCATCCTTAACTCAATATGAGTTTCTTGACCCACCTTAGGAGGGGGTGCACTCTTTTGCTAAATAGTAGAGCGCTGAAAAGTTCTAGATCTCTGGGAAGCTTCTTATTGGGATCATAAGAAGTGGGGGATGTGTCAAGGTCTAATGTCGTCTCGAATGGCATCATGCGCTCTTAAGGTTAAGAGCCTCGACTAGTCCTCTCATCTTGTCATGAAGGCCCTCTATGAATAGCATCGCTACTCTCTTCTCAGGCATCTCTAGAACCATAACTACTATAAACTAAAATTCGTTGATGTAGGCATCAACGTGACCAATCCGATGGAGTTGTGCCAAATCCCTGTAGTATAGCTCCACATCCTTGTGATCGAATTTATTGCTATCGGTCTCACTCAAATCTTTGTAAGACTACAAAAGGTTATGGTTCTGTGTAATCAGCCCATGATGCCACCAATCATAAGCTACACCCTCAAGGTGTAGAGTAGCGAACTGTATAGCCTCTTGTTCCTGCATGGGCTTGAGGGTAAGATATGTGTCGAGCTTATGAATCCAATCCCTAATGCTAATCTTTTCGTTACCATCAAAAGTGGAAAGAGTCACCTTATTGGTAACCTGCTTCAGCTCCCTATTATATTGTGCTCTAGGCCTCCTATCCTGTCTAGCCCTCAAGTTATCCCTCCTCTAAGCACAATACTGCGGAAGGGGAAAAATGTCCCTCACATGTTGTGGTAAACTCCTCCACTCATCGTTGGCTACCATAACATTATCCTGGAAGGTCACTTCCTTAAGTGAAACCTCAATCTCTGGTAGATCCTCTCTAGGCAAAAAACTAGGCTGCATAGGCTTGTCTACTGTCCGAGTAAGCCTCCTCTCATTTGTATGAGTGTGCCTCCTCTCACGACGAGGTGATCCCCTCACACTACTAATCTATAAAGGTGATATGTTGTGTCCCATGTGACTACTGGCTAATGATACATACCTACCTCTCTTATCATGTCTATCTCTTGGCCTATCCAAGACCAACATGTCCAAAGTAGAACCCATACGCTCCATGGATTGAATCAACCGCTGCTTAGTGGCTGCCATAGTCCTGAAAATTTCTTTGTTTGGATCTTCCTACTCATCCCGGGAGGAATCTCCTGTCTATCACCCATAATTTCAACCCTGACACTTGTTTCAAAACCAGCCTCAAGTCGTGCTCGTCTGCAGGTGTAGTATCGGTGTGGGCCAATCTCACTTCTCTGCATTCAAATCTATTTTTTTTAAATAAAAACTTTGGTACCTTTCCACAAATGCTGGGAGAATACATTGCTCTGATACCACTGAAAGATCCCAAACCCTGTTGCCTGAATTTTTATTTTTTTAATATATAACACTTTGGCTTGGATCTATGTTGGCAATGTCAATAGAGAATAATAGGAATACCATTCACACACTGCACACAATATAATAAAAACAAACCCTGCAACACTGGATAGCAAAAAGGAAATGCGCCTAGGGTTTAAAAGACAAATTTCTTCACAAATAATTCAGCCGTGAATTTTATATTGATTTATAATGGCAAATATTTATAAAGCAAAAACAAATAAGTCTCGCAAATGGAACGATAACAAAATATTGCCCAAAACCCTACTAGAATTTATTCAAATCAAATCAATTTGGTATATATTGAATGTTGGAAGATACTATAATAAACTAGCATGAAAAATACCTCAGATACTATAGAAAACAATCAGTAGAATAATTCGCCCCACTCTGGAAGTTGTCTGAATGCCCACTGCTACAATTTATTTCTCTTTCTGATACTGCAGAATGATAAACAAACCCGTGAATACAATGAAGCTCCCTGAATAGGAACCCCTCTCACTTCTCCTGGGGTTTTCGTCCACAAGAGGAATAATCTAGAGGGTTTTCGTCCTTGGATTTGTTTGGAAAGTTGCAAGTTCCAACTATCGGGAAAGAAAACAATAATAATCCGAATGAATGCCAACACAAGTCACACTTTTCCCTTATAAGCCAAAAACCCTTCCAAAATGCAAGTCACACTTTTCCCAAGGAAAGTCACACTTTTTGCTCATTTAATCACATCTCTAAGGCAAGTCATACTTTTTGCCTAGGAAAGCATGTTAAATAATTTATTAATTTATTTCCATGTACTTTCCTAAGTCAAAGTCACTTATTAAGTCTATTAATTCATTATATGTGCTTTAGTGATACTTTATTTTATTTTACAATATAATAAAATTAATATACCTAAGTCACCCTTGAACTCATCCTTTGTCGTCAAGTAGACTAAAAGGACCAAAGGTCTTCGATCAAACTATTCGAGAAAGAGGGACATTAGGGTAAGTGCACCAAGTTGGGGGGCCAAAAAGTGGACAAAACCTGAAAATGAATAAAACGTAATCGTGTTATGCTATTTTAGGCTCAGGAATTCACGAACCTAAAATGCGTACATGTTATAATGCTCTCATGTTATAACGTGTACACGTTTCTAGTGCTATGAAACGTGTACGCGTTTTGGGTAATATGAAGTTTAGGAGGGCCTGAGGGAGGCATATTTACTAAAATAAATGTCAAGTATAAGAAATAATAAAATAGAAATCCTAGAAATATTATACTAATTTCTATTTTATTATTTCTTATGCTTGAAATTTATTTTAGTAAATATAAGAAGTTAGGGTCACTCAACACGATGGAAGTGGTCCCGTAGCTCGACGAGCTTATAATCTAGAAGATAGTTTTTCAAAATCTAATCTGGTCGGTTGTTTCACCGATTCTTGTAGATATGAAACAAATAAAAGGTAAAAGGACCAAGGAGGAATACCTTTGCTGCGAAGGTCTAAGGTCGAGTGCGCGTTTTTCGATTTCGATCCAAGATGAATGTGCGAGCTTCATTTTGGCTAAGAGGAAATACTTGTAATACAAAGCAAGACCATAAGATACAGTTAATAGCAAAAGTTAGTGGATTGCCTAGCATGAGCTAGATCCAGGAAGTGTGATACTTCCTCGACGGTTGTCAATCCAATGATATATAACTCAATATAAAATAACTAGACATGCAAATAAAATAATCTAATGCTAGTGTTCTGATTTAGGTATCTCGACTACTATCTATTTCAATCCAATTAAATGCTTGATAACTAATTGGTGAATGTCCTGGTAAGGTCAGCAAAGTAGGCGAGATGGTTTGAGGGACATATATGAGGTCCTGGGAAGATTTGGTGAATTTTGGGTTAATTTTGGGTAATTAGGAAGCTTATTGGTCTAAGGTAGTTTTACCGTGCACATAGACGATTCCGCTTAGGGTGACCAATGTTTGTTGTATGACCGATGATGGTTTAGGATGACTAATATCGGTTGCTTTGTGGGAAATGGTAGAATGTCAAAAATGGTGTCCAAGCTCTCTTTGTCTCGCACAAAGATGTGGGAAGGTTTTTGTGAGGTCAGAGGTGGGGTATCGGTTTGGATGAGATTTTGTGAGGTTTGGGGAGGTTTGAGGATTTGTTGGTTGAGTGAATAAGATAAGATAGAGACCGACATCGGTCGGGTGACCGATGCCGGTGAAGAGGGGAAACCAACGACGGTTAAGATAATTAACGTGGTAGGGGAAATTTGGTGGTAATTAAATAAAAGGTAGATTTGGACTTCCCTGTGATTGCATAGATGATGAAGGGAGGATGATTGGGTTCATAATAATGTCAGGAAGACTTGGAATGCATAGAGGTCAAGTACAAAGAGCTAGAAGGTCATGGGTGGTTGGATAGGTAGATTGGTAAGAAGGTGGGGATGGAAGAATGTAAGAAAGAACAATATCTGATAACAAAAGATAATGAGCCTACTCTTTACGCAAGTACAAAATGATGAAAAATAAATATATTTACTTGTATTTGCTGGTCTGGTAGGTGAAGGAAGGTAGTGGTTGATCTGTGAAGAAATTTGTGGTCAGTGTCATGGAAATACTCCCAGAGTGCTCCCGTGAATATTCTAATGCCTTTGGATGAGTATCAAGTGCTTGTTTGGGCTTGTGGTTGAGTGTATCCCGTCATCTAGATGTTGAAAAATCTCTAGTTCATGCTTGAATGCAATAGATCTCTCCAAACTCAAAAATGACCAACCCAATAAAAGGTCACAAAGGGTATATAAGGTGATCGATGATGGTCAAGGTGACCAACGTCGGTTGAGGGATAACCGGCGTCAGTTAAGGTGGGAAATCCTAGGTTTTCCAAAAATAGGCAAATCTTTGTTAGTTCTCGTGTGCTCTAATTTTCAGTTTGGGTCTCAAGTGAGGGTTAGCAGTTAGATAAGCGGGAGTGTTGTTGGAGAAGGAATATGACTTTAATTTTAGTGTTTAAAAGAGTCCCAGTTGGTTAAGATAAGTAGAGACTTAATCTTAGTTAATTAATAGACTAAGAATAAGTCTATGGTGAGGTGTCTAGGTGATGTGGCTAGGTGAGGTGTAAATTAACTTAATTAAATTAATTAATAATGTGAGGATGAACATTAATTCAATTGTAAGTAATTAAATTAATATGAATGCGGGGTAAGGGGTCATGATTAGGTGAATATGTTACGTTAATTAATTAAAGGGGACCAAGGGTAGTGTGACCCGATTTGGTGTCGACATCAATACTTACTCATTTTCATAATTTTAGAATGACCTAAAACTTTCACGCCATATATATTGTATTTGATCTTTGTTTTGTGAAAAAAATAGTCATTTTGTAGGTTTTCAACTTTCTCGGATTGGATTTGGCCATACCACCACTTGAATTGGTACTAATTTTGAAATTTGGTCCATAATTCACTTTAGAAACTACAAATCGGCTCTATGATGCTTGCTTACTTCTTATGAAAATGAGATCCTCGCTTTGATATGAGGATTGCTCCCCGAATGGGATTCTGTCCTATGACAAAATTTAGGTGATTGTAATATGCCTCCTCTAGGGTTTAGGGTTGAGGGTTGAGGGTTTATGGTTTAGGGTTTAAAATTTAGCGTTTAGGGTTTAGAGTTTAGTTTTTTGGGCTCGGGGGTTCTGGGGTTTACGCTTTACGGTTTAGGGCTCATAGTTTAGGGTTCTGGGTTTAGGATTTAAGGTTTAGGACTCGGGGTTGAGGTTTTAGGGTTTAGGGTTGAGGGTTGAGGGTTCAAGGCTCAGGGTTTAGGGTTTAGTGTTTAGGGGTTAGGATTTAGGGTTTAGGTTTGAGGGTTTAGGGTTTGGGGTTTGGGCTTAGGGCTTAGGGCTTAGGATTCGTGGCTTAGGGTTCGTGGTTTGTGGGCTCAAGGTTTAGGACTCGTGGTTCAAGGTTTAGGGTTTAGGGCATAGGGTTCGGGATTTAGGGCTTAGGGTTTAGAGTTTAGGGCTCATGGTTTAGGGTTTAGGGTTTAACATTTAGGGTTTAGGGTTTAGGGTTTATAGTTTAGGGGTTAGGGTTTTGGGTAGTAAAAATAGGGTTTAGGATTTAGACTTAGGGTTAAGGTTTATAATTTAGGGTTAAGGGTTAAGGGTTTATGGTTTATAGTTTAGGGCTCAGGGTTTAGGGTTTAGGGCTCAGGGTTTAAGGTTTAGGGTTTAGGGTTTAGGGCTCAGGGTTTAGGTTTGGGGATCAAGGTTTATGGTTTAAGGTTGAGGGTTGAGGATTTAGGGTTTAAGGTTTAAGGGTCGGGGTTCAAGGTTTAGGGCACATGGTTTAGGGTTTAGGGCTTAAGGCTTAGGGTTTAGGGTTTAGGGCTTAAGGTTTAAGGTTTAAGGCTCAAGGTTTAGGGCTCAGGGTTTAGGCTCACCCATTCACTCACTGTAATGTTTCATGTCTTACCCATTCTTATTAGTATTGACTGAGAGTATTCAACTAAAAAGGGTTCATTTGCTTCATAGGAAGAACATTCAAAGGGAGTCATCACAATTTGATGCTTTTCATCTACTATGAATGCGGGGTAAGGGGTCATGGTTAGGTGGATATATTACATTAATTAATTAAATGGGACCAAGGGGAGTGTGACCTAAATTTGGTGTCTATATCAATACTTACTCATTTTTAGAATTTCAACAATGACCTAAAACTTTCACGCCATATATATTGTTGTCAGTCTTTGTTTTACAAAAACATATAGACGTTTTGTAGGATCTTTGACCTTTTGGATTGGATTTTGGCCCTACCACTACTTTAATCGGTACTAATTTTTAAATTTGGTCCATAATTCACTTTAGTGACCACAAATTGTCTATATGATGCTTGTCTACTTCTTACTAAAATGAAATCCTCACTTTGTAGATAAAGGATTGCTCCCTTAATGGGATTCCTGTCCTATGACAAAAATGAGGTGATTGTAATATGCCTCCCGCTTGGCCTCAGGCTTAGGGTTGGGGGTTTACGGTTGAGGGTTTATGGCTAAGGATCTAGGGTTTAGGATTTAGTATTTAGGGTTTAGGGTTTAGGGTTTAGGTTTTTGGGCTCAAGGTTTGGGGTTTAGGGTTTAGGGTTTAATGTTTAGGACTCAAGCTTGGGGTTTTAGGGTTTAGGGTTGAGGGTGAGGGTTTAAGTCTCAAGGTTTAGGTTTTAGTGTTTAGGGGTTAGGGTTGAGGTTCTGGTTTGAAGGTTTAGGGTTCTGTGGTTTAGGGTTTGGGATTAGGGCTTAGGGCTTAGGGTTTATGGTAAGTCTAAGTAAGGATAAATAGAGTGGTAATTAAATGTAAGGTGAATTTGGGTGGGATGGGTTAGGTTGTAAGTAGGTTTTAGGTGATTTTGTTGTGAAATGGGACGTGGGGGGATGGGTTTTCATTTTTGGGTGCCCCGACATGACCGACGCCATCAAGGTTTGGCCAACACCAATCGGCTTTACCGCATCGGTCAAGGTCTAGGTGACCGATATCGGTTATAAAGGGTCAATGACAATCAAGGCACCAACGATGGTTAAGGCTAAGAGTAAAGAGGTGAGTGAAGGGCTGGGTAGGAAAGGAAAATAGATCAGGAAGGGGTAGGTGAAGATGTATGTAGAGGGAAGAGGGTAAAATGTGATTTTGGTGATGTGGGATAGGCAAGTAGGTGAAATGAAGTAGGATAATGGGAAGGATATTATGGGACAATGTAGGTTTGTAGGTGAGTATTGTGTAGTGGGTAAGAGGTGATTTGGGGTGTTCAAGTCTTGACACAATTGTATTGGATGATACAGGTGATAGATTAACTGAGGATGCGGGACAAAGTACCACCCTTACTAAATACAAATGTAACCCAATGTGACGGTGGAGGTGTGGGAGCACATGATTGAGGTTAGACAGAGTGTGACCAACGCTATACGTGTATAGCCCGAGATCATATTTTGATGGGTGTTCTCATCGATAGATAACATTTCATGACCAATACCTTTCACTTACTGACAGTGAGATGACCATCACCTCGAGGACATATATAGTATTTTACAACTTCCTATTGTGGGGATCCAGTATATTCCATTTTATTAAAGGCATCGGTGGAGCTGAAAATGGCTATGTTTGGTGAGGCGACGGAAAGATGAGGTATCACAACTCGAGTCTCACTTATGGAGATATGTATACATCCTATCCGCAGAAGACTAGGCTATTTGTATTGATGATGGTGGAAATTTAATGTTTTACATTTCCGGACTTTGACTTGGTGGTAGGTTTCATAAACACCGATGGGTGTGCTACAGGATATGATCGAGGAGTGGATATGCTTTGCTTGGGCACCGAATTTCCTAGTTCAAATATATAGGGATCTATAGGCCTATGGGAGATTGAGGTGGTTTGTAATGTGTTGTACATTTTTATTACATTGTTGGGCATACGAGCACATCGTGTGTGTGTGTGTGTGTGTGTGTGTGTGTGTGTGTGTGTGTGTGTGTGCGTAGTCGGTTTGCCATGAAAGGATTGGTTTTGGGTGGCTTGTTTAGAGTTGGTTTCGATGATAGGTATCACTTGTTGGACAACCGAGGATGACAAGGGACACATATGATGTGTGATACTATAGGTGGCGACTGGAGGGCCTTTCTACAGTTGATATTGTGTGGAGACCATATGTGGACTATCCATCCTACAAAGGCATGGGTGAGGAGGTAGAGGAGCTTCAACTACTTAGATGGATACAGGGGTGGCGTGTCGGGGAGCATGAGATGATTCCCGTAGACAGTGTTAGATGACTGTTTGGGCTACAACAAGATGTACCCCCACCTTTTCCATAGTACCGCAGAGATGACATAGAGAGACCCATGTCTCCACCCCACCTGAGTGTTCTTACAGGATATGAGGATCAGGCACGAGATAGGTGGATTGATGACATGGGAATCAGTGATGGATACAAGCAGTGGTGGGTAGCCCAGCTACGGGCAATACCATTGAGGCCAGGACAGCCAGATTTAGCCACTATTAATGTGTAAAGGGATACTTTAAAGTGTTAGGTGGATGCCCTCCAAGCACAAATTACAATGTTACAGGGACAAATCATAGGGGCAGAGGCATAGGTAGCCACTTTATAGGCTCAGGTTACGGCCCTACAGGCCTAGGTAACACAGGGACAGGCACCCGCACAGGGTGGAGATGGGGATGAAGGACGTGTAGCCCTACAGCACATGTGGTTGGTTTACTGTGGTCAATCGCGGCAGTGAATGGGCACAGTTGTGGCCTTACAGCCTAGGTTGTAGATAGGTACAGTGCACCCCCACGTGCCTAGGGATAAGGTCCTATATTATGGCACATGCACAAGGATAGAGTCCTAGGGCACGAGCAAGAGGCAGCATCGTGGTAGGGTGAGGCTAGTATTAGTAGGGAAAAGTTCACAGGTTGTAGTGAGACCCATGGCACTACCATAGACTCGTGTCGATGGCGAGGTTCGTGGATGTCTTGAATATGGCTCGCTACTATCGGGATCACCCGACGAATGTCGGATAGATGTTCTCTCATATGCCGAGTACAGATCCCAACAGTACCAATGAGAAAACAATATCCAAGACTCACATTTCAAGGAGTATAGGGGTTGTTGAGCCCATGGACCTAGCCAGGGAGAGGTTACGAGTTCACGGAGGCCATTTCCGAGTGAGGGCTAGGAGGAGACCAACCTGAGACCCACGGAGGGTGGCGAGTTGTTGGCAGGGTGGCTTGTAGGTAGGGAGGAGGAGACAGTGAGACTGGTCAAGAGGATATTAGGTGGGGTGATGATTAGTCACTTGATATGATCATTATTTTGATTTTTGATAAATATATGTCGGCCTACGTGCCGAATATGTGAGATTGTATATGAGAGTTTTTGAGATACTTGTATTTATTTGTATCTATGTATATATGTATTTATACATGGACTCTCCCATTTATATAGTTGACGATATTTATTGGATGGATGATGTACTTGTGTTTAATTTCCATTGTTATTCTGTATTTATGGAAACTAGGTGAAGTAGGCATGATTGAGTCAAGGTCATGTAGGCATAATTGAGTTTAGGTCAATTAGGCATGATGGAGTCAAGTTTAGGCATGGTGGAGTCTAGGTGGTTTAGGCATGATTGAGTCAGGTATAGACATGGTGGATTCTAAGTGAGTTAGGCATGATTGATTCAAGGTCAGGTAGGCATGATGGAGTTTAGGTGATTTAGGCATGATGGAGTTTAGGTGATTTAGGCATGATTTGGTCATGTGTTTGGGTTTAATTTAATTTCCAAGTTATTGGTAGTATTGAAAATAAATGATGATGTATATGTATGTTGTGGTGTAAATTTCCAAATGTTTGATATCATGGAAATGTGAAATGAGTGATGTATGATATGGTGATGTTATAAAATGGTAAATATGTATATTTTTATGATTTTGTAATTTCCAAGTTTTGTGTAAAATGGAAACTAACTAAGGTAGAATGTGAATATAAAGGGGGAAATTGGTTAGGGGAAAGAGTGGCTGAGCTAACCTCTAAGGGCCCCATGCCCTTGGAGTGTTTCCTACATAGCCTCGGTGAAAAGGGGCCTCATACCGATGTAGTTCTCCCATAAGCTAGGGAAGAATATGATGAGATAGAAGAATGGGTTGGTTGATTTTAGGCATGATTGAGTCTAGGTTAGTTAGGCATGGTTGAGTTTAGGTCATTTAGGCATGGTTTATTTTAGGTCATTTAGGCATGGTTGAGTTTAGGTCATTTAGGCATGGTTGAATTTTAGGTCGAATAGGCATGGTGGTTGTCTATGGTGAATAGATATGGGTGATTTTGGTGGAAAAGGAATTTCTAGAATGTAGGTGTCGAAGGTCTGGTCCTATAAAGGAGGATCAAGAAGTAAGAAAAGAGGTGAACAATTAGAGGAGACAAAAGTTTCACCTAATTGATAAGAACCCTGACGAGTCTATCATACCAAAAATTGGCTTATGAACAGAAGACCTTAAAAATCGTTGCATGATTGACTATTCTATGGGTGAAGAAGGTCACATGATCACAAAATGTTGCATTTGTGACATGTCCCTTGAGTAGGTGGAAGGTTAGAAAGGCAAGGAATTGAGGTGAAAGAAGGTTGGATTATCATAACCTAGTGTGCGACAACATGCCTTTTTGCAAGAGACTCGAGATCAAAATAGGCAATTCCATGACGAAAAAGTTAGCTTTTTCTTTTGCCTTTGTTTTTATAGATTGATCGATGCGGGAAGTCTATGTGGGATGAGTAGAATATCTCCTTGAGGTCTTCATGAAGCTAATCGATGTGGGAAGCTTTAGAATATTTTTATTTTATTTTTGTAGGAATAGTATTCTTTTTTGTGATAGACTATGTACAGTGTGGCTAGCTTTGTATAGTTGTCCTTTGAGGGAGTAGTCTATTTATAAAGAGCAATATAGAAATATTAGGTGCCCTTTTTGAAGGAGGCATCTTTTGGTGAGAAGTTTTACTCAAGGAGTTTTGAATCAATGTTCCATATATTGCTTTTTGAATTATTTTTTGGACTTTTAGGTCATAGACAAGACTATAGATTAGGATAGCCTCCTATTATGAAGACAAAACTATAGTACACAAGGGTTAGCTATGAAAGATGGGTTTTTAAGTGATGAATGACCATGGGATTCCATCTTGAAAAGATGAAAAGTATCCATAAGAATCATGCCATGAGTAGAGCCGTGATACTCATATCAAGATAAGGCTAAAAAGTGATGAGTAATCACATGGTTCTTGTTTAGTTGTTGAACCTTAAAATAGGTAAATGGAAGGTGAATGGTGCTTAAGGGACAAGAGCTTAATTGAAATAAGGTGATCTAGGACTTGATTTAACAATAGAATGGTCGAAGATGCAAGGTATTGAGGGGTTCACGTTTAGGTTTACCTTCCAAAGAAGACAAATGATAAACACCGATTCACAGGTATAAGTAATGATATAGGGTCCAATCTAATTAGGAGTAAATTTTCCCCATTTACTTTTCTCCTCTTTTGTTACATGTTGATTTTATTTCAGGACGAGGTCACCGACCTAGAAGGTTTTGGTAGAAGGAAAGGTAGGATGTAAAAAGTTTGGTTTTAGTGAAACATTCAATAAAAGAAGGGGAAGTGACAAGTCCCCCATGGGTATAGGGAAGAATGAGATGGTGATAGGTGAGGTTGGGTAAGATTGGGAAAGGGTGAGTAAAGTTGGGTAAGGTAGATGGGGCAAGGTTGGGTAAAGTTGGGCAAGGTAAGATAAGGTAAATGAAGAAGGTCTGGTTTGGAAGGGAGGTATAATAGAAGAAAAGGGAGTGTCAAGTCCCCCATAGGATAAGGAAGAATAAGGTGATGATAGATATCATTATGCAAGATTGGGCAAGGTTGAGTGTGATGAGGCAGGTGGTGGGTAGATTAGGTAAGGTATATTGGTTGAGACAAATTGGGAAAAATTGGGTAAGGTTGATTGGGCAAGGTTAAGCAAGGTTTAGGCAAGGTTGAGGTAGGTGGTGGGTAGATTAGGTAAGGTAGATGATGAAGGTCTGGTTTGGATGAGAGGTGTGAATAGAAGAAGAGGGAATGTCAAGTCCCCCATAGGGTAAAGTAGAATAAGGTGATGATAGGTAATGTTGTGTAAGATTGGGCAAAGTTTAGGCAAGGTTTAGGTAGATGGGGCAGAAGCCTTGGTCAGGACAATGACATCGTTGGGGAGATTGATGAAGCTATTGAAACATGGAGTGGTGTGCGAATCCATTAGAAATAGGATAGGCCGCCCATGAAATGTTACCTTGGGGGCATGTGGAGGTTGGATAACGAGTAAAGGTGAATTGATGGGCTACTAATTTTCTCTTTTCCTTTGTCTTTCTAGGCTCGAGTGGCAATTAGAACCATATTGATCTCAAATGTTGGAGGAGGATAAAAGGGTTATGGAGGTGGAGATGAAGGTTGTTGAATAGGTATGGGATAAGGAGGTGTGGTGATAGGTGAAGGTGGAACAAGGTCCTCATCTAAAATATCATCATCGTCAAAGTTTTCTTCTAGAGGACATAGTTATAGAAGAACATTCTTAAGATCCTTATAGTTCTCCACATCATGCCCCGACACACGATGGTAAGCACAATTTTTTTCTATCGTCAAACCCTGTTGGTTTAGGTTTGAGTGTGTCGTAAGGTCTAAGTGGTGTCAATGTGATGACAAAGGTCCCTAAAAGGTTTGCTAAGATGTTGGCATAAGACCCTGCCAATGGATCACAATGCAAAGTAAGTGTGGGTCGAGATGGAGGTGTGGGTGATTTTTGTGGGAGAGGTGCCACAAGAGGTGGAATCGAGGTGGTGGAATAGGTTTGACCACTGGTTTGGTAGGTTGTACTTGTTTTAGGTTTGGGTTGTACCTTCTTGGGTAAAGGTGTAGTAGATGAACTAGTGGTTGAAGGTGTTGTAGGTTTGACTACCTCTTTGGAGGGTAGTGGGTTCTTGGATTTTGGTTACACCTTCTTGGGTAAAGGTGAAGAAGGAGTGCATGATGTAGAAGGGAAGGTAGATGGTGGAAGAGGATGGGTTAGCCAAGGTGATAATGGAGGTGCAAGGTGAAGGTTGTTGGAAGAGGTAAGGTGGAAGGTTTTGGTCAAGAGAAGGGAATATCATAGGTAGTGATGAGGCTAATGGAAGTGGTGGGGTATAAGTGGTAGAAAGGATGCAAGTGAGGGCAAAGGCGTACGCTGTGTAGTTAATTTGGTATTAACAGAGGCTCGTGATGAGGAGGTGCGCACCGGTGTGCTTTTAGTTTACCTAGGGTAGGAGGTGGCTTGGCCAAGGTTGATGGGTGAGGTCCCGTGATGATGGAGGTGGTGAAGGTGACATAGGGGTAGTAGGCATGGCTGGTGTATGTGGCCCAGAGGTTGGGTCTTTTCTTAGGTGGGGAATAGTCTCTGTGCTAGCCTATGAGGATGTGGCTAAATCCAGGTTGACAGGGGATGGACTAGGCTTGATGTCGGAATGACTCCCAAGGTACAGGTGACTTTGGATACACATGAAGGTGTAAGTGGTTTAGGTGCGGGTGGTCAGGAGGTAATGGTATAGGTGTAGGTGTGAGCAAGGGTGATGTGGAAGATGTTGTCATAGTTACTTTAGGTATGACGAATTTCTTTGCTTCAAACTCTTTAGGGTAAATGGTAGAAGTATCAGTGGATGACATCTGCATTTGAGTTAAAACAAGCATTCAAAGCTTCCCCAAAGCATGGAATGATCAACGTAGTCTAAGCGGTCCGCCAAATGTGAGAATGGTGTGGCAGTAGAAGGAACCAATGCTGATTTCGTGGTGATTCCCATAAATAAATCCTATGTAATCGTGAAACAAGGAAGTGATTAGCTTTCGACTTTACAGGTAAAAGAGATGAGAACAAATCAAGTGGATCCTTGAAATCTGGTGGATAATTATCTTCAACCGAAAGGGACATGTCAATGGGTCATCCACATGTTGGGGAGAAGGCAAGGTGGATGAGGTAGGCTCTTCTTTTGGTGAATAGGAAGGTAAGCATGACTCTTTTGTGAGTAGGAGAATTAATCTGCGGGTTGTTCATCGATTGAGAGGTGCGTGGGGAAACCGCATCAAGCAAATATGGTGGACTCCTCTGTGGGTGTAGGGGAAGATGAGGGAGACTCCTATGTGGGTAAAGGAGTAGATGGCACAGGTTCCTCCGTGGATGAAGGAGCTCGTGAAAGAATTTCTTCAATAGACGAAGTAGGAGGAAACTGTACGGAAGGAGATGGTAAGATGTCAAAAACAACATGAACCTCACGATATTACCGTCATTGGTCGAGGAATCACCGGTTTGGTTAGATGAGGGGGTGTGATTTGGGAATGGATTCTTGAAGATATGAAGGTTCTAGTTAGCTAGTGCATTTGGATTGTCCAAGACGAGATCTCCTTTATCTAACATTTCTTGGACAATGTTTTTGAAAGTGATACAGTTATTGTCACTCCGTGACCTTGGATGCAATGGTAATCGTAGTAATCGTTTTCATTGTACCATGCGGGCACAGGGTGAGATGGTCAAAACCAATATGTGGTTTGACGTGTGGAAGGGTAATGACTCCAGATTTTAAGATTTTTTCCACAATGTTAGAGTAAGGCTCTCCTACGGGGGCATACTTGCATTGCTCTCTTCTAAACTGAAAGGTTTGGACTAGGGAGAGGTTAGACGAAGGTTTTTCTTGGTTGGTTGGTGTTGTATATATTTCCCCAGCAAATACAGATAAATGTAAGAATATAGAAATCAAAGAAGATCAAATCCCTGACATTCCCAAGGCGCACAGAAGTGGCGCACGACAATGGATGTCGACAGGGAAAACGGTGCGCCCAAGGCGCACAGAAGTGGCGCACGACAATGGATGTCGATAGGGAAAATGGTGCGCCCAAGGCGCACAGATGGCGCACGACACAATGGATGTCGACAGGGGGAAAACGGTGCGCCGGCGCGCGCAAGATGGCGCCACGACAATGGATGTCGACAGGGAAAACGGTGCGCCCAAGGCGCACAGAAGTGGCGCACGACAATGGATGTCGACAGGGAAAACGGTGCGCCCAAGGCGCACAGAAGTGGCGCACGACAATGGATGTCGACAGGGCAAACGGTGCACCCAAGCGCATAGAAGTGGCGCACGACAATGGATGTCGACAGGAAAACGGTGCGCCCAAGGCGCACAGAAGTGGCGCACGACAATGGATGTCGGCAGGGAAAACGCAGTGCGCCCAAGCAAGCACAGAAGTGGCGCCACGACAATGGATGTCGACAGGGAAACGCAGTGCGCTGGCGCGCGCATTAAGTGGCGCGCACGACAATGGATGTCGACAGGGAAAACGGTGCGCCCAAGGCACACAGAAGTGGCGCACGACACAGAGTGTCGACAATGGAAAATTTGCACCCTTGGCGCACATAAAGGGATGTCGACACACACACGGATGCGCCTATGGCGCACCTTCAGGAGGTGCAACATTTTGAGCGCTGACAGGAAGCAGACCCTGGTGCAGATATTCAGATGGCCATAACTTTTGACTCGGGAGCTCGATTCATGCAAGGTTGGACTTTTCGGAAAGCTTACGAGGTCCTCTATCCAACTACGACTGGATATCTTTAATTGGGTGAGAACAAATTCTTAAAAATTAAAAATACAGTTCGCCACTTTTGGGTTCGCTGGGGTTCTCACCTACCACCATTATGATATGTTTTAAATGCAGTCTGGAGGTGGTTGGGGCAGATTTCGAATTCCTCTCTCTTTTCTCTCTCATTCTTCCTATAAATTGTAAGGAGGGGCTTCTTTCCAAGAGGTTGTTCATTCTTTCTGCTCTGCCCTCCCTTCTTTTCTTCTCTAGGGTTGAAAATGGAGTTCGAACCTCCTCCCTACTCTGTAATGGCGTTTTTTGCCTTTTACTAATGGAATGATGTTCTGTGCAAACTTCTGAAGCAACAAAACGTGTTTTGTGATGCATCTGTCCATCCTTTCTCGTTTTTGCTTGTTTTCTTCTTGCCTCTCTTCATTGCAGGTATCTGTGCATGTTTCAATGTTCATTGCAGTTTGGAGCCGTGTGTTCATGGAGTTTTGGGACATTTTCTCGTGTGAAATCTATCCTTGGGCCTGTGATGCATGTGTCCATCCTTCCCATTGCTCACCTCTCTTTGTCCCATGGCAATTTTGATAGATGTTCAACATTCTCCTTCTCTGGTGTATCACCGTTTTAGTGTAGGCTTTTGTTGTTTTTCCTTCTCTCTCTCTCTCTCTCTGTCTCCCTCGGCATGGTTAGATTAGGATTAGATTAGCTTGCCTGCACCGGAATAGCTTGTGGCAGTAGTTTAGGAGCAGGAACCAGCCTTCTCTGGAGATTCCTCTCTGGTTTCACAAGTCCCACGCTTGGAGAGAGGTTTCCATGTTGTGCAATCACACTGATGCTCCGAACATCAACCTGTAAGCCTAGAAGCGATGTGCGTCCTGGGGTGCCGTGATTTTGCATCAACAGTTGGATGAGATGGGCTAGATTTTAAAATGACCATGTTGGCAAACCCTTTGGTTTTAGAATAGGTATTTTGGGGTTTAGAAGAAGAAGAAGAAGTATCATTTGATTTGGACGCAACGCTTTTGTTATGCAATCAGAAATTCTTTTTTTAAGGGCACAAATTTCCAGCTTCCAGGCCATGGTAAATTCCTCAACAAAGGTGTGGAAGTTTTGGACCTAGAGAGTTGGTGATATATGTCTAGAACAAGCCCTGATAAACAATTCTATTAACTTTATTTGAGGTAATTGGAATGTAAGTTGTTAATCAAGCTATGCCATCGAGCGACAAAATCTACGATAGATTCATCTTCATATTGACATGTGGCATATAAGTCGGTCGTGGTGCCTTTCGACAATATTGATAGAAAAGTGGTCAAGAAAATTCTGAGTAACTTGGTTAAATGAGATAATAGAATGTATAGGTAAAGAAATATACCAATTAAAGTGGGTCCCATTAGCAACATTGGAAATGTTTGTAGGAGCAATGCATCATCGTGAGCGATCGGTGCAGAAACATGTTTAAAAGACCACAAGTGTTGTTGCGGATCCTCTTTTCTATTGAACCGATTGAATTTTGGAATTTCCCAATGCGTAGGGTATAGGTGAATATGAATGGATGGGTGAATAGGCTCATTACAAATCTCGTCATATGTTAGAGAGTTACGCAAACCTGAGACATATGCTTCCAATGTCTACATCTTGTCCATCATCATTTTGATTAGGTCATTAGTGGGTTGTGATGACGGGGCACCCCTTGAGGTATGAGGGGGTAAATAAGATTTGTATGATGTAGATGGCATCCCAGTGTGTGGCGGTGTGTGTCTGCGTACAAAAAATTGTGATGGAGAGATATGATAGGGAATGGAGGTGGAGGGGAAGTAACCAGAGTAAGAAAATATACGTAGGTGGGGTGGATGTAAATACCCTAGTAGCGATTGGTGGAAGATATTGGGGGATAGAGAGGACAAGGTTTTGGAAGGGAGTGTGGGTTGCTGACACCAAAGGTGGCTAGGATGTGATAGGTATATGGGCAGTGGAAGACATGGGCACGCATGTGTCAAGGTAGTGGATGTCGGTGACGGTGGATGCTTATAGGGCGATGGATGCCATGGGTGTGATAGATGGCGTAGGTATAACAGATATCGATGAGGCGGGGACGAGCTAGAAATGATGACAGTGGTAAGGTGGAGGCACTAGGGGAATGCTTGGTAATGATGAAGGCGATGGGGTGCAAGTATAGGTGGGATGGATATGGGCATGTCATAGATAAGTTTCCCAGATGAGTCACAAGTGGATGAATGGGCTAAGTAATACTGTAAAGTGGCGGGGTTCTGATCAAGGAGTTTTGTGAACTCCTCGTCACTAGTGTTGATGGTGATAGGTTGACTAGGATCCACATGGGAAAGAATGGAAGGCAACAATGGGCTAGGTGGGAGCAGTTGAAGGCTAACATGGAATACGAGGGTGTTGGCTTGGCTATGAGTCAAAACCATGTGGGTTAGCATAGACCTGGTAATTTGATCTCTGTAGATGACATAGAAGAATAGAAGGAATGGAGAAAATAGTTATGGAGGTGAAAAATGGTGCTATTTTAATTGAAAAATTAAAACACAAGAACCGAAAATGGTTTGTAACTCGATTTCGGTGATAGAGGGTAACCAATGATGATTAGGGTGATCGATACCAGTCTCGTGGAAAATCAAAAGTTTGATAAATGTGGCAATAAGTTATGAAAATGAAGAAAAATTTGGATTTGACAGTGATTTCAAAGACTTAGAGGTATGATGATGTATTTGAGAAAACCCAGAAAGAACATAAATGTGATGAGTGCTATTTTTAGTAAAATAATAAAGAAAACCAGAAACTAACGACGCCAGTCGGTGTCAATCAATGATGGTTAGATGAGTAAACCGATGATGCATGACAGCTAGACCGATGCCTATTACTTGTAAAATTTGAAAAGATGGAGAAAGGTGAGCTTAGTGACTTAGATTAGATAAATTACTAACCTAGAAACCTGAGTATGGCAATGATGGACCCTAACACACTCAGAAAGAGTTGGAATACACCAACTATGATTATGGAGTGTGAAAGGAAGAAAGAATGGAGAATATGACCTCTCACCTCAAAACACAAATCAAGCAAAAACTAACAAACATGAAATCCTATGTGGTTGATTTTATGTTCTAGCTTATGCCATTTAGGACTGACTTGTGAATAGAGTAGAGTTTTTGGTTTGATAAAAGGTGCCCTATGAAAAGCCAAGAACTAAGGATGGTTTCAGGTAAAGTTTTGGTGAGGGGGTTCTTTCTCTAAGATAATGACTTGACAGAGAAACCAGTTTGGTACCCACTGTCAATCCTCTGATTGTGTGATCGTTGAAAACTTCTTCAGGTGGTAGGATGTTGTTTTGAGAAAATGTGTAAATTACTTTGTGTGGTTTGGTATAGAAAAGAGAGTGTGCATTACGATTCAATTATTCAACCTTCAACTGGGCATGACTTCCATCAGATATAGTTTCCCAAAATGTTTTAATGAGCTAAAGATGCAACACACATAAATGATATGCAAATATTTTAAGCCCAAATCCACAATTTAGTTTGATGTAGCAAATATAGAACAGAAGAGGAATTCTCTTTCACTAAATGCAATACAGTAGAAAGGAAGATGTGTTCTTTTTAGAGCACCAAAAGCACAATTTCTTTAGACAATAGAAAGAAGGAGAATGTTCAAAAGGAGATAATTTAATGTGAATGCTTTCAAAATGAAATAGACACAATAATTTCACCTAGGAATGAATCAATGAAAAAGAACCCCAGATGCGTCCCACCAAGTGTTCCAAAATGTTTCACTGGATTGTTGTAGATATCAAACAAATAAAAGGTAAAAGGGCCAAGGATGAATACCTGTTGTTACGAAGGTTGAAAGTCGAGTACGCGTGTTTCTGATTTCCGATCCAAGTTGATTGTGTGAGATTCCTTTTGGCTAGGAGGAACTACCTGTAATACAAAGCAAGACCATAAGATATAGTTAATAACAAAATTTAGTGGACTGCCTAGCGTGAGCTAGATCCAGGAAGTGTGATACTTCCGATCATCATTAATCCATTGATATATAACTCAATATAAAATAACTAGACGTGTAAATAAAAGAATCTAATGCTAGTGTTCATATTTAGGTATCTCGACTTCTATCCATGTCAATCCATTTAAATGCTTGACAACTAACTAGTGAAGGTCCCGGTCAAGTCAGGTTGGTCAAAGGGTGGTTTGAGGGTCACACATGAGGTTTGGGTAAGATTTGGGTAAGATTTGGTGAAGTTTGGGTTGATTTGGGGTAATTAGGAAGCTTGTTGGTCTAAGGCAATTTTTCTAGGCATAGAAACTAACGCCGGTCGTGGGTGACCGATGTCGGTTCAAGCATAACTGATGACGGTTTAGGACGACCGATATCCGTTACTGTGGGAAATGGTAGAATGTCAAAAATGGTGTCCATGCTCTCTTTGTGTCTGCACAAAGAGTTGGGAAGGTTTGTTGTGAGGTTGTAGGTGGGGTATCAGGTTTGGATGAGATTTTGTGAGGTTTGGGGAGGTTTGAGGATTTTTGGTTAAGTGAATAAGATAACATAGGGACCGATGTCGGTCAGGGGACCGATGCTAGTGAAGAGGGGAAACCAACAACAATTAAGATAACCAACATCGGTAGTGGTAATTTGGTGGTAATTAAATAAAAGGTAGATATGTACTTCCTTGTGATTGCACAAAGGATGAAGGGAGGATGGTTGGGTTCGTAATAATGTCAGGAAGACTCAGGAATGCATAGAGGTCAAGTATGGAGAGCTAGAAGGTCGTGGGTGGTTAGATAGGTAGATTGGTAAGAAGGTGGGGATGGAGGAATGTAGGAAAGAACAAGATCTGATAACAAAAGATAATGAACCTATACTTTAAGCAAGTACAAAATGATGAAAATAAATACACTTGTATTTGTAGGTTTGGTAGGTGAAGGAAGGTAGTGGTTGATCTGTGAAGAAATTTGTGGTTAGTGTCACAACAATACTCCCAGAGTGCTCCCATGAATATTCTAATGCCTTTGGACGAGTATCAGGTGCTTGCTTGGGCCTGTGGTTGAGTGTATTCTGTCAGTCTGGATGCTTTGAGAGTCTCTGTTCGTGTTAGAATGTAATAGATCTCTCTGAACTCAAAATGACCAACCCTAGTAAAAGGTTGCCAAAGGGTATATAAGGTGACTGATGACAATAAGGTGATCGGCATCGACTTAAGGGATAATCGATGTCGGTTAAGGCAAGAAATCCTAGGTTTGCCAAAAATAGGCAAATCTTTGCTATTTCTGTGTGCTCGATTGTCAATCTGGGTCTTAAGTGAGGGTTAGCATTTAGATAAGCAGGAGTGTTGTTGGAGAAGGAATATGACTTTAATTTTAGGGTTTGAAAGAGTCCCAGTTAGTTAAGATAAGTAGAGACTTAGTCTTAGTTAATTAATAGACTAAGAATAAGTCCATGGTGAGGTGTCTAGGTGATGTGGCTAGGTGAGGTGTAAATTAACTTAATTAAAATAATTAATAATGTGAGGATGAACATTAATTCAATTATAAGTAATTAAATTAATATGAATGCGAGGTAAGGGGTCACGGTTAGGTGAATATGTTACGTTAATTAATTAAAGGGGACCAAGGGGAGTATGACCCAAATTTGGTGTTTACATCAATACTTACTCATTTTCATAATTTTAGCAATGACCTAAAACTTTCACGCCATATATATTGTAGTCAGTCTTTGTTTTGCGAAAACATATATAGTCATTTTGTAGGTTCTTTGACCTTTTAGATTGGATTTTGCCTTACCACCGCTTGAATTGGTACTAATTTTGAAATTTGGTCCATAATTCACTTTAGTGGCCACGAATCACTCTATGATGCTTGTCTACTTCTTACTAAAATGATATCCTCGCTTTGTACATGAGAGGATCGCTCCTTAATGGGATTCCTGTCCCATGGAAAAAATGAGGTGATTGTAATATGCCTTCTCCTCGGGGCTCAAGGCTTAGGGTTGAGGGTTTATGGTTTAGGTTTTGGGCTCGGGTTCGGGGTTTAGGGTTTAGGGTTTAGGGCTCATGGTTTAGGGTTGAGGGTTTAAGGCTTAGGGTTTATCATTTAAGGTTTATGAATCAACGTTAAGGTTTTAGGGTTTTGGGTTGAGGGTTGAGGATTTAAGGCTTAGGGTTTAGGGTTTAGTGTTTAGGGTTTAGGGTTGAGGGTTCATGTTTGAGGGTCCAAGGTTTAGGTTTTTGGCTTAGGGCTTAGGGTTCATGGCTTAGGGTTAAGGGTTTAGGGCTCAAGGTTTAGGTTTTAGGGTTTAGGGCTCGGGGTTTAGGTTTTAGGGTTTAGGGTTTAGGGTTCAAGATTTAGGGCTTATGGTTTAGAGTTTAGGGCTCATGGTTTAGGGTTTAGGGTTTATGGTGTAGGGTTTAATGATCAGGGTTTAGGTTTTAGGGTTTATGGTTTATGGTTTATGGTTTAGTGTTTAAGGTTTAGGGTAGTAAAAATAATGTTTAGGCTTTAGACATAGGGTTTAGGATTTAGGGTTTCAATTTTAGGGTTAAGGGTCCGAGGTTGAGGGTTGATGGTTTAGGGTTTCTTGTTTAGAGCTTAGGGTTTATAGTTTAGGGTTTAGGGCTTGGGGTTTAAGGTTGAGAGTTGAGGGTTGAGGGCCGAGGGCTCGGGGTTAAGGTTTAGGGCCCAAGGTTTAAGGTTTAAGGTTTAGGGTTGAGGTTTAGTTTTTATGGTTTAGGGATTAGGGATTAGGGTTTAGGTTTAATGGTCAAGGTTCGGGGTTTAGGGCACATGGTGTATGGTTTATAATTTAAGGCTCGGGTTTAGTGTTTAGGGTTTAGGGCTCAAGATTTAAGGCTTAGGGTTTATGGCTCGGGGTTTAGGCTCACCCATTCACTCATGATAATGTTCTTTGGCTTACCTATTCTTATTAGTATTGAATGAGAGTATTCAACTAAAAAGGTTTCACCTACTTTGTATGAAGAACATTTAAAGGAGTCATCACAATTTGATGCCTTTCATCTACCGATATTTTAAAGGAGGGAAATTAATATATATCCAAGAACAATTCGGTACAAATAAATGTTACCCAATACATCTATCTTCTTTTCCCATTGCGTATGGGAACTATTTCACTCATTATAATGTTTTGTGTCTTACCCATTTTTATTAGTATTAACACAGAGTATTCAATCGAAAAGGGTTCATATGACTCATTCAAAGAGAACATTCAAAGAGAGTCATCACAATTTGATGTCTTTCATCTATTGATATTTTGAAGGAGGGAAATTCCAGATATCTAAGAATAATTTGGTACAAAGAAATGTTTTTGACACTCTTTTGAATAATTCTTTCAGTTGTAAGCTGTTGGGAATGAAGGTTTCATTCGAAGAACAAATCTTGATATGTCTAGTGCTTGTGTAAGCTGAAAATTTGAGAGGATTTCTGAGGTTCAAGTTTATTTTCCAAGATGCATTACTCCAATGTTTGAAAATGTTTCTCTAGATGCAACGACATTCTGATTCAGACACTCAATGATTCCTGAATGTCCAATCCCGCCACGACCTTAGTAGTCCTTGATACTTAGGTATATGGAGACACTGTTACTTAGATTCCATTTATAATGATAGAAATATTTGTGAATTCTTGTTTTGACCTCTAAATCTGTATGAATTTCAAGTTGTTTGGAAATCACATCACATTGTTCACTAGGCTCATGAATACCCCTCTCTTTTTAAGGCACTTTTTAAAGCATCTGTGGGTTTATCATCAAGGAATTATCGATGAATAAGGTCACTAAGTTGTAGGCCAACCGACTCCCATTCGAACTAAATAAGAAATATTCACTACGTGATTGATAGTTTAACCCCTTTGTGTTCTTAGCCATTCCCAGATTCTTTATGCTTATTTTGAAAACTTCATAAAGTTCTCACAAATTTGTTATCCATTCTAAAGTAGCAAAAGAGATTTCTCTTTCTCGAGAGGAGAGGATACTGCAGGAAATTCAGTTTTGATCCTACACCTTCACATTGGTATATTCTCTTGTGTTTCTTGTATTTCCTTTGAGATTGATTTTTGTGTTACGATGGTTATTTTTCTAGCTTCTAATGGGCCATCTTGGCTTGCATAATACCATGCATAGAAATATGAGAAATGTGAAATTTGTTTCAGAGTGTGAAGAAATTGACATTCAAGAGCATAAGTATATGTGGGGAGAAATAGGTTTGGCAAAGATGTGTAATATACATTACAAGGCACAAGGTAGATGTCATATCCATTTAGCTTCATGTCCCACCTCCGTAAACAAGGTAGTTGTGCAAAAGACTCAAAGATGGTTCTAGGCACAAGACTAGGAAACATGGTCTTAATGTTGATATTCAAAAAGTTGATCTCACTCATGAGACATACTTTGGAAATATATGAGGTTTAGAGGTTAGAGCTTAGGGCTCTGGATTTAGTGTTTAGGGTTTAGGGCTTAGGGCTCATGGTTCAAGGTTTAGGGTTTAGGATTTAGGGTTTAGGGTTTAGGATTTAGTGTTTAGGGTTTAGGGTTTATTATTTTGGTTTTAGGTTTTAGGGTTTATAGTTTAGGGTTTAGGTCTCAGGGTTAAGGGTTTAGGTCGAGAGAGTTCGGGGTTTACGGTTTAGTGTTTAGGGCTCAAGGTTAAGGGTTTATGGTTTAGGTTCTAGGGCTCATGGATAAAGGTGTAGGGTTCAAGGCTTAGGGTTTAGGGCTTAGGGCTTAGGATTTAGGGTGCATGGTTGAAGGTTTATGGCTTAGGGTTTGAAGTTATGGGTTTAAGGTTTAGGGGTTAGAGCTCGTGGATTTGGATTTAGGGTTTAGTGATCAAGGCTTAGGGTTTACGGTTTAGGGTTTAGGGTTTAGGGCTCAGGGATCAAAGTGTAGGGTTTAAGGCTTAGGGTTTAGTGTTTAGAGATTATGGTTTAGGGTTAATGGCTCAAGGTTTATAGCTCAAGGTTTAGGGGTTAGAGCTCGGGGCTATGGATTTAGTGTTTAGGGTTTAGGGCTTAAGGCTCGGGGTTTAATTCTCAAGAATTATTCCACATTAGATATGAATCACAATAATAAGAAGTATGAATAGAATTACGAAATGAAAAATTTACAACACGAAGACAATATGTAACGTGGTTCACCCAATGTGGGCTACAACCACCAAGAACGCTTGCTCATATTTTATTACAAGCCAACATTCTTCACAATTACAATAGTCAAATCTTGTTTAAAGTTGCATACAAACAAACCCTCCCGACCCGCACTTGAATTCACACACACTATTCACCTTCACAAAACACACTCGTATAAATCCTATCAGTATGTCCATCTATTTACAAGTACATCAATAGGTAGCTGAAGAGGCAATTTTAGAAAATAGTGGGTACCGAAAAGCCATGGGCCCAAAAACAGCCCATAACGGTTTCCCATTACCCATGGGTTAACAAACCACCCATGAAAATTTACTTGCCCCGAACCCCCTTGACCCGCTCACCAATGAGCGAGACCTAGTAAAAATATCTAAGTGTAACACATGGAAGGTGTACCAAACTATAACATGAAAACAAGATCCACAAACATAATAGGTTTAGTGTTTAGGGTTACGTGTTTAGTGTTTAGGATTTAGTGTTCAGGATTGATGGTTTATTATTTTGGTTTTAGGGTTTAAAGTTTAGGTCTCATGGTTAAGGGTTGAGGGTTAAGGGTTTATGTCATAGAGTTTAGGGTTTATGGTTTATTGTTTAGGATTTAGGGCTCAAGATTTAGGGTTTATGATTCATTGTTTAGGGTTTAGGGTTTAGGGTTTAAGATTTAGTTTTTGGGTTTAGGGTTTATGGCTCACGAGTAAGGGCTAGATTTTTAAGGTTTAGGGTTTAGGGTTTAGGTATCATGGTTTAGGGCTTAGGATTTAAGGCCTCGAGTTTAGGGTATAAGGTTTAGGGTTTAGGATTTCGATTGTAGAATTTAAATGCTAAAAGATTTAGGTTGAATGTTGAAATCCTTGAAAAATTACCTATGTATCGACCGATGATACTATAAAAACTATCTTCTAAACTATGACTAATGGAGTTGTGAGACTAGCTCCATAAGGTGCAAAGTGGCCCTAATTTCTTATATTTACTAAAATAAATTTAAAGTATAAGTATAAGATATAATAAAATATAAATAATAATAAATGAAAAACATATACATTTATTTTTGTAAATAGAAGCATGCTAAAAACACATATAATGTTCATACTATGAATAATGCGTACGCATTATAACATGTACGTGGAATAGTGCGCACGCGTACGTGTTTTGTTTTTTTACTTTTTCCAAGCCATGCCTCAAGGCTTAGATCCGGTTTAAATTCCCAAGCGTAATGCATGGATCTGCACAAACACATCAAACACCGTATTTTTGCAGGAAAATGCAATAATTCCACTTCCATCATAATAAATCAACATAAAATGATCGATTCATTAAAAAAAATTATACCACGACATAGAGCAGAGTTTATTCTTTCTAAAAATATAAATTTTCGAATTTTCTCGACTAATATAAGGTCTCCATATTATTTATTTTCTAACTATGCCTTTTTATAGCTATTTTTTAAGTTCAAATATGTCTATATTTCGTCATGTATCTGCTTTTTTGGCTCATAAAAATGAAAACAAATTATACTAGCAAAAAAACTAAGCCTAATTCTATACATATTCAAAAAATAAAATCTAATTTTTGATATTTTTGAGGTAGTTAGGGGGCACGGTCGAGCTCTATTATTTTTCAAAATGTAAAATTTTTGTACTAGAGAAATAAAATAAAATAAATACTCATTAAAAAAATCTAGCAAGAAACTAGATGGTCATGGTGTCTTTCTACCAAAGGGTTTTTAAAATATAAATGGTGCTTTAAAAAATGGTGGGGGCATGAAAGTCAATATATTATGTTTTTAACAAAAACAAGAGCACTTGTTGGTATTTTAGTTATTTGACCCACTTAAACTTATTTATTTCAATAAAATTTAGTAGCTTAGAAACTAGACTCAAAATTATATGATTCATGTTTATACAACATCTCCCAATTTTGGGTGTAACTATTTCAAAAACACGTACAAGTTGAAGTTTTTATTTTCAAAAAATGTGTCCAATTAAGACCCCCTTTTGGCTCCCGAACTTGGTGCACTTACCCATTATATACAACTTTGGTTATCACAATGAAGGGTGGTATTGTGAGAAACATTCAAATGAAGTTATCCTAATAACCTTCGTAGCCACATGGCTTCGTTAACAATTTCCATAACATTTATATGCTCCACTTATGTAGAAGAGATAAAACAAAGAGGTTATTTTTTTGCTCCAAGTAATAACACATGTACCAAACATAAACACATATCTAGAAGTAGATTTGCGATCTATAGTATCACCAACATGGTCAACATCACAATAACCATATAAATTAGCATTATCAATGGAAGAATAAAATAAACCAAAATTTACAGTTCCTTTGATATACCAAAGTATTCTCTTTGCTAATTTCCAATGATCCAAATATGGATCCTGCATAAATCTAGAAGAAACACCAATAACATATGAAATATTTGGCCTAGTAATGGTTAGATAAATTAAACTACCAACAAGTTATCTATACAAAGTAGGGTTAGCTTTTTCACATGCAGGTTTTGGATCAAGCTTAACACCAACTTCAATAGGAGTGGATGTAGACTTACAATCAAGCATATTAAACTTAATAAGAATATTATGTGCATATTGAGATTGTGATACAACAATTGAATTTTTATCCTGAAATATAGTCATTCCTAAAAATGATGTAGAATGCCTAAATCAATCATTTCAAACATTTGACTTAGTTTATCCTTATATTTATGAATTAAACTAATTAGATCACTAGTAATCAAAAGATCGTCAACATATAATACAATTAAGATTAAATGACCATTTTCAACTTTAACAAAGAGATCATTATCAGAATAAAGAATTAGAGAAACCTAGTTCTTTAAAATAACTAGTAATTTTAGAATACCAAGCTCGAGGAGCTTGTTTTAAACCATATAGAGATTTCTTTAACTTACACACATAATGTTCTTTTATTAGGTTCAATGAAACCTTTAGACAAGTCATATAGATTTCTTCTTCTAAATCACCATTTAAGAATGCATTTTTGACATCCATTTGGTGTATAATCCAACCATTTTGAGTTGTAAGAGAAATGGGCAATCTAACAGATACTCATTTTTGTTACAAGAACAAAGGTTTCAACATAATCAATCTCAAGTTTTTGAGTAAACCCATGAGTGACTAATCTTGATTTAAATTTGTCAATTTTTTCGATTCAATTGTATTTGATTTTATAAAGCCGCCTACAACCAACAATATGCCTTTTAGGTGGGGTGGGACAAGATCCCATGTTTTTATTTATTTAAGGCATTGTACTTAGTTTGCATAACAAATTTCCATTTATCAGCTTGAATGGCTTCCTCAAAAGATTGACTTTCGCATTCATATATAGTCATTAAGGCATGATAAGAATGTTGACTTCTAGTTAATTTATTAAGATTATCAAGACTAGAAGACTGGATTAGAGATTCTACCCATTTAGGTCATTTAGTTATAGAGGAACCAAGAATATACTCATTTTTAATTTCAGTATCATTACTACAATCAATTTGTTCAATATTATTACGATCATCATTTTATAAATCAATAGACTCATTATAAATTGGAGTAAAATAATAAGAAGAACAACAAAAATCAATAATTTGAACATTTTTGTTTTGAACAACTTCTCGTTTAGCAAGATAATAGATCTTTAAACCCTTTGTTCTAATGCCATAGCCTACAAAAATGCAAGAATAGGAGGTTGTAGACAATAAATCACACACTTTGGGTATCTATCTAAACTTGATCACACACTACTATTTATATGATTCATAAGTAATAAAAGTACTAATTGACCCATGTCTTTGGCCTCTTTGCTTGCTTTATATTTCTCTTTTGTTCTTATGCTCCTATTTTCCTAGTCTATCTTTTCATACTTTGACATTTTACATTCTGGACACTAGCGCTAGGCACCTCCATCCCCTATGGGTGCCCCTAACCTCTTTGTACTTTACTCACATCTTTTAGGTCCTTTCTATCCATTTGAACATCTTATCTTTTTGGTAGTTGGCCTTTTCGGGGTTAATTACAAAATTCAAGCAAGGGAATCATATAAATATAAAGTTATGTGACCATAATAAAGGACCAAACACTAAACATTAGCTATCACCACCTAAGGTTGCATCCGAAGGCATTATATGGAGCATTCAAGCATCCATCTAGTAACCACACAAGGAAATGGATTTCATTTTTCTACATACACTTCATAGGAGGGGAAGTTCATTCTTTCATGCACACATATATTTACATCTTCTACATCTAGCTACTTGCTCGCTATCAAGTGCGACATGCACAAGAGCCACCTAGGGCACGATTTTGACACACACACACACAGAACTACATTGGGTCTGATATGTAGTGCAACACACGGTCATAAGCTCACTTGTTTAACAACCGAGGAAAGTCTGACCCCTTATTCGCATTATTTTATTTTTGGGATTTGATGTGCTTTTGGGGTTTTACAAGTCATTGCAAGTTACTGAAGTTACATCTCAGAACTTGATGCAACATACTAGCGATAGGAAGCAAAGGACAACAAATACCTCATGACCCTCCAAAGTTGGTTTTCTGAGTTTCTAAGCAGTCACAAGTGCCTGAAGTAGGTCTGCAACGCTCGCAGGAACCCCTGACCCAATCTGGCACCCCGAGTCTAAGAAGATCTTACGGTCGCATAATTTTCTACGAGGCTTGGTGTGACATTTCTCTCTTCTACATTTATCGGTTTGCCACTTTAACACAATCCAAGATTATTTGTGAATCAACTAAAAATCCCTCCATTTGTAACTAGTGTTTCATACCTTTTAGCTTAATTTGCTTGGGTCAATCTCTGCACTTCATTGCATATATTTAGCATTGTTACATAATTATTATTAGGCATATATTTATTTCAATATTATCTTAATCATTTGGTGACCCTGACATTGATTACTTTTGGATCCTCACTTTTCCTTATCTCATGGCTCCTAAAATTCCTCAAATTTCTTTGTATCGATTACTTCAAGTGCATCCTGGTTTTGCAAGGTTGTTGTGAAAAAATCCCTAGACACCATGTATCTTCATAAAGATACGTCACCCACTCAAGTCAGTGCTATCTTTGATCATCTGTCTAATGAATCTCTTGGTTCTAATTCCAATAAATCTATTTGCACATCCATTCAAGCTCTTCATTATTTATTTCAAGATAAATTTCAGGCTATGGAATCCATAATTATATCTCTTAAATATGAAATCCAACATCTTAAGGATGCTTCTCATGGCTCATGTTTATTCTCCTTCTACATCTCATCCTCATTCTATGTCTTCTACATGTGCTCATATTAGTGAACCTCAAATCTCGATGCTCCCAAAGTGCTCGACAAGTTTACACTTAATGCTAAGTAACAAGATATTATTCCACAGATCATAACTCATCAATTAATCAACTTACCATCCACTCATTGCTATCCTCATCGAATTGAAAAATATCATGGTCATCCATATTGCAATTATCATCAAATCAATGGACATAATGACAATGATTGCTATGTTTTACAATGAAGAATCAAACATCTTGAGCGTCAAGGTTTTATCTCATTCATTCTGCACAATTATGTTACATGGTCCTCTCCACTTGTTACATCTCAATGGGTTCCTAAATCTGATTCGTCTATGTCTAATGAGCATCATGTTATCACTTTTCATGTTCCTTCTTCATCACTCAAATGTCACCTATTAAAATCATTCCAACTAAGCAATCAGCTCTCAAGGTTCATCTTCCATCACTCCCTCCTAAGTCATCTACAACAATACTGACTCCAAATAAACAACCTCCTCTAAATATCAATACAACTCCTCCACCTCTTAAGTCTTCTATGGAGTTACCAATTCTAAAGAAGAAACCACCCATTGCAAAAACCAACAAATTTTAGCTAGCCTCTTTCAAATTACACCACTCAAGACTCCTTCAACATCACCACTTTAGTGTGGAATCACTTTTGTCAAGGAAACTACTCCTTACATTGATCCACTTAGTGTCATCGAATAGATATCCATCACTTACATACTTGGGGCATCATAGCTTCTTCCCCCTTCCATTGCTATCAAATGTTTATATCATCTCATGCAATTGTTACTCTGTACTTAAATGTCTAATATATCCTATGCATCATTACAAACCACTTGATACATTTGTATCGTCATTACTGATGACACACTCTTGTCTATGGTTCACTCTTAACTATTGAGGGCATACACTACACACTACACACTACACACTACACACTACACACTACACACTACACACTACACACTACACACCTACACACTACACACACACACACTACACACTACACACTACACACTACACACACTACACACTTACACACACACACTACACACTACACACCACACTACACACTACACACTACACACACACACACTACACACACTACACACTACACACTACACACTACACTACACTTCACACATTGATGACATCTCTTTCTTACGCAACATCTATCACACATCATACACCTTTGCCACGCTTGATGCATTTATGATACACATTTATCACTTCTACTTCTATGCACTACGCTCACCACCCCCTATGACACACTCTAGTTCCACAGTTCATACTCGACTATTGAGGGTTTCAATCTAAAATGAACCTCACCACACTCACTCGTAATCTTCATGCTCTATGTTTTATCAATTATATCTTTCAAGTGCACATTCAAACCATTTCCCAAAGACGCACTCTTGTTCTACTTGTTCATTCTTGATCATCTTGAGGGGGAATTTATAAATGAACCTCATCACACGCATCTTGATCCACATTTGATCGGGGGCACGATGCTCTATCATTCACTCTACATTTCATTCCATATACATCATACTACATATCTTGGTCACATTTAGTCTTGCTTACATTTACTCATTACATGTACACTCTATTACACATGCTAGAAAAATATATTGTATGTCATTGTCTTTCTATATACACATGTGTGTTCACTTGCCTTCTAGTTGTGATTGCAGACTTTACACAGATTGATACACGCAACATGGATGTTTGGTGCAACACTTATTACTAGTCCTATAACGGATCCTAGGGGCATCCACTTTCATACACACTACAGGTGCTATTGTTTCGATTTATACTACTTTATATTCATACTAACACACCACATTATATCGGATTATACATAGTCCTAGCACCCAGACTTGGACAATACCACCAGGAACCCCGATCCTTCCTAGATGCCTGTGATCGGTTGGTAGTTACACAACATTTTTCTATTTAACACAATTTTTGGCAGTTTACACAATGGCTTTTACAGGACACACAATCCTTCAACACTCGGCATGTATGCACTACACATTCTTTTCTACTTTCATGTTGGATCGAACCAAATCATATTTTTACACACCATCTGTAGTGGTGTTCTACATTTTAGGAAGCAATTAAAGGTTGGAGGATGACACCAGACTTTTATCCCTACACTTCTTCCATTTTTGGCATGAGATCGCCCAAAAACTCACACTCAAATAAATTTCGTGAGATTTCTTGAAAAAATCATTCTTTTACACCATCTTTAGGATCCTTTTTATCTCTTTCACTCATCACGGATTAGGTGCACATGTTCCTTTTTCATTTTTACATATTTTTACACATTTTGATCATATATACGCATATTTGACTACTTGTTTGTTCTTATCTTTTGTAGGTCCATCCTTATGGGAAGCGGTAGTCACATCAATCACACATCATCACAACATCAAGCGACATCAAAAATAGGTACAATCGTGACATCTACACATACGATCTCACCCTAGGCTCATCATCATCAATTTTTTTCATTTCCTCTTCTCTAGCTTCCACACTTCATTTTTATCACTCCACACTTTTTCTTGTCTCTCCGACACACTTTTCGCCATCAATCTACATGGTTATTAGGTATGCATCTCTTATCTACTTTATGTTATCGAGCATTCACTCAACAACATAAAGTGGGGGAAATGTAGACACTAAATCACGCACTTTGGGTATCTATCTAGTCCTGATCACATACTACTATTCATATGATTCCTAAGTAAGAAAAGTACTAATTGACCCATGTCTTTGGCCTCTTTGCTTGCTTTTTGTTTCTCTTTTGGTCTTACACTCCTATTTTCCTAGTCTGTCTTTTCATACTTCGACATTTTCATTCTAGACACCAAAGGTGCCTAACCAACATGCCAAAGCGGCAGTGCCCCTGTCTCCTCTGGTTGCCCCACCTCTTTGTACGTTTATCACATCTTTTGGGTTCTTTGTATCATTTGGGCATCTTATATTTTTGGTAGTCAACCTTCTCAAGGGTTAATTATGAAATTCAAACAAGGGAATCATATAAATATAAAGTTATGTGACCATAATAAAGGGCCAAACACTAAGCATTAGCTATCACCACCTAAGGTTACATCCAAATATATTATCAAGAGCATTCAAGCATCCATCTAGCATCCACACAAGGGAAAGGGACTGCATTTTTCTGCATACACTTCATATGAGGGGAAGTTCATTCTTTCATACACACATCTATTTACATCTTCTACATCTAGATATTTTCTCGCTATCAAGTGTAACGTGCACAAGAGTGACATAGGGCACAATTTTGAGACACACATATAGAACTACATTGGGTCTGAGATGCAGTGCAAGGCTCAATTGTAATTTCACTTGTTTGACTTTTGAGGACAGTCTGACCCTTCATTTATATTATTTTCTTTTTGGGATTTAATGCACTTTTGGGTTTTTTTTTCATTGTAGGTTACATGTGACATCTGCGAACTTGATGTGACATATTAGTGACATGAAGATAAGGATGAAGAATACTGCACAACCCTCCAAAGTTTATGTTTTGAGGTTTTGAGTAGTCACAGGCACCCCAGTAAGTGGGGCGTGCTTGCGTGCGCCCATGACCCGATCAGAGGTGCCCCAATCCAGGAAGATCTTACGGTCACACAATTTTTTGAGGCTTGGTGTGACACTTCTCTCCTTCTATTTATCAGTTCATCACTTGGCACAATCCAAATTATTTACTGAATTAAATAATTATTCTATCCCTTCATTTACAACTAGGGTTTCATACCTTTTAGCTTAATTTACTTGGGTCAATTTATGTACTTCATTGCATATATTTAGCATTGTTACATAATTAGTATTAGGCATCTATTTATTTCAATATTTTCTTAATCAAAGGTTTGATCTAAGTTTTCCTTTTAGCTTTAGGAATAAATATGGAGGTTGGGCTACCAAAGATCCTAAGATGAGTCACACTGGGTTTCTTTTTAGACCACATTTTTAAAGGGGTAGAAATATGCAAAGCTTTAGTAGGGACTCTATTTAGAATATGCACAATAGTATTCATGGCTTTAGCCCATAAGAACTTAGGAACATTTACATAATGCAACATTGTTCTAGCCATTTCAATAATGGTGTGGTTTTTCCTTTCAACAATACCATTTTTCTAAGGGGAATAGGGAGTTTTTAGTTCCCTTTGAATACCACAACTAATGCAAAAATAATCAAATTCTTTACTAATATATTCACCACCATTATCTAATCTTAATCTCTTAATAGAAAAATTAGAAGCATTTTCAACAAAAGCTTTAAATTCTTTGAATTTAGACAACACTTCAAATTTCTTTTTAATGAAATATGACCAAATCATTCTAGTATGATCATCAATAAAAGTAACAACATATAAAGAACCATTAAGAGATATAACTTCAAGAGGTCCTGCAACATCACTATGAATTAACTCTAAAGGATGTGAGGAATTTGCATCATGATTTTTGTGAAAGGGATTAGTATGTTGCTTACCACGTAAGCAACCTTCACAAGTTTTGTGATGAGAAGAGATAGAAGGAAGACCAACAATAAGATTACAAGTATAAATATCATGTAAAATTTCAAAATTAACATGTCATAATTGAGATTCATCCTTACTATATGATGAAAAACAACATGCAAAAGAATAAAAAAATGTATAAACCATTCTTTTGCACACCTTCAGCAATCAGAGAACCAAATTTATTTCTAATGGATTAGTTATCTTAATTTTGTAAGGGATAAACTTAATATTGTCGTTATTTACAATATTCCTTAATGTTTTGTTGGCAAGTGCTTCTTTGTAAAATTGAAGTAAATATAGCCTAAAAAATCCCCAAGTGGATTTGTATAATTCATAAGGAAATCCATCAAGGCCATGGGATTTACCACTAGATGTGTGTTGAGTAAAAATATTTTTTTTAAGAGTATAGGAGAATCACAAAAAAATTAAGCAGAGGGGATCATTTTTATGGGGCACTACGTCTAGAATTTCCTACATGACTTGAATTTTTTCAATCATAGAATCCCGAGCCTGGAATACCATTTTATAATGTTTCACAAAGGCCAAGGAGATTTCAGGTAGACTGGTGAGGTGGGTATAATAAGTCTAGATGGCCTTAATTTTCTCCTTGACTTGTTCTAGTCTAAGGGATATGTAAGAAAATTACGAGCACAACCTTTGATTTTCATCTAATACATCTTAGCTCATACTTAAGCCCCTTTATCAACATGAAGATCCACAAGATTAAGTTTGTCTTTGAGTTGGGTAGTGGTGGCTTATAGTTGTAGGTCAAAATAATCATACTCGATAGTGTGGATACCCCTTGATGTATTTTTACAAGAGTGTACAATCAACCCAATTTCTAGCCTATGTCACTTACTTGAGATGAAAGATGTAGTGTGCTTGATCGTTTCATTCCACCGCCATATCCAATTATCAACAAAGGGAATACATGTAGTTAAATTCCACTCTAGCAATGATTTGAGTAGTGTTTTTGTGTTCCATAAGTGACGTATTCAAGAAGAATTCGTTATGGGGAATTTAAGAAGACCAATTTTCTCTAATCCAACATGTAAGTGATGGATTTATGATTAGACATGACAATATCTAGGTTGATAAAGACTCGTTGCCCATAAAAACATGATAAGAGAAAAAAATTTGTTTAGAGAGAATGACACTATCAAGGCATTCAAGAACTCATGATCATTGGCCTAGAAATCAGACCATTTAAACCATGGATTATGGGTTAAAGGTTGTCACTAAAAGAGAGGATCTAACAAACCCTATTTATTTTTGGAATAGTACCATGCCTCTCATTTTCAAACATACAAATGAAAAGGCATACATACCTCCTTATCATAAGAAGTGTCCACCATATTAAAACCACCACAAATGAGCCAATTGGTAAGAGGCAATTTTTTTGCTAACCGGTGTTAAATGGTAGATCTCTCAAGTCCATCATTAAGAGCATATATATATTACAAATCCTGAAACTAACCATTGATACCCAAAATTACCCAAACAACTTGGTGTGAAGGATCTTCTCCTAAGGTGAGAATTAATGGCATAATGTAGGGGAAGTTAGAATCTTTGGGATCTATTCTGTTCATCAACCATCATCATACAAAGTGGAAATGTGTGTGGCATATCTTGAGATAAACTTCAAAGCGAGTCCATAAAAGTAATTTTGAGGCTGTTGTCCAAAATATCACCCCATGCTATTTTGAATAACTTGTCCAAGTTTCAAACTTAGGTGGCTCCGATTGAAGACCTGCAAAATGAAGAAGTTGAAAACAAAGTATTTCACAAAAACTAAGGTCAAAGGTTAGTCTTTCATGACATTCGTGGAAGCTTAGTGTTTTGTGGCATGGAAAGTACAATATTACGGAAACTTGGAAGCTATGGAATTTGCGGAGCTAGTTAATTCCACACAACAAAGCATATAGTCTACTTAGAAGAAGTCACAATCTAAGAAAAAGTGTAGCGAGATACCAGAGGGCAAAAATACACAAATTTGAATGCGACTAAGGTTGAAAACCGTGGAACAAGAACTATGTGCCCCACGGGTTCTCAAAGAACAAAAACACGTTGTCACAAGTTCAAAAGTCACGATAAATCCCATAGAGCATAGTGAATGCTTTGGAAAAAAGAAAAAGAGCCATGAATGGTATAATGCATTGCGAGTTGAGTGTTGATCATGGATCTTTGTGGAAGTCGAAACAAAGCCATACCTATTTTGAACTAGGCACTCAATTACTCCACCGACATGAATTTAATTACAATGACCCCATCCTCTTGATCTTGACAATTTGATGGTGTGTGATTAGAGTAATGTCAAACGCCCATAACCGACTTGTGAAATATATGACAATTGATCCTTATTAGTGGAAAATGGTTAGATCTATTCATTATTGGATGCGATTGGTTTATTCTCCTCTCTCTCTCTCTCTCAAATTCAATAAATATAAATGCTACAGGCATAATATGGGTTTTTTTTGCTGAATTTGGAGCTCGACTTTGAGTTTACAAATTCTTGCTTTAGACCTCTGTAACTTTCCCATGGATATTTCTTTCCTCGAATCTATGCCTGTAAATGGTTAAGATTTTTTATTAATGCAAGTGTGGCTTTGTTCCTCTTAATGCTTTGCATTTAATGTAAACATCTTTTTCCTCTTACGCACCTTCATTATTTCCCAAATATTTTCTTTCAAAGTTGTGTGCATATTTTAGATATTCACTTATGTGTTTATATCTATGTTTTTAAAGCCAAGAAATATCCATTTTCCAGTTTGGTACATCACCTCCCCTTTTGTTTTTAGTTTTCTCTCTCTCCAACCATGTCCCCTTGGATTCTTAGTTTAGATCTAGATAGTGTTAGAGTAGAAGTTGGTTAGTGTAGTTGCAGCGAATTGGGGTGAGAGGATCCAACCCTTTCATTTGAGGATAGACCTTGATTGGACCCATACTTTCAAGGTCCCTCATTGTTTCACCGAGATGTTGAATCCATGGTTTGGCAAGGGTGTGAATTTAAGTGACAACAAAAACCTTAAATTTTGTAGTTAAATCACATCTTGTAAATTATCAAATTGCTTACAAACATAGAATTTTCTAGAGGACTATGAGAACTCAAAATTCCATGTGAATATTTCATGTGGAGGAATCATCCATGTTAGCTCTCTTTGTGTATATTCAATGTCTATCTTGAATCCCAAAATTCTGAAGTTATTTCTCAAGTTTGATTTCTAGTTGTTAGTTTGCTAGAAAAAAATGAACTCAGTGTGATGGTATGTCATTTGGCCACATCTTCCTCCCTAGGTGACTCACCTCTACCACGAGGTGGACCACACAAGTTTTGTGAGGTAAGAACACTATAAGTAGTCTTAACCTTGGAATTGAAAATTAAAAGTTAGCATCTTGAGAAGCTTGGTTGTGCACGGGATCATGAGGAATGAGGGTTTGAGAAGTAGGAGCAAAGGAGGAGGTTCACTCCACATTACTTTCATATGGAAAAGGTTTGTTCGATGGGTTGGAAGTATTCACATTAGTGTTTTTGGGCCTATTCATGGATTTCTTATTAGATATTATGGTCCAACCCACACTTTTGTCTCCTACGGGTTATTTACTTGTTGGAAGTGACATGATAGAGACTTTGGGATAAGCCATAAGGTAACAATCACATATTATGTGGTTGGGTGCTTGGAATTGAAAATAAGTATTAGGGAGGTTTATGTAAATAAATTTATTTGTAAAGTGTTTACTCCCAACCTAAACATTGATAAACTCTTTCAATTATTTTGACATGTCTACCTCAACAAAAATTCTTTTTAGGGCTTATGGAAAATAATTTCTATTGTGCGAAGGAAAATAAGGCGACCAATATGGGTGGCAATATCATTCAAAAAGACTCATAAGGGGGTTAGGAGACCAAGTAACTCAACCTAAATAGGGATTTCATACAACCACTTCGTTAGAAACATAAAAGGTCCTTTTCTGGGTCAAACAACCATAAGGGTTTTTCAAAAGAACCAAGTATGGAATTTTTAAAGATGGATTTGCACCTCTGACTATTATTTATAGGAAAAAAATCTTTGGTCATGTTATGGATACCGATACTTGGACCTTAAGAGACTCTTATTTTTTTCATCTAAGTCTTGAAGGAATCTTCAAATAGGAAACAACCAATAAAGTAAACAATCAAACAATTATTTTCATACAAATGATTATTTTTTCTAAGACATCAAATTACAAGAAAATATCAAGTTGAGGAAGAGTTTTAGACTCACCTTATGATATACTTGTTGAAAATTTTTGCCCCCCATGGGAAAGATTGTCCAACAAGGTCCTGAATGGTCATAGGCTCCTAAGTGGGCCCCACAGGTTGTAAACAAGTCACATGTGTTTCCAAGGTCTTCAAAAGCAATTACAGGTGTTTTGGAACATTCAGATACAATTTGGCCATTCAGGGCCATACTTGGGCTCATAGTCCCATTACAGTGCAATAGGTGGTCTTCGGTCTCCAATATAAGTCAAAATGGGGCCAAGATGGAAAATACAACATTTTAGTGTTTTGGGCACCCCTCGTCTCTCCCACAGTTGAGAAATGTGAAAAATTTCCTTTTCGAAATACAAAATGGCATTGAAAGCCCTACTAGGGCTTAAGTGAAGGAAGAGCCGGAAAAAAACTCGCACCAAGTACCTTGGTGAGCTATTTGGCGAGCTCATCTATCATGGTAGCTGGGTGAGTTGAGATTGGCTCGGTCAAGCCACTCTATGGCCAGCTCGAGTGGGGTTGATCTTGGTTTACCGAGCTGTGTGAAAATTGACTCGGATTCGGTGGAGAGCTCGGGGGTGTAGAACTAAATTAGTGAAGGCCGGGCTTGGGGAGATGAAGGCTCGTAGTTCGATCCAAGGTGTTTCTCAGGAAAATGGAGATCTTAGGCTGCGATGGATGTAGCTCAGTGAAGAGCTCACTTTGGCGAGCTAGTGAATGCATTGGTGGGTTCACGGTAGGTAACCCACCAATGCAACAAAGCCCACTGGACGAGTTAGATATGGAGGGTGAGCTGGGATGGCATTGAGCTCAATGGAGAGCTAATTGTATGTGTGAAACATGTACCTCGGTGGTGGATGCATGAGGGTGAGCTCGGGGGCATGAGATGGAGTAGAGTGAGCTCAAATTGAGCTTCGTGGGTCTCCACATGATCCATCGTGGAAGATCGAGCCGAGTAACTTGGTGAGGTATATGGGAACAACTCAGGTAAGTGGAGAGGTAATGCTAATCTCATGTCAAGAAAATCAAGCCTTAGGCAAAGACAAATCCAAATAGAGGCAAGTCACGAGTCATCATGAAGAAGTGAGACGACACACTCGAGACTCATCAAGGAAAAAAAACGGTGGATGGCGAAGAAGGTGAGTATGAGCTAGAGCTTGGACTCAACTAATCGACCAACTTGACCATGGAAATGTTAGCCATAACAATGTTAGGGAAAAGTAAAGGCGAGTAACTCGGGAGGAGCAGAGGCTCGGTTTCAAATTAAGCTATGGCCACGAGAGATAAGTGTGAGGTAAGCTCACTTAGCAAGCATGTGATGGCCAACGAGGCGAGGTCTTCAATTTTTCATGGTTGGCATCTTTGGGGATTTTGCAAGCCATAAATTTGAACCGTCAAGCCCTCAAAGCCGAAAGGTAGAAGGCCCGAAGTCCGAAGTTTCGGACTTTGGGAGTTAGTGAATTTGGGGGTTTGAAGTCTTCTTGAGAAAAACTCAAAAAATCAACACAATGTCTGGATGTTGAAAACTTGAAAGCTTTGAAGTGGGTTGGGTGATGTGGTGAGCTGAAATCATTTTGGGGTCAAGGAGTATTCGGGTTGATGTGGGGGTCGAGTTCGGGGCTCGGCTTTAGAGGTCGGCTTTGAGGACCGTTTTCGACATCTTGAGCGATGAGAAACCCAAAATTTTAGGGGTAGCATAAGGAGGTCGGTCAATTCGGTGGTTTCGAGCTCTTGTTTTGGGTTTCCATTTTTTCAGTGTCTTGAGTTATGAGAAACCCAAAATTTTGGGGGTCAACATGAGGAGGTCGGTCAACTCGGCGGTTTCGGGGTCTTGTTTTGGGTTTCCATTTTGGAGTCTTGAGCGGGAAAGCCCAAACTCAACTTAGCGGAGACTCCAAGTAGCAAGTATCAAAATCCCAAAAGACTCGGGTCCGAAAGGTCAAAGCACACATTTTTTTGCCACCCAAGTAATTTCAAGGGGTCCATTTGAGTCATTGGAATTATTCGATGAGCAAGACAAATAGGGTGTCGAGGGTGTGAAGGTGACATTATGGATTCAAAGTGGTAAGTAAAACAACCATGTGCACTAAACGAACCAACTCGGTGGTGGCATAACTAGCCCACCATGTAATAAAAGAGTTCGAGTAATGCTTGGAAATAGCTCGATGGTGAAGAATAGCTTGGTAGAGCTCATGAAAACCCTAAAATGACCCCAATTTCAAACTACAATAACTTTCACAATCCTTGACCTTTTTAACAAAATTATGCTTTCTGGAAAGGGAATTTAATGAATATTTTAATGATGATGGCCAAGTTTAGTTTTAGAGAAATAGTTGAAGGAGAGATCCCAGTGAAGCACTAAGAGAAAATCAATGATATCTTCTAATGTACTCACCGTTTCTTGTAAATTTACAGTCATTAGAAAGGTAATTTCGTGGTCTAGAGCATGACATCACAAAATTTTGGATTTCAAGGATTTCTGAACCTTTGAAAATGACAGGAATTACAGTGGTAGGTGAGAGTCATTAATGGAGGTGGGTGGAATAATAGGTAATCATGAAGCTACATGGAGCTAGACTAGACCTAGGTGCAATAACAACAAGTGTCTTGAAGCACAAGGCAAAGGCATTAATGGAGCAGGGACTTTGGAGATCTCAAAACACTCATAACATGATTAAACAATGGATTTTATGTGTTTTGGGGTGATTTCGAGATCTCTTTCTCTCTCTCATCTCTTCAAAATTATTCTATAAATATTGTAAGGGGTTGCACATTTAAAGGTTGTTGGTCACCTTCTTCTCCTATGCACCCCATTTCTTCTTGGGGCTTCAAGCCTTCCTTAAAACAATGTAATGGTTGCATGCCTCTTCCTACTACAACATTGTACTATGTAAACTTCTATGGAGCAATAAACATATCTTTGTTACATCTTGTCCAGCCTTTATGTTCTATTGTTTGCATCTTACCTCTCTTTGTGCTTGCATGATATATGAATTTCTTGTTCATTACAAGGTCTGTTGGTGTATTGTGCTTACAGAGAATGAGATTATTTTACATTTTAGGTCGTGTTTGCAGTTGTCCAGTCTTCCCTCAATGCATCAGTGGAACTTAGGTTTGTATTACATCTATTCAATCTCCCTAGGATTCACCCTTTCTCTATTTTGTTGGGCTTGGGAAGAGTGATTAGCACTCCTTTCTTGGTGTATCACCACTCATAGTGTAGGTTTCTTTCATGCATCCTTTTTATCCTTGTCCTCTTAGAAGCATTCGTTTAGGATTAGTGATTAGTTTGGCCTGCACTAGGGAGTAGTCGTGGCAAATAGGTTAGGAGCAGGAACCAACCTTCTTCAGAGACCTATCTCGTTTTGCAATGTCCCACACTCAAGATAGTTCAATGTTGTGCAATCACACTTTCGAATGCCCCATCTTAGACCGAACAATTTAGGGGTCTTTGTGATTATGAATCAACGGTTTTGACATGCACAGTGGGCTACCAAAAATTCAAGTTTATATTTTAAAGTTGTTCTACTGCATATCAAAGATCACATTCAAGATTGAGTTCAAAAAAAGACAATTTCAGAGGTTTCCTGACATTTTATAATTCGGGAGTTACAATTTTCAGATTTTGGAGGTTTCTTTCAGATTTGTAGGGTCAAACTACAAAATCAATTTTGGAAGGCTTAGAATGTGCAAAATGGACTCAAAATTCACCAAATGATAGATTGGGGCTGAACTTCAAAAGGGTATTTTAAAGATTATTGAAATTTTGATTTTTAGAATTTTAGAGTTTTTTGAATTTTGAGATTTGGGTTTTAGGACTTATGATATTTTAAACTTTTTTGAATTTTGGGTTTCCGAATTTTGGGATTTCAGAGTTTTGGAGGTTGGAAAATTTTGAAGGTCTCCATTTCAAGATCTCAGGTTTGAGATTTCGAGTTTTTAGAAAGTCCTCCTTTTCGGGCTTTCAAATTTTGAGAATTTGGAGGTTTGTAGGTTTCGAGATTTTAGAGGTTCTTTTACTTCAGACTTCGGATCCTGTGGAATTTTAGGGGTTTCAGAGATCATTTTCAGCAAGCCAGTTCAACCTCCCAACCATTGTGAGCCCTTTCAAGGTGTGTATTCAGATATTCATCCTATTTCATCAAGTTTGTTGTGCACTTGGTGGGATTACTATCTTTGGAGACACGTGCAAGCACAACCAACAACTCCATTTGGGTTAAAACCTGTTCTCTCAATTAGCAAGACTTCCCATTTCTTCTCCATCCATATCATTTTCCCTTCCACGCCTTCCATTTTCTTCTATTCATGAAGTTGTGCGGTCATGGCTTCATTCCCGCAGTGAAATTCACACTTACAACAATAGTGCCAATCAGACCTACCTCCACACTTGCAACATGTATTCCCCGATTACTATCAATCACCTCCAGAACCTTTCTATGATGAGGATTAGTATGCATACCCTTATGGACAAGAAGCAGATCAGTTTGGCTATTCACCAAACTATGCAGATTTTCAGGGTCAAGAGTATGCAGATGTTGGAGGGTATCCTATGCCCAAATATATTTTCTTGCAAGAGAAATATCAAGACATGGAGGCCAAATTGGAATGGTTAAGGGCTGCATATCAGTTGAAAGCATCCAAGGTTGGATTCAGGATACCTTTCCCGTGGTTTTCTCCTTTTCAAGTTATCACAACCCACAGGAGAAACTTGATCTTATGGCTGAAATGACACCACACCTCGAGGCATGGATCAAGACATAGAGGCCTATGAGTATAATGTCAATCATTCATGTCAATGGGAAAATCCTACATTGCCATCTTGTAGTCCCCTCTCCAATCCCCATCTAACGTCTTTTCAACCAAAGCCACAGTTTCCAAATTTCACACCTGTTGCTCCCATTGTGAAACCCACTTCTCCACCTTCTACTCTTCCACCTCATCTCATTTCCATTTTCATTTTCCCTCCAAAGAAAACATATCCTCCACAAGATCAAGAAATTAAACTTCCTCTTCCACCACCAATGAAACAAACATCAGTGGAGACCCTACCCACCACTCCTCTCATCATCCCAAACCCATGTCGAGAAAAGACTCAAGAAACCATTCAAGAAGAGGAGCTGAACAAAGAGTAGATGATGAAAATCTTGGTGAATTTGGCTCTAAGGTTTGGGATCACTAAAATCCCCTTAATGGTTAAGCCTACAGAGGAGGGTGAGGTCTAGCCGTAGGTGGTGCAGAATGGTCTTGCAACAAAACAAAGCAAGAACAAGAGGATGATGACCAACAGTCTACTTTCTCCAAAATGTAGTGTCCACATTGGCACTATCCTTCCAGGACTTTCTAACCCATCACAACCTGTAGGTTCAAAAGAAGAAGCAGAGGAAAAATCAGCTCTGATGTGTACAAAAAGAGATGAAAAAAAAAAGCTCCCAAGTGTGCAAGGCATTGTAGCGGAATGCAACAATCCCAATTTCCCGCACATGCCTTGAGCTTACCGCCTTGTTGGAAGATTACATAGACATACCAAAGTCATCATCAGTTGTAAATAACCAAGAAAAGCCTCATACTATGGAGAAGACCTTTCGGGTTCAAAAGGATTGAAAAATAAGTAGGTGATGGAGAGAATTGTAATCCTCTCTTCCCCTCTGTCCTTTAAAAGTTTTGATTTTGAAGACAAGTTTGAACTTTCAGACTTCATGTTTGAGGATGAGGTAACAAGTGGTGAGAAAATTACAAACCTAAAGGATGCCATGAAGGAGGAAGAACCCCTGGCAGAGTTTGAATGCCTATCTGACTTGGAGGAATGCTTCGGTGAGGAAGAACCTATAGAGATCATAACCTTTGCTTTTGCCCACCACCTATCTTTCAAAATGAAGAGCCTCTTGCCATGGAAGTTAATGTTCAAGAGGAACCTACTATCCATAGTAGCCTTCTTGAAGTGGAGGAAATTGGATCAGATTCATAGGGCCTTGATGAAGATGCAATCATTAAAGGTTTCCTAGTTTTGGTTAAGAGCCTAAGCTTTCCAATGAATCTAAAGGAAAAAGAAGGAATGACAATGCCATCATCATTCCCATATCATCCACTAAGGTGACATATCAGTTGTTTGTAGATGTGTAAAAAACGAGGAAAACCAAGTTATAGGTAGTCACCTTTTCCGGAAAGTTTGTATGAAGGCTTTATTACTTGAGACTTAGAGCAAAGGCATATACATTCGACAATTCGAGGCCATGCCCCATCAGGTATCTAGCTTCATTGAATCTAGAAATAGAGTTGCCACAACCAATCATGTTCATCCCCGAGCATGAGGGTGAGTTTCATAGTGTCAAGGATCAACTACATCAACTACAAAATCTCCAGGAGCCTCAGGTGAATCATTCCAAACAAGTATTAGTTTGGTTTCCGGTTGATACCTTGATGATGTGGGTGGAAGGTTGTTGCTATATCAGTTTTCCACTCATGTGTACAACCATGACTAGTATCAAATCATCTCGCATGGCTTCCTGTTATAAGAAAGGGGAGCTACTTTGCACAACCAGTGTCGAGATTTGTTTGAAACCTTCTCTCTCTAGGTTAGTGTAGGGTAGGGGTAGGTTTGTTTTCATCAACATAACAAGTGCTTATGCACACTCTGCATGTGTCTATTTGGGCATGTATGATTTCTATTTTGTACATAGTTTTTTTGTTCATGTTTGCTCCAACATAGTACAAGGTGTTTTAATAGGCCTCCCGCATACGAGAAGAGATCCATACTTGTGGGAAACAGTTGTAGTTTTAAAGGAAAACAAATGTAGAACAACTAAAATCAGGTTAAGGACTGATTTTAATGAGTCTTCATTCTTTGATTCCTTCAAGGCCAATCACAGGTGAACTCCAAGTGCCTCTGCCAAATCGGAAAGTAGCCTCTAACAACATGTCGAAGAGTGGAACTTTCAAAAGAAGGAGAAAATTCAAATTTAATAGAGTTCCATGATGTAAAAACTTGAAAATTATCTTATTCAAAATTCTACAACATGTAATACATGCCAAACAATCATCATTTGTGTGCTCCATACTTGGCAGAATTAGGTTTCAGGAAAATCCATTTCAGTTTCGCAGGACATGATTGCAGAAGTGAACAGGTGAAGATATTAAGTCAAGACAATTTTCTAAGCTCAAAATCTTAGTTTAAAGATTTTCTAAAAAAATTTAGAGTCAAGCAACAACGAGGTTCAACAGTGCATAAAATCTCCAGTTCATGTTTCTTTAAGTTCAAGATCAATTTGTAAGTTTAGAGTGACTCCGTGCCGAATGGATATGCTTAGGCTACTAGTTGAGAAAATCTAGCAAAAAGATTTCCCCACGAGTCGCCAAATATTTGACAATTTTTCCCCCATGGGAAAGGTTGTCCAACAAGGTCCCGAATGGTCACATGATCCTAAGTGGGCCCCACAGGTTGTAAACAGGTCACAAGTTTTTCCAAGGTCTTGAAAGAAATTACGGGTGTTTTAGAACATTCGGGATACAATTTGGCCATTGGGGCCATATTGGACTCATAGTCACGTTACGGTCACAATAAGCGGTCTACGGTCTCCAATATTTTAGTGTTCAGAGGCACCCCTTGTCTCTCCCACTATTGATAAATGTGAAAAAATTCCTTTTCTGGAGATAAAATGGCATTGAAAGCCCTACTAGGGTTTAAGTGAAGGAAGAGTCAGAAAACAACTCGCCAAGTAGCTCGGTGAGCTCTTTTATCATGGTAGCGAGGCGAGTTGATATTGGCTCGGTCGAGCCACTCTATGGCTAGCTAGAGTGAGGGGGTCAAGCTCGGTTTCTTGAAATGTGTGGAGACATTGACTTGGATTCAGTGGAGAGCTCAAGTGCGTGAGAACCGACTCAACGAAGGCCAAGCGTGGGGAGATGAAGGCTCAGTTGTTCAAGTTGAGGAGTTACTTAGGAAAATGGAGAGCTCAGGGTGCGACAGATGTAGCTCGGTGAAGAGCTTGATTTGGCAAAGCTAGTGAATGCATTGGTGGGCTCACGGTAGGTAATGACCAACACAACAAAACCCACTCGGACGAGTCGGATATGGAGGGCCGTGGCGATGGCACCCAACTCAATGGCGAGATAATCACGGGTGTGAAACATGTACCTCAACGGTAGATGCATGAGGGTGAGCTCGAGGGTATGAGATGGAGTAGAGCGAACTCGAATTGAGCTCCATGTGTCTCCACATGGTACATCATGGAGGATCTGGGCGAGTAACTCGGTGAGGCATATGTGAACGAATCAGGTAAGTGGCGAGGAATTGATAAGCTCGTGGCAAGAAAATTGAGCCTTGGGCCAAGAAAAATCCAAATAGAGGAAAGTCATAGGGTTATGAAGAAGGGAGACGACACACTCAAAGACTCGTCAAGGAAAACAACGGTGGATGGTGAAGAAGGCAAGTCTAAGCTAGAGCTCATACTCAACCAATCGACCAACTTGGCCATGGAAATGTCAGCCATGGCAATGCTAGGGAAAAATAAGGATGAGTAACTTAGGAGGAGTAGAAGCTCAGGTTTTGAATCAAGCTATGACAATAAAGATAAGTGTGAGGTGAGATCACTTAGTAAACATGTGATGGCCGAAGGGGCGAGGTCTTTGAGTTTTCATGGTTCGTGTCTTCGGGGATTCGGTGAGACATCAATTCAAAGCGTCGAGCTAGCAAAAGACTGAAAGGTAGAAGGCTTGAAGTCTAAAGTTTCGGACTTCGGGAGTCGGTGAATTTGAGGGTTCGAGTCTTCACCGAGCAAAACTAAAAACTCAATGCAATGATCCGAATGCCAAAACCCGAAATCTGAAGTGGGTTGGGCGACTTGGTGAGTTGAAAGCATTTTGGGGTTAGCACATCTTCGGGGTCAATGCGGGGGTCGAGTTTGGGACTCGGTTTCAGGGGTTGGCTTCGGGGACCATTTTTGAAGTCTTGAGTGATGAGAAACCTGAAATTTTGGGGGTCAGCGTGAGGAGGTTGGTCAACTCGGTGGTTTTGGGGTCTTGTTTTGGGTTTCCATTTCAGAGTCTTGAGTGGGAAAGCCCGAACTCAACTCAATGGGGAGTCTGAAGTAGTGAGTATCAAAAGCCCAAAGGATTGGGACCGAAAGACCAAAGCACACACATTTTCCCCCACCCATGCAATTTCAAGAAGCCCACCGAGTCATTGGAATTAGTCGCAGAGCCAAGCCAAATGGGGTGTCAAGGGGTGTAGAAGGTGACATGAAAGATTTAGTGGCAAGTAAAACAACCATGTACAATCTGGAATAGCCAACTCGGTGGTGACATAACCAACTCAACGTGTAAGAGAAGAGCTCAATAATGCTTGTAAATAGCTCGATGGTGAAGAATAGCTCGGTAGAGCTCATGAAAACCCTAAAATGACCCCAATTTCAAACTACATAACTTTCACAATCCTTGACCTTTTAAAACAAAATTATGCTTTGGAAAGCGAATTTAATGAAGATTTTAATGATGATGGCGAGTTTAGTTTTAGAGAAACTTGATTGAAGGAGAGATCCCAATGAAGCACCAAGATAAACATAATGATATCTTCCAATGTACTCTCCGTTTCTTGCAAATTTATAGTCATTAGAAAGGTAGTTTCGGGATCTAGATCATGAAGTCACCAATTTTTGGATTTCTGTATTTTTAACCTTCAAAATGGTAGGCATTACAATGGTAGGTGAGAGTTAGTAATGAAGGTAGGTGGAAGAATAAGTAATCATGAAGCTACGGGAGCTAGACTAGACCCAAGTGCAATCACAACAGGTTTCTTGAAGCACTGAGGCAAAGGAATTGATGGAGCAGGGATTTTAGAGATCTCAAAACACTCATTGCGGGGATTAAATAATGAATTTTTATGGGTTTTGGGGTAATTTTGGGATCTCTTTCTCTCTTTCCTCCCTTCAAAAATTCTTCTATAAATATTGTAAGGGGCTGCACATTTAAAGGTTGTTGGTCACTTTCTTCTCCCATGCACCCCATTTTTTCTTGGGGATTTAAGCCTTCCTTCGGACATCTTGTAATGGATTCATGTCTCTTCTTACTACAACATTGTACTATGTAAATATCTGTGGAGCAATAAAACATATCTATGTTGCATCTTGTCGAACCTCTATGTTATGTTTTTACATCTTACCTTTCTTTGTGCTTGTAGGATCTATGCATTTCTTGTTCATTATAGGGTTTGTTTGGTGTATTGTGCTTGTATGAATGGATATTATTTACATTTTGTGTCTATGTTGTAGTTGTCTAGTCTCCCTCAATGCATCAACAAAACTTAGGTTTGGGAAGAGTGATTAGCACTCCTTTTTGGTGTATCACCACTCGTAGTGTATGTTTTTTCTATGCATCCTTCTATCCATGTCCTCTTGGAAGTATTAGTTTAGGGTTAGTGAGTAGTTTGTCCTACACTTGGAGTAGTTAGTGGCAGGTAGGTTAGGAGCAGGAACCGACCTTATATAGAGAGCTATCCCGTTTCGCAATGTCCCACACTTAGGATAATTCAATGTTGTGCAATCACGCCGAATGCCCCATCTTAGACTAGACAATTTGGGGGTCTTTGTGATTCTGCACCAACAACACCTTTGGAACAAAATTTTGAGTTTGTTTGGGTCTCATTCTCACCACCCAAAACAACGGTTGTAAGGGGTTGGATAAATTTCATCTATCAAAGGGTAGAATTAATGTCCACTTAAATGAGCATTTTTTTATAAAATCCCACAAAAGTGGTATGAAAAGAGAACCAATACAATTGATAGACACATAACTCTAAAACCTTAATAGATCCCAAAATCTTTCCAAACACACATAAGTGCATTTTGAAACAATTTTCTACAAAATAAATTGACTCTCAAACACGTGAATGAGATTCCAATACTCGTGTAAGTTATGCAACACATTATAATTGAATATTGTACATTATTATTGATGACAAATAGAGCAGTTATAAAAACTAGCAAAAACATCCACAAGTGCTTGTGAGAGGTTGATAGGCATATACAAGGATTAATTTAAATGATTGGATTATGAATACATGCACTTAATGCGTGGTAATAATTTGTACTATTAATTGGGGTGGGCTAAGCATGACTTAATGCATGTCTAGCTATTTGGTATTAGCTATACTTAATGTAATGAAGAATGTTGGGCAACCTAGTTGTGTAATCATATCTATCAATTCATTTTTACGTGTTTTGGAAAGTTGTCATCTAGCATGTCTCAATGATGGTAGTAGAGATCTTCCATGTAGTAGGTATGTTGTTAGCTACATTTTCTTCACAAACCATAAGGTTGTGGCCTAGCTTTAATGGCTCATAGTTCTCTAATCTAGAACATAACTTATTCTTCAAATCTTAAGAATATGATTGAAACCATGTAAGTCAATATTACATTAAAAGAAACCTATGAAAAAGTTAAAGATATACAAATAATATCATACCATTGGTGTAAATTTAATAAACAAAATAGTAGAACATTGAACAAAACAACTATTTTTTTGCTTATTGTTATGAAATTCATAAAAAGGACATCACAATTCTTTGTGAATAATTTTACAAGTTGTTAATCATAAAACATGGCCAAATAATAAAGACAACATACTATATAGGACATGAAATTCAAATCAACTTTTGCAATTCAAATCAACTTTTGCAATTTATAGTGATTGGGTGTACACCAAAATCATATTATATGAGAATTTTTCAAGTATTTCCCAAATCTTAAAAAGAATCCTCAACCGTATGTAATTTTCATCACCCATAAATTTTAGAGCAAATCATAAATGAAAAAACATGGATTTCGGAGTAAAATTTGTAAATTACGACAAGTGGATGTCAAGCTCATACCATTAACAATAAACAATTAATATAACTCGTGATCATAAGTAGACAAATAATACAAGTATATTGGATATCTTCTTAAAAAAATCCCAAAAAATCAGAATAAAATTTTACAAGTAAAATATATAGAGGTGTTGATAAAAATGGTTTGTCCTTAGAATATTTTTGTATATCTGTTTTCTTTTTAAATCAATAACTTATCCTAAAATCATTTATGTAAATCTAAAAAAATCAACAATTCTTAGCATAAATAAAACTATAACCCTTGCAATTTTTACGTGAGATGAAGCCCAAACCTAAAACCCTAAATTACACAATTTCTATCTTAAACAGGTTATAAATACCTCATCGTCTAAATCCAAAATAAATACTTAAATAATACGAGAAGACAGATAAGAAATTAGAGCAAATGGGTGTCAACTTGAATTGTTTGTAGTAATATTTTTGCATATTTGAAATATAATTTTCCCAAAAGCAAAAAAATATTTACATATCTAAAAGTTATTAAAATTGAATTGATTGTTTATCTTCAACACTCTCTACCACACATTTGATCTTGTAGCCACTCCAAAAGCCAAGATGAAAATATAAAAAATAATAAATAAAATGGAGTTAAACAAAGCAAAACTATATCTACAAATAATTCTTCTAGAACCGTTTCCATAATAATAGGACAATGTGTCACACGAGATTTTGGTGTCCATATAGACCAATTATTCTAATGGTCACCTTTACTGTCAAAAGGAAAATTCATTGACTATATATCTATATTTCAATTTACATTTTTAGTAATATTCTAGATTGTCAAAAATCATGGTTGATATATATCATTTGTAAAGAACTTTAGAATGATGAAATTATTACTTGTTTACATTTCAACCTTACATATATGAAGTTATTAATGTGTAAAATGTATATTGGTAATTTTATATATAAATTTTGTGCCTTGGCAATTTTCGGTTTGTATTGAACAAAACTTCAATTTTTTTGAAATTTTTGTTATCCAAAATAATTAATATGTACCTATATTGATGTTTGTATCAAGCTTCTTCTTTGATATTCAAATTTTCTTTGAAAATTTATAATTATTTTAGTCAACAACACTAAAAACTTGAATTGAAACCTCTAGATTACAATGGGAAAAATGAAATAAAACACATTCACAATATCTAGTATTATTTTTGAGAAAAAGTAAAGAGATGGTGTGTGTTCAATAAATTCATAAAAAAATTAATTTCTAAATTTAAACTTGGAGTTATTACACCAAGTTACTAAATAGATAAAAATTTCAATCTAAAATATTAATTACTTTCACTTCAAAAAGAATAAAGCTATTTGTTAAATAATATGTTTGATTATTTCTAAAATGAATAAACAAAATTAATTTCATATATATATATATATATATATATATATATATATATATATATATATATATATATATATATATATTTGACTTTTTGAAAATTCTACTGTATATAAATAATATAAACTTTTAAAGTTACACTTTGAATAAAACTTTACCCATCTAAATTTACAGTTTGATATTTTATTTAATTGTATTTTACAGTTAAAATATGAAAAAAGCAGTCCATAGAGCATCAAATTCCAGGCTGCATTGATAAGTGTATGAGATAGAATTTAAATATAAATTTTTAAATTAATTTTAAAAAATTAATAACGCGATTCTAAACCAAACCATTATGGAAGAAAATCCTTATTAATTACTTTTTTGATAAACATGTCCCATCATAACTATTAGGTTCTATCATGCATATTGGTCCCTTTCATGTAAATTTGGTTGAGTTTTTTTCGTTTTGGCGAAGGGGAAAATTGTGTGTTATGAAACTTTATTGAAGAGGTAGAGAAAAACCGCTTTGCAACTTTGGTGAAAAAAATTGGAGTCGGCTTTTCTAGGGTTTTACAATTTGCACCACCATACCACGACCTTTTTAGGCTATGCGGGAATTTATTGTTATAGTTTCTCCTAGGGTTTCTCGCCCACTAGGCGTCCCTATATAATGTCCTCACCATCTTCCATCCTAGTTGTTTCAACCGTGGCTAGAGATAGTGGAGATTTGAGAAATGACACCATCGACGAAGCGACCCAGGAAGTTTGTTCTGAAAGTATTCCATGAGGTAATATTTCTCCTCCTGATGTGGTTTTGCCCATTCCTGAATTTAATGTTGCATGTCAATGGTTAGAGCAATTTTGTCTCATTGGGTATTTCGTGGGCCGCATCCCCTCTGAAAGCATGCTCAAATATTGGGTGAACACCATCTGGACCCCTCATGGAGTCAGACTGGAAAGTGTTCAAAACATGACCAAGGGTTTCTTTCTCTTTCACTTTTCCGACCCTGTTAATGCACCCAATATTCTGGCTAAGCAAGCCACTTGGTATGTTTGCAACTCGCTACTTGTACTAACCCCATGGCATAAGGACTTCGTGGTATCTGAATATACTGCCCTTAAAGTGTTTGTTTGGGTTGAATTTCCTGGCCTTCCTTTGTCGTGTGTGCCTTTTTTGTCACAAATTTCCGCTTCTCTTGGCCGAGTTGTTTTCCTCGAAGTGAAAGGTTTTACCATGCTCGCCCGCAGAAGCGAGTCTGTGTTGAGATTGATCTCTCTCAAGACCTTAAGGAATTTGTGGATATCCAGATGGGGGACAAACACTACTCTCAGCGGGTCATGTATATCAATCTACCTAACACATGCTTTCATTATAGGCTTCCGATCACAAGATCAAAGACTATCCTCTTTATGTGCCCCGAAACCGCCCTATGGCCAAAATAACTCCTAAACTAGTCAAACCCCCACAGGAGGAAGGTTGGCAAGTTACCAAAGGCTGGTGTAGTAAGAGAAAAGCCCAAAAATCCAAGGCCTCTGACTCTAATGGCCACCAGAACCAACTGTTAATGAACAATTGTATAACGTGCATCTTCAAAGAGCCAACGACTCATCGCTAAAGAACCAATCGCCATTGCCAACTTAGCTACCCTATCGCCAAAGTACTCCAACTTAGTCCTCATGGCGTCAATTCTCATGGACCAGTCAAACTCCGTTTATAATGTTCCCATCCCGCATCGGTGCCATTACTTCGCTAAACAACTCATAAGGGCCTTTCAAAAGGCCCCGAAGCCTTTGCATCTCTTGGGACCATAGCCCGGCTCGCAACATTGATTCCACCAAAGCGGAGTACAACATTGAGTACGCCAATAAAAAAAAAGTTGATTTGTAGGATTTTTTACAGCACAACACTGCTCATTTCTGCAAAATCAATATGATGCCCTTGATGGCTTAGAGGATGGGGATATGGCTCTTGACCATCGTTTCCCATGAATTGTCTATCTTGGAATGTTCGGGGTCTTATAGACTCTAATATAAATATGTTGTGCATGAAACTCAAAAACAATGTGAAATTTGGATGTTTTGATTTCACAGGGAAGTAAAAATTATAGGTTTTCGATTCAAATGGTTTGTAAATCCATCTAGCCTGACAACTTGGATTTTTTTAGCAATAATGAAGTAGGACGTGGGGGTTTAATTTCACTTTTTTCTCCCAAATGGTGGCCTTTACTTATTGACCATGACATCAACCCCAGCAACTATGCCATTTGGGTTCTCTTTAATGTGGATGACCACCATTTTGGCCTCATTAATATTTACGCCTCTAACGATGCGGCCAAAAGGGCCGATCTGTGGTGGTGGATCACCAACTCCATTCCCGATGCTTATTGGGTAATAAGTGGAGATTTTAATATGGTTGAGTCACCTAATGATAAATGTGGCCACTTGCCTATGAGGTGGACACCTAGCGAAAGGGAAGCGTGGTATTTCATGTGTAATAAATTTGGATTTTTTATCCTAACACATCTCTCTTTCCCACCTCTGAAGCTTGGTATACATGGACCAATCTATGTGGAGGGACACATCGTGTTCTCAAACGGCTTGACAGTGGCAATATTGTCAACTCAAGATTATTTCGAGTTTAATAGAATTTATTCTATGCTAGTGGAGGTCATTCTTGACTTTGTCCTTTCGGATCATTCTCCAATATGATTTCATATCAATTGGCATAATGCGTGCCCCTTTTTTCATAAAGGCCAATTCTTTCTTAATACTTGCCTTGATGCATCATGGCCCCACTGTCAATCATATCAAGCATGTTTGGAATTTAATTCCACAACCTTGTCATTGCCAGTGATTTCATCCACCTATGCAACCTAGTTGGATTTTGTGGTGGGAGGATGTCTTGACTGCACAACAATATTTCTTAGAACCTATGGTCGATGTGAGATGACAATAATTCGGTGCCACTCATACTCCGCTAACACCTCAGCTCTCAATCGGGTGGTGGCGGCGCTTTAAGGTGACCCTTCTCTCGAAACTCAGTAACTTCAAGTTGCAATGCTTCGGCACCAAATCCAAATTGCAGATAATTATAGTGCTTGGGCGCACATATCCGAGCTTGGATGCATTGGCTCAAAATTGGAGATTGGGTTTTGAAAGAATTCTTTCTTTCTCTCAAAGCTAGAAAACCTTCCTAATAGATCCGGGCTATCATGGATGGCAGAGATCACATTATCGACCCACCCAACTTATGTTGCAGAAGCCTTTGTGGCGCCACTTCTGAAGCTTGTGTTTCAACAACCCTCTCGTAGCTTGCGAAGTTGCTCTTGATCAATGTTTGGGTGTTGTGCCACGAAAATTATCAGAGGCTCAAAAGGTAATCTGTGAGAGGATGCTCACCATTGAAGAACTCTATAAGGCCACCATGTAAATGGCCAATGATAAAGCACTAGGCTGCGATGGGTTCCTTTCATGAATTCTATAAAACCCTTTGGGATTCAGTCGGTCAAGACTTGTTTCAGGTTTATCTTGAAGGTTTCCAGAAACATTCCTTAGGGCCACACATTAATAAGGGAAACATAAAATTCATCCCTAAACAAAGAGACCTAGAGAAAATTACCTGTTGGCGTCTGATTACGCTGTTGAACGTCTCCTATAAAATCATTGCAAAAGCGTTAGCTCTGCGGTTACAAAATCTTTTGCCAATTGTTGTTCAACTAGAACAAACATGATTTATATAGGGATGATACATCCTAGATAACATCATTGAATGTAGGAAGGCATGGAATGGGCTCGTAGGTCTAATTAGGCTGCCATGTATATCAAAATTGATTTTGAGAAGGCCTATGATCGGATTGAATGGAATTTCCTACTTGCCATACTCTAAGCCCTTGGCTTTGGTCCCATTTTTATTCAATCACAATATACTTTTTGCGGATGCTTCTTCTCAAATCTCTATTAATGGCCTCATTTCAAAACCTTTTGGGATTTTTCATTCTATTTGGAAAGGCTTCCTCTTACTCCTACACTGTATGTGCTCATGGCCAAGGTTTTGGCTATCTCTGTTAGCTCATACCAAAGTACAGGGTCATGTTCATGGAATTTCGCTTCTGCTAAGCCCACTTCTCAAATTATTAGTGGGAATTTTACAAATGATTCCTTTCTTAAGCTCATTGAAGATGATACCAACATTTTTAATGCTATGTAATGTTTGGATATTTTCCGCTTAGCTTTTGGATCATCCATTTAATGAAAAAATACCCAGAGTTATCGGAAATCTTTCCTTCCCACGCCTGATTGGCTTGCCACTTTTGAATCAAAAATCCTAACACATGGAAAGAATTTTAAATTCTTAGGTATTCCTTTTACTTTTCAAGCCTCCCCGACCGAGCTATGGCAATATGTCATTCAACGAGTTGCAAAAAGTTGGAATATTGGATCACCAAACCTTTATCTTTGGCTAAAAATTTCAAATCTGTTCCAAATTTCTTGCAGCTACACATGTTAACTACTCTTCGTGTTGGGTTCCTTCCAAAGCTTCCGTCCAGAAGATGAAAAAAATGCTCAAATATTTCTTGTAGGCTAATGCTTCTATAGGTAAAGGTTTTCATCGGGTAGCCTGGGACATTTGTTACTTGCCTTGAAATTCTAGGGGTCTCAACCTTATTCACATTCAACACCAAGGGAAATCTCTTTGGGCTAAATGGATTTTAAAAAGCATTACTTGCTAAGAAGCTTAAAATTTCTTATATGCATGATATTGCTAAAGGTTCCCCTTATGGCCGCCACTGTGTGGAAAGGATTAAGGTTTGTAAATTTTCTCATTACCCTAGTACTGTCAAAATTGTTGGCACCTTTGTACTTAAGAGTATTTGGAAAGCTTGGGAATGTATTAAGCCTGGCTTTTGTGGAAGGGGATGACTTTCGAAATGGGATTTTTTCAATCAACAATCTATCTGGTGGTCACCAATTTTTAAATCTCAAGATAAATGTTTAGCGAGGTCCCGGGAATATCTCGCACTCAAATTATTCAAACACGGAATTTGTACCATCAAGGAATTCTTCGCAAAACTGCTTAATCCTGGTTCTCTTGGTCAAATTTCAAAACTCTATTTCTACTTTCCAACCAAGACCAAGATACTTTTACTACTGTGATTAATTTGATTCTTAACCACATGTTGCGTATAAGATCGGGCTTGTGCATTCCTCTCACCCATTGTGGATGGAATGGAAGCGGTATGTAGATACCCTATTCTCAAATGACAAAGCCAACAAAGGCTATCATTGGCTCTCACCTCATTTACCCATGGTGGATAAAATTAATACATGTTGGGGAATTCAGTCCAAGTTGTTGTCTACCCGGAGTAGGCGATTTGAAACTGCTTTGGAATCTATATCTAGAGCCCAAGATTGCTCACCAAGGCCTTCCTATCGGGGCTTGTCTTGTTCAAATGGGATCCTAGCTCCTAAATGTCCTTTCTATGGTCATCTAGAAACAATATTGCATGCTTTATGGTTTTTCCCAAAGCTCAAAATTCCTAGATCTGGATACATTCATTTTTATTTCCTTTACGGCCTCATTGCTTCACTTGACAACATATCCTTTTGGGAGAATATCCCAAGCTTCTGCCTATGTCCACCCAAATTTGGCATGTTTCTAGAGGGGAGATTCTATTTTGGATATGGAAAGAAAGAAATTATTTTTTCTTTTCTAATTCTTCAGTTGATCAATATTTCATTGTTTATAATAAATCTATGGTGATCTCCAATGTGCTTCTACAGATACAAATTCAAGCCAACAAGGTTGCATTGGAGGTGGACCACCTCCGGACCTTCTTTGCGCGCCACCTGGGATGCCCCATGTAATGTTACTCGAGTTCCTCTGTCTCCTACTAGGCACTCCTCGCCTTCCGCCCGTAGTGGTCGGTGTAATCGGTCTCACGTCGTGCTTTCAATCACACTCATCGCTCCCTGGGCCCATTGCATTAGCACAATTACTCACTAGCTCGCCGCCGCCTTCATTAGCTTGCCAACAGGGATGGGGCTCACCACCTCATCAGCATGATTGGGGCTCTCCTCTTGCTGCTACTTCACATCATGATGCTTGGAACTCCGCCACCTCAACCACCGCCACTGCAGACAAATTCCCCGCATCAATCTCGCCATTCATATTTGTGGGGAAGTGGACTAGAGGAAGAAGTTCTTCTTAGTTGGGAAATTCTAGATCTTTGTGAAGGGCTTTCCTAGTTTGGGGTGGCCGGATGATCATGATACGCCCACCTTAGGCATGTTTTTTCTTTGCTTGATTGTGTTTTTTGTCAGTTTTTAGGTTATGCCTATATTTTGTACTCTCCTAAGCTCAACCTCGTTTGACTCTCGTTCTTTATAGGCTCAACCTAGCTTTGTTTTTGGTTTTGGGGCATGCTCTCATACCACCCAATTTTTTTGTTGAAAGTTATCTTGTATCGTATTGAATTAATATAATATAAGATCCTTTTCATAAAAAAATGTGTGTTATACGTTGACCCAAAACAAATACATCTTTTTCCGTAAAGAGCTCTTCTTGGAAAATTGATTTTATTTTCCTATAAAGGAGAGGCATGGTTTTGAAAGACATTCTTTGAAGTTGTGGAAAATGAGTAGACATGCCCCACCTTACGAGAGGAGTAAGTAGAGTGTGACAAACACATATTTGATGCCTAGGAGAAAGTTCTACATAAAGGTAAGGTAAGTCAAACACCAAGTAGTGATAAATGCGTTGGGAAGAGCCTAGAGATAAGGTAATTCACACCAAGCATGATATGTGAGGCCATGGACAAGTAATCTTGAAACCTTAAAAATGTGCCATAGTATATAGATATAGGCGAGAAAGGCCAATATGCGAACACCTTAAGTTCACAGTCTATTGGGCCAATTCCTTGCCATGCATGATTGCCAATTTTATAACTACTTATAGGTAAACATTTTTTTATCTATATTTTTAATTTGGAACCATATTGGTCATTTATGATTTGACGCTTTGTGTTATACTAGGGTTTGAGTGTAATACTCGAGTGCGGCATGCCTGCACACACCACCTTATTCTATCAAGGTGAGACATTTATTTCACGGTATATTGCACTTAATTGCTTTTTTCACCCTTTGGGTGATGATGCTTGCCTAATTTAATGGCAACATCCATTATTCCTACAGGTTTAGGCGGTGGAGCTCAAATGATCATGCCTCCGATAAAGAAGCGAGCCCGGAAGTTTTTCCCGAAGGTTTACGATGAGGTAATGACCCTCCTCTGCTTGAGCCTGATGTTGTTTTAGATTTACCTCAATTTGAAAAGACTTGCTCTTGGCTTGAATCTTTCACTCTGGTTGCATATTTTGTTGGTCGTGTCCCCAGAAGAGTATTCTCAAACAATGGGTTCACAACCACTGGCAAGGCCATGGTGTCAAACTTGAGGGTGTCCAAAACCTTACTAAGGGTTTTTTTGTTTCACTTTTTTAACCCTGAACATTGCAAGGCCATTGTGAATCATGGCCCTTGGTTTATTAGGAACACATTGGTCATATTTTCCCCATGGATGCATGATTTTTAAGTTTCGAACATGCTAAGATTAAAGTTCCCATCTAGGTGGAATTTTCTAGTTTTCCACTGCCCCTTTGGAGTTTTGTGGAAGACCTGGTCAAACCCATTGGTCGGTTCATTTCTATGAGAAGAATAAGTTTTATGCAGCCCGTCCCACAATGTCGGGTTTGTGTGGAAGTTGATTTAGCCAAGGACCTCAAGGAAACCATTGATATCCAAGTGGGTGACACTTGGTTCTCTCAATGCATCCTCTACATTAATCTGCCTAATACTCATTTTCATTGCTATTTCATCGACCATAGGATTTGGTAATGTCTTTTAATAGCTTCCCCACCCCACCCGCCATTGAAAGAAAAGTACTAATTATAAGTTGTTTTCCTCCTCTGAGAGGGTTGGACAGTGGTCACCAGCAAAAAAACCCTAAACCCCAACTGTTTGTTTACCGGCCCGTTGGAAGGTCTTCTTCGGCTCCGAATCCTTCGGCTAACAAACAACCTATGGCTCCTCCATGATTCCATCATTCCCCACTTGCCGGCGTCCTCACCGTCTCCGAACCTAGTGAATTCACAACCTCCTTCTGAGGAAAATTTTGACACTTCTAGCAACAAGTCCATGCGTAGACATTCTTGTAGCCCCTCTCCTCCAGAGGATGGTGAGTATATTCCACCACAAAGACATCCTTTCCAAATGGGTGATTACATTCCTTTTTAAAAAATATTGGCTCTTCCATCTCTGCGAACTAGTTCACCATGTTGGGGGCCTTGATTAGGAATTTGACATGAATCTTGATAGTTCTCAATGATAGTGTTCTCTTGGAATGTGCGTGGGCTTATTGAATCGACCCATTGATACACGGTTAGGGACAACTATCAAATTTTGGGCATATGCATGTGTTCTGTTTGTGGGAGGTTAAGCTTGTTGGCTTTCTTCTCCAGTATGCAACTTGTACTATTTGGCCGGGTGCCATCTATCATCATTCTAATCATGAGCCTAGGAAAGGGGGCATTCTTACTCTTCTCTCTCCTTCTCTACAACAATCTATTATTTCTTGGGGCTCTGACCCCGCATCGAGTCAGTTGTGTGGTCCCTTTTTGATTTACATAACCAAATTTTTGGTATTGCTAATATTTATGCTTCCAATGATGTTGTTGAGCGATTCTTTCTGTAGCGGCGGCTGGTTGATGAGCTACTCAATGCACATTAGATCCTGTGTGGATATTTTAACATAGTGGAGTATGTTGATGATAAAGTGGGATGAATTCCTATGCGGTGGTGTGAGAAGCATGGTTTTACATGCGCAACAAGCTTGGATTTTATGATCCTAACCAATGTTTTAAACATGCCTTTGATGTACCCTGGTTCACTTGGTCTAATCTTAAACAGACAAAGAAAAAGTTGTCCAATGAATTGATCGTGCTTTCCTACCAAATCAACGGAGGTTTTCTTTCACCACTAATTCTGGTAGACCAATTTCAATTTGGGAAGGGACTTTACTTTTAGACCATTCACCATTTGTTTTTTGAAATTGAGTGGCACTCGGCTCCCAATTATACCTTAACATCGCTCACCTTCAACACAAGAGAACTGTGGAGCACATTTTACGCATTTGGAACTTGGTTGAGCTCCTTCAGTCTAACTAGGTGGATCCTCATTATTTCTCTATCAAGGGTCATAAAATTCCTCGATTTTTTTGTCGATTTAATTAAGATGCATCCTAATTGCTAGGTTGTTCTACAAAAATACCTATATACCATGTATCTTCCTAAAGATGCACTGCCACATGAAATAAGTCCTTTCTTCGATAATTTATTTGATGACCCTAATCCTCGTGCTCCTCCATCTAATCAATCCATGTTAGACTCAATTAAATCTTTACATTCTTTATTTCAAGACAAATTTTAGGATATGGAATCCACGATTACATCTCTTAAATATGAAATCCAACATTTTAAGGACGCTTCTCAGGCTCATGTTTGTTCTCCTTCTACATCTCATTCTATGTCTTCTACATGTGCTCATACTAGCAAGCCTCAAGTTATACCATTACCAAAGCCTATCTCCTTTGATCACAATACTAAATAAGATAACAATATTACTGAGCTCCTTAGTCTTCAATTGATCACTTTACTTCCTACTCATCACTATCCCCCTTATCGAATAACAAAATATCAAGGTCGTCCTTATTGCAATTATCATTGAATCAATGGACATTATGACAACGATTGCTACGCTTTACAACGAATAAGAAAACATCTTGAGTGTCAAGGATTTATCTCATTCTTGCACAACATATTGTTGCATGCCCATATTAAAATGCTCCATCTCAATGGGTTCCTAAATTTGATTCATCTATATCTAATGAGCATCATACTATCACTTCTACGGTGCCTTCTTTGGCCACTCAAGTGCCGCCTATTCAGTCCACTCCACCTCCTCTTACGGATAGTCCTACTCCTCCACTCAAGTTATCTGTGACATTACCAAGTCAACCTAAGCAACCTCCTCTAAAGATCAGTTCAACTGGCCTCCACTCAAGTCATCTGCAGTTAAAAAAAAATTACTCGTTACACAAGGCAAGCGTAGTTTGGTAGAAATTTTTGACTCTTGTAATTTAAGGACCCTATGCGGTCCTCGCCTCGGCGTCCAACCACTTTTAAAAATAAACTACTCCTTACATTGATCCACTTAGCATCTTTTGACTAAAGCTCCATCACTTACATACTTGGGGGCATAACATTCACACATTATCCCCTAACCTAACATCAACACATGTTTCATACTCACATTATTACACATCTACCTATTTGTGCATACATCCTAGCATACGTATCTATATCAATATTACCCTATGACACACTCTTGTGCTTTGGTTCACACTTGATTGTTGAGGGATTCTCTACACATGAACCCCACACACCGCATAGTAGTCACTACACATTAAGCACCACATATCATCACATGATCCTACATCATCTACACATTGCACACACCACATTATAGGCTATAAACATTGCATGTCTTCATACATTCTACATTTTGCATCCTACATCTTTTCCTACATACATCACCCCATAGCTATCACATATTATGTGTTTTTACACCTCATACATGACATCTACACATCTTAGGTCATCTACACATACTACATTACATACTATTCATCCTACCACACATAGTACACATTTTACATAATCACTTCTATGCGCTGCACTCACTACTCGATGATGCACTCTAGTCTCACGGTCCATACTGGATTGTTGAGGGTATAAATAAAAATGGACCTCATCACCCTTACATGTTCATCATTCAATCTCTCTCTCATGTGAAATTCCTAGGATTAGTGATATACGCTTTAGGCTATAGGGTCACTTCTTCTAGCATCATCTTGTGATAGGCTACATCATCACTTTTGATTACATTGTTTAGTGGTATACACTTTAGGCTAAATCACCACTCCTTTCTACTCATCTTATCGTGATATACACTTAGGCTATAATGTCACACACATGTCATCTCTATGTCACATATCATCACCACATACTCATCATAATGTGCTACACACAACACATAGTTCAACCATTTCCCGATGATGCACTCTCATTTATGGTTCATTCTTGACTACTTTGAGGGGCATACTAAATGAACCTTACTGCATATAACTCCATTCATTCGGGGTACATGGCTCTATCATCCACACTACATTCCATTCCATCCATCCACAACATACTACATTTTATGGTTGCATTTACTCTTGCTTGCACTTGCTCTTACATGTTCACTTTACTACACATGTTAGATAGATCTCTTGTATGTCATTATCCTTACCATATAAACATGCGTATTCACGTCCTTTTCTAGTTGTGATCGTAGAAACAGAGCTTCCACACACAACACCGATGCTTGATACACCACATACTGGGAAATCCACATATACTATAGGTGTTATTGTTTCATTTTTGTTCATAACACACTACTTTGGTTTATACACGCTTTGACATATGTTTTATCTTTCTAACATGCTAATAGGTGCTTCATGTGCAACATTTGTTATGTAGGGATACATGCTTCCATACTTGTTTGTTACATTGTCTACTATTGCTTGTTATTGTTTGTGGGCTTTTCCCTTTTGTCTTGTGTGAACACTTGTTTATTTACAGCCACTGCGGCCTTGAGTGTCTTGTGACATCGTGAGTAGTGTCCCATGTTTGCAACCCGCTTTGTCGGCCTACATTGTCTTCTTGGGTGTTTACATTATGTGCTTATGTTCTAGCTTACACATTGTTTGTTTTCTACATGTATGCTTGCTCATACTAACACTTATTTCCTAGCCACTTGTTTGCGTGTTCCTTGGTCTTTACCAAGCACATTCCCTTCCCCTTGTAGGGAACATTATCAATATACGTGGTTGATAATCTTTTGGGGCCGCATTCTCTTATCTCGTGACATCACATGCACCCCCAAAGAGGGGGACATCATTTGGGTTTATACACACTACACACATTAATGGTACAATTCAGTCTATATTTTTTTCCATCACATAGTGGGTTATATAGTGAGTGGGTTCAGACTAGTCTACGAACCCCATACACAATGGATTTTATAGGGTAGATTGTCCTTAGAATTTAGGGAAGCAGTTATAAGTTAGAGGAACATCAAACTTTCCTCCCTACACTTCTTTGTCCAGTGGCATCGGATCACCCAAAAAACTAGGAAATATAGAGATCTCTTCATATTCTCGGGAAAGCGATTCTGTTGGAGATAACACAACTTTCTTTCTACACTTCTTCAACCACAATGGCATGAGATCACCCAAAAAACTTTCACTTCACTTGAAAATACAAGATATCCTTTCTATACCCTTTTTCTCATCACGGATCAGGTGCACATGTTCCTTTTTCATTTTCATACTTTCATTAGTCTTCTTACTATATACATGCGTATTTGACTACTTGATCATCTTCTCCTTTATAGGTCCATCCATATGGGAAGCAATCATCAACAACAACAATGATGTCAACAACAACACCACACACAACATACTAACATGAAGGTACATCACACACATTAGCATTACACTAACACACACGTGCTTCCACCCTAGGTTGACTTTCATCACTTTTTACACTTTTGTGTCTTTAGTCTCCACGCTCCACCTTTTTCTCACTCCACACTTTGTCTAGTCCCTCGTCACATTTTCTACATCACTCTACATGGATTATTAGGTACACATCTCTATCTACTTTATGTTCTTGAGCTTTTGATCATAAACATAAAGTGGGGGAAAATGTAGACACAAAATCACACACTTTGAGTCATTATTTAGTTCTGGTCTCATACTACTATGTATATGGTTCTTAAGTGAAAATAATAATAATTAACCCATGTCTTTGGCCATTTTTACATTGCTTCTTGTCACATTTTCTATCTTACACCCGCACTTTCCCAGTCTGTATTGTCATTCTACATTTTCCTATTTCTCATTTGGGCGCCTAGCTAGGTTTGGGGCATCTTGGTCCCCTCAGGGGCCTTGATCCTCTTTGCACTTTAATCTCACCTTTTGGGAACTTTTTAGCCGTTTGAGATTTCTATCTTTTTGGTGGTTGACCTTTTCAGGGTTAATTATGAAATTAGAACAAGAGAACCATATAAATATAAAGTTATGTGACCATAATGAGGAACCAAACACTAAGCATTTACTATCACCATATAGAGTTGCATCCATTAAAGGCATTTAAAGTTACATTTGCATTCATCTAGCTCCATCACAAGGCACACAAGGCTAGTTCATCTGCATCACACTTCATAAGAGGGGAGTCTATTGTTTCCATGCACACATTTACTACATTCTACATCTAGTTATTTTCTTGCTACTTCACAAAGTGCGACTGACACAAGAGTAACCTAGGGCACAATTGTACACACAAACCTATAACTACATTGGTTCTGAGATGTAATGCAATGCTCAGTGATAAGTCCATCCATTTGGCATCGAGGACATCGGCCCCTTCATATGCATATTTCTTTTTAGGGGTTTAATGCTTTGTCTAGGGTTTTGTAGGTGATTCTTCCATCTCATATTCATAGCGACATCTGACGCAATTCAATGACATTATTGGCGACATGAAACAAACACAAACGAACATCGATGACACCTCGGAGGAGGTTTTTGGCCATTTCCGTAGACCAGGGCACCCATGGGTGTCCCTATCCCTTTCCAGGGTGCCTCGTTCTAGTCGGATAACTCAGTTTATGCTTTCTCACACTTTTGTGTGGTCATTTCCTCCTCATGTTCACCTAGTCTACACTACGACACGTCTCGTGACATCGGCCGAGTCAACTAAGGATTTTCTTAACTCTTCTTACACATTACAATTTCATATTTTTGAGCTTAGTTTGCTTGCATGTATTTCAATATTTTATTATTCCATTTATTTAGTTATTTTATTGCTCCTATAACACTAGATTACACTAGAATAATCTTATTTTAGTTAATCAAATGGATTCCATTTTTGTTACCCAATGTTGTTGTAATATTGCATTGAATTTTTCATTAGTAGCCATAACATGAATTGGTGTATCTATAACCTTTGGGCCTATTGTAATAAGAAGATTAAGATGTCCCATGAGCTAACATATTGTGATAAATGATTAACTCATTTCTTCTTTTTAAGACTTTGATTATTGGTTCTTCCTTTAATAGAACTTGTATTTTAGATGATTCCTCTTTCTATGTCTATTCCACATTTGTTTATATACTTGCTTATATTTGTGTGGTGCTTTGTGTTATTCTAGTTTCCTTCTTCTATGAGTATAATGTGTTTGTAGGTTAGATAGTTGATGTGATCATGTAAGGCATAACACTTATTTTTTCCATGCTTATTAATGCATAATTTGTATTTATAAAATTCCCTTCCTTTATGCAATATTAAACAATGTTGTGGTCTATACCAATTCGTTGATAATTTAACTAGCTTATTGTCGAGTAATTTTCATAAGGTAATGATAGGTGTATCCATGTTGTTGTATAATGATTTTGTTATTGACTTGAGAAATTCTTGGATGAGTGTCATGCATTATTTTTGTGTTTAATTATTTTTTATGAGATTTTTAACATTGATTTATTTTTCTCGGTATGTAAGGGACAAACAATATCATCCTTGGGAGTAAGTGGAACAACACCTTGAGAAATGAATGGAATCCCATACCATATTATGCATTCTCATCAATTAAATACATAATAGACAATGAAGACATGCAATGCCATTCTCTTTAGTTGAATATATACTTTCCAATTAATATATATAATTGGAATGCATGCTAAAGGTATGTAATGCCATTATCATTATTTAAATACATAGAGAGTAAGAATGCACCCCATTTTAGAGCCATCTTAATGTCAACGAAGACATGTTAAAGACATACAATAACATTCTCATCAATTAAATACACAATCTACCCTATTTAGGAGTCATTTCAAGAGATAAACAATCTAAATTATAAGAAGCCATATCAAGAAATAAACAATATAGATTATAAGAAAAAAATCTATGCAAAAAAAAACAACGAAAGAACACCAAATTCAATAATAAAAATTTCCATTCTCTTTAATGGGTGGTTGAGAAAGTTGAAACATCTCGCAATCTCACCGAAATTAGAATCAATTACTTTCATCCATAGTTATTTAAGTTTCATGTAACATGAATTATATCACAAATATTGAAGCATATTATACTCAATAGCATACACACTCTTTCTTTAATTCTTAAAATGTGAAAACATGTGAGGTGTTTTGATACTATCAAATACATTTTAAATAAGGAGTTTGAGAAATGTTGTTCAAATAGGAAAATAAAAAATATTTTATTATAATTTTCATATAACAAACTAGATTTTCACATGTTTCAACATTTTTAAATAATATAAGGTTGTTTATATAAGCGTTATTCTTTTCTTAAGAATTCAATATAAATGGCATCAATTTTAATAGAAAAGACGTCCTCTCGTCACTTTATCTTACAAAATTTAATCATATATTAAATATTATAAAACAGATTGTAGTCTAATAATACATACAATAGTATAAAAGGTGTTATTTAACCATCTACTAAAATATAAATTTGAAGAGATGCCAAATAATAAGACATGAAATTAAAATCATACCTTAAATAAGTTTAACAAAATAGAACTTAATCCTTAACAACAAACCTAATTTTTTTATACACTAACGCATTCAAACTTCAAATCCATGTCATTTTTTTAATGCAACTCAACGCAAATATGACCACTTCATTTGCTTCTTTCCAAAAGTATAGTTTTTGGGAAAATAATTGTTGCCTCAATTTTAATGAATAGTAAAAGAAAATTAGGATGAAATGTGCCACATGGCATAATACAATTCGTGGAAAAGAAAAACCCAAGGTGGCAATGAAGAGTCGGAGGAAAAACCAATCAAGTTAATTAAAGACGAACAAAAATGGCCTTTTCAAATTTGTTTTGCTCACAAAATTTCTAAAGGGATGGTGATGTGAGGAGACTAGAGTTTTCAAAACCCTTCTTTGAAAATCCTTTTGTCTTACCATTGGCATGCCCCACTCAAATTTTAATGAAAGTTAAAAATAAACCCTTATTAGAGATTTCATTTATCGAATTAGCGTAAAAGAAAAAAATAAAACAATAAAGTTTTTCCTTGTAATATATATGCATATTGAGCTTACAATTTTTTAATGTTAAAAACCATAACATAATGATTTATCTCCATTCTTATTCACAATATTTATCAATATGTATTTTTTTCCCTAGTTTTTCAAGAATACAATATAAAATTAACACATGCTATTATATATATATATATATATATATATATATATATATATATAATATAGTAGTTTATAATTTACTCACATTCACATTCATTATTAATAGTTATATCAAGTTCATATGATATGTGGAAATTATTGGCAACAAAATAGTCATCATTACGAGAAGACAATTTTGTTAAAAAATAGAATCAACATTCAAAAGATGTTTTCGAATGGGCACTTATATTTATAGGTCTATTAGATTGGCTATGCACATTTACTATAGAAACATAGAACTCTTATCTCATATTCTTAATTGTATTAGTATTTATTTTTGTTTATTTCAATACTTATTATGTGAAATTTGTAACATGTGAATAAATTTCTTCTCTATCTGACCTTTATAATGGAAATAACATTTAAGCATATGGAAACCAATGAATTGTCAATAGCCTTTGCTATATATATTAATAGAGTTTTTAAGTATGTTTCATTTAATTATCAAAACCCTAAGACATAATAGATGGTAAAAAATATTCCAATGATTCCTTTGTATATCTAGAATTGTTGTAAGTGATTAATAGAACAACAATGTTTATTTATAGACATTTGAATTCAAATAATGACCTTATCCATGCACAAACTAACCATACAATTATTAAAAGTGAAAAAGGAAGAACCCTCAAGACAAGTGAACCCTAACCAAAAGGGGCAACTAATGAGCTTATAACCGGTATTAGTGGCACCCTTACAAACCTAGGAGCTCCATTAATGCTCTTGGAACAAAACACAAGGAGAAGAAAAAATCAAGAGGAATAATAGGTGGAAGAAATAGATAAAACAAAACAACATTTAGATTCATACCAATAAAACTTAATTTAGACCAATAATCAACAAATATATAAACATAAGATTGACCATGCACACTTAGTAAAGAAACATACAACTTTTTCCTCATGATCTTGATCTTTTTAATATTTATTTTGTTTTAGCTAAGTATGATGCAATATTTGTAACATGTGAACAAAATTCTTCTCTATTTGGCACTTAGAATGGAAACAATATTTAAACATAAGAAAATCAAGACATCATTAGGGACCTTTATTATTTATTAACATAACTTTTAAGTAATTTTCATCTAATTATCAAAACTATAAGACATAAACAATTTTTAAAACCATATATTGCATTGTCTTGATGAGTTCTCACGATAATAAAAAATGTTCCCGAGGATTTCTTGATATTTGTAGAATTGTTATGAGTGCTCAATAGAATGAAAATATTGAATAGTAGAAACTTGAATTCAAACAAGGACCTTATCCATGCAAAAACCAATCATACAATTACCAAAAACCACATAAAACGAATGATCGATAGAAAATAAATTTATTAACATAACCTTTATATAAATTTAAAAATAAATACATGTGAAAATCAAGATCATAGACATATAAATATTGGTTCTTATTGACATAATATTAATTAAATAATAAATTTAATAATTTATAATACAATTTTCAAAAGAGATAGAAATTAGTTATTTAGTCTCCAATAAATTTATTAATAAAACATTTCTCTACACCCCAATAAATTGAACATACTCAATAATGTGTTTGAATGATTATATATACAATTACTATTTAAGTTATACATTATTAAATTACAAAGCTAATTGGGCATTACATGTGAAACATCAAATCTACCATTTGAATATATCCTACTAAGACAACTTGTAACAAATGACCAAAAAAACTTGTTTACAAACATATTATTGAAAAAATTGTATTAGTTTATTTATTTATTTTTGGTCGGTTATAGATTAGGATTATGAGCTATGATGTTATATTCAAATACATTCAAAGCAAAAAGGAGAAATATTATTAAGGTGTACGTAAGTTGAATACCTTTCAAGAATACATGATTAGTAGCTATGTAACATCCTCATATCATATCCTCATACTAGCTACTAGCAAAAGCATCCAAAGGTGCTTGTGAGAGGCCGATAGGCATATAGGAGAAATTGAAAGTAAGAGGAGTATTTGTAAGTAGTATATTAGTAATAAAGTTTTAAGTTTATCGAAGTATGATGTAAAGCATGCAAGTTTTGGGACCTCTCTAAGATTAAGGTAGTCATTGGAGGTTTAGAATGTCAATTGCAATTGGAAATATGGTAATAATTATATTAGTGTTTTTGACAATTACGAGTTTCAAATTTTTCATGTATCATTAAAGTTTTGAGAGACAACAATCCATGAGAAATAAAGTCTTTATTTAGGGTAAATGCTTTTTGAAAGGGATGGGGTACCCTGGTACAATCAAAATAAAGTGTTTTGCAACGTAGATACAACCGAAAGAATTTCACATTTTTCATGCGCAATGTGATTGTCCTTTCTTGGAGAGGTTCCAATTTGTCATATTGTCCTTTGAAGGTTTAGGCAGCAATAGAAGTTGTTGGAGGTAATTTTTGATTGAAAGATCTTGCAATGAATAAGTGTGTTGTTAGCATCATAGGGCTTCCTAGAGACAATTTTTGCTAATCGCCACTTTTCTTCGTCGTCGTCCTCTTGCCATGCGATTTCATTGGCCTTATTGGCCCATGCGATTTTATTGGCCTTTGTGATATTTTATATTAAGACTTCACATAACTCGGTTGATAAGCTATTTGAAAAAAGTTGAAAGCATGGACGATCTTCACCGGCCCAAAATGGTTACTGAGAGGATAATCTAGAGTGCGAAAGAGAACTTTGATGAAACAAAACAACAAATGGATGAACAAATGGGGCATCAATTTTCAGAGTGTCCCGACAACAACGAGGGAAATAAAAATTCTGTGACGGAGAAGTTTAGGACTGCTATGTGGATGAATAAATGGGTCGCAAGAAAGCACATTATATCAAAGAATTCAACCCCACTTGGGAGCATGATGAAAAAGCTTATCTTGGGGCAGTTATCAAAAGTAAGGCAAGGATTTTAGTGGCTCAGTTGAGGACCGGATCACATCATCTTCATTGTGAAACCGGTAGATGGACTATTCCCAAAGAGGTTTGGGAAAAGAGAATTTGTCTTTTTGCAGCAAAGGACTTGTTGAAATGGAATGGCATTTCATTATGGAGTGTTCAACATATGATGATATCCGTATCCAGTATGAAAATGAATTAAAAGTGGACAACTTAAATGAGTTATTTGCAGAAACAAAACTTCAAAAGATCATTGGTTTAGTGCTCAAGATTCACAGTAGAAGAGCTGATATGGCAAAGAGTCTGAAAATTGCTTAATGTATCAGTTTTGTTTGGTCCCATAGATTCTTCAGTCTCATGAACGTCATTAAAATCTTTCATACATTCACATGTTTTATCCATTTATCGGAGTATATTATGGTTTGATTTATTCCACCACTTGCCTAAATTATGATTTGATTTTTTCCGCGGGAGTATATTTTTGCACCGTAATCTCAGCGAAGGATTCAGAAATGGAAATATCTGTTTCACGCGAATAGATTGACAACTAATTTCGGATGGAGTTCATTCATTTTAGAATGGATGCCTTTTCTTCTTCACTGTCATTTTCCTACTTAAGCCAAATTAGAGGTGTTCTTTTTGCTGTGTAATACGCTTGTGTGGTCGTCCTGGTGCTGGTGCTACTGCTGCTGCTGTATAATTATATTTTTTTACAGGCCTCAGTTGACAGGTTTATGACCCCATTTTCCTCAGAATTTCGCCATAATACCGAGCGGTGAAATCGGGCAACAGAGATCGGTGAACTCAATGCAATAATGCAAGTGCCACTTGATTTCCAGCTTGGACGAGGTTTTAGCGGGGATGTAGTGAGCATTCTGAGTATGGAGGAGTCGCTGATGGCCACTAAATTTGTTGCTAACAACATGAAATTATCCTCTTCCTCGCTTTCAAAATATTTGTTCAAAATATCAATCTCCTGCGCATCAGTCAGAAAATCTTTAAATCTATGGAAAACTGGTAAGCCTTTCCCATCACCTCGTTATTTTTAAGTCTTTATACCAACCAAAACGGGATTGAACGAATTAATAAAAAATTCAATCACAAAATAGTCCTTATAAGGGCTGACTTGTCCCATCGAACAGAAAGCTAGATATGAATCTTCTAATTAAAAATAAACAACAAAACAAACCAAAAGCAACCCCAAGTATTACTAGGATTTCACAAGTGACGTAGCCATAAATAAACAAGGGCTGCGGTGCAGCTAGAGTACCTGCCGTGAGATGTGGCTTTCGGCCACTGAGGAGGGGAAGGAAAACAATAGCCCTATTTAAGACATAGGAACAGTAATTTATGTTATTTTGTATTGTTACTTGTCTGCAAAATTCTTATCGGAAAACACTCGATCCCAAGATTTCGAAGGTGCTCGATCTCAAGATTTCGAAGGTGTACTTTCAGGTGTTGTGTCACTAGTCTAGGTACAATTTTCATGATTCAGTACTTTTTGGAGTGGAAGAATTTAACTTCCAACATTTCTCTAGCCTCAGTCAGAAACCCGGATTCATTCGCATTAGCTATCATATGTGTTGCATATCTCAAAGCCCCTTTGGCTAAGTAGATGGGTAATGGTCTGCCAACATTATCCTCAATGGTTTGATTATTGCCAATGATTTCTATCTTGTTTTTGCTTTTTCTTATCCTGATACTAAGGCTTTCAATGCCTATAATCATTGCCATCAACAATTATGATATGCAAACTGAAACTAGAGAAATGACGAAATCATAACTGGCATAAAGATAGTTCTGTTACAAAGAATGAAATATAACATTTAATTGAATGAGGCAATGCCAACAACATTCTTTATAATACACCCTCTATATTGAATAGGCAACACTATCATGGAAGAACTATTGGCTTCTCTCCCACTCTGTTCTAGATAGAATTACAGAGTACACATGAATATGACTTCTTTCTTGGCTTTCAAAATTATTGGGAGCATGGCAAGAAGTAACAACCTGGTAATTAATGAGGAAAATCTGAAGTTACCTTCTCCGGATCCCTAATGCAATTTATTATGAGCAAAACATGGTTAGCTGAGCTCCCAAGGTGACTGAAACATTGCTACTGTACAAGGGTACAATTGGTCATCAGAAGGCTCTGTTTTTCATGCCCTTGAGCACATCACTGGATTGTGACTACCCAATGGTAAACCACCTGTGCTAATCATGAGACCAAAATCACTTCATATTTGTGTTGCCTTTTATTGAAGAAGATCGTGGTGGTTTGGAATCAAATAATGAGTTGCATCAATGCTTTGCTTGGGCTAATAATTGAGAAGTTTTGGAATTTTTTCCCGCTTTTCACATGTACAACCTGGGAAAGGATTTGCATAGAAGTTCTCCTCCAGTCTTGGGATATTGCTGGATTCTCTTGGATAAGAAGCTCCATCTCTGTTGGTATGAAGATCATTCACTTTGAACGCAAATGTATCCCATGAAATCTCTCCTTGATCCAATTCATCAATCAATTTTACCAAATTTTGCCTGTTAACAGAAAAACATTAATCAGTACAGTTACCCTTCTACTTTATATTTATAGTTGTACCATGTAAAGTTGTCTTTTAGAGAACATTCTCTCAATTAAGTCAGCACCTGCAAACAAGCATCATTATAAATAACAATGAAATATTACATAAGATAACTCTTACCTATCTGGATTAATAGTTTTCCTGAAACCTTCAAATCGTCTATGACCCTGAACAGCCTTTGCCATGTTTCCATCATAAGTATACATAAACACATCACTTTATAGGGCTAAAATATAGTCCAGTGCAACAAGTCTGTTCTGATAGTTCTTAAGAGGTTTGATTTCCTCTTCCATAGCAAGATTTGAATGTGTGAATACATTTGGAAACTCGTCTTGTAGAGCTCTCATGCTCCCATTGCCATAAATCTCCCCTGTTGCAATGTAAATATTGGTTGTAGGTGAATAGCCCAATGCTTTCAAGAAAAGAGCAGTCCCATGGGGGGTCATAGGACATCCTCCCTCCATACGCTTTTTCTCGCCATCAATGTCTTTCTCCTTCCAGTGTTTTACATTGTATCACATTTCACGGAGCTCCTCTACTTCCTCAAATGTAAGGTTATGTGCACAGCCAGTGAATGCTAGCATGTCCTTTTCATATCTGTGTTAATAAAAGTAAAAGGTTACTAACTAAATGAATTGACTCACTCTGGAAAAATCAAGATTGGATACCTGCATTGATGTTGGCCTTTAAAACCTAATTATTTGGCCTATGTAACTGCTTAGTGGCTTCTTTTCCCAATTCATACACAACTGTGACACGAGGAAATCTACCAAGCTTGACTAATATTAAAAACCATAACAAGCACGAATAAGTCCAATAGATCAGTTTGGATAGGACTCTGAATTGAAGTTTAGATTTATTCTTTTATTTCTTACCTTAAATGAAGGCCAATGTAAGGACTACCATTCTTTCTCATCCTCGCCACCAATTGTTTCCCAAGATCTTCTATGGGTCTTGTATATCTGAGGGCTTGATAATTTGTACGGCATCTCAGTTTTTGTATGGAATTAGGGAGGCCATTATTTGCAAGTCGAGAATCTGTATGAGTAAAGTGCATAACCTTGTGCTTTTTCAATTAGGGGAGTACTTCTTGCTTGTAGTATATATGCTGCATCCAAGTAATATATGGGAAAATGAGAAACTTGAAACAATTTCAACTCCTTGCTAGCTAAAGTTCAAATGCTGAATATCAAAAGAATTTAATTCACAATCATACCTTTGACCATGATATTGGAGCTTTCTCCAGAGGCTCAATTTTCATATAAGGTACTAGTAGAGATTTTACAATTCGTACATCTTCTTTCAAAGTGTTAGTAAACAGGTGCGAATCAAATATATCCTCAAAGTCACTGCACAGACACTTCCAATTATTAGAAAATTATTTTGAGTTGCTGATGAATCCTGATTGCATTCAATAGGACAAATGCATACAACTTACAAACCTCGGGTCAGTCCAGAAAGAGGTATGATCCAGAGAAGGAAGAACAAGAGTTGCAACAACAACCATGTCACAGATCTGCATTCAATGTCAAATTGGTTAAACATTGTCAACTATAATTACTGACATGTGACATAGCAGAATGAACAAACTACAAGATGTGTTATAAATGCCGTGTATAAATATTTATTTGTTCAAAAATTCTTCTAGTCTTGTAACATTATTTTCAGGGATCTCAGCAGAGAGGTCATACCCCAGTTCGCATTTGATTTAAGCCACCATTGGCATGGACTAATATATACCCGTTTGTGGTGCCCTCAAGCTCTGCAGATGAAGTAAACAAATCATATATAAGTTACCATACAATCTGATATCACAGAATTTGTTTTGCTATTGAATGGGCATAAGAGTTTAAAATTTGAGTCTGATGGTGACCATAACTCACTTTTGTAACTTTTTGATCGTTCAACACACTGCTCAAGGTTAGCACGTCTTGGATTTAACCAGATTTTGGAATCCTGCAAGATGAATACAACTGATAGTTATCTAAGAAATCATAAATATTAAAAACAAAATTAGGTCAATGGTCATTTTAAGTATGTAAAAAACTGATTACCAGTTATTGATACCTGAAATTCTTCATCATTGTCCTCTGAAGCTACATCTTTATCTTTATCTGGGGGCATTGCCCAACTCAATCGCCTATGCTCATTTTCCTCTGAAAGATATTGAGCACTTCTTTCAATACTATTGAGTTACTGTAAAACTAAAATGCTCCTTGTGATATCCTGAGAAGGGCGAGATATAAACTGTTAGAAGAAAATAATATTTGAATGGAGAGAACAACCCGCCCATCAAGTTTGATCCTGTAAAACACCAGGAAAGATGAAACAGCTATATAACAACTGTCTGATGATTATCTCACCATTGGCATTTCATAGTGCTTATGGACCAAGACATGCCAGATTTATCTCTGTATGAGATTGTGTAGCCATATTAGAACAGTTAATAGATGGTACATTTTCTAATTAGGTTCTTCAAGGTGAGATTGGAAGTGAATGTAAATGATTAGTAAACTAGATTTTTTTCACTTGAATCAATGCCCAAAATAAAATTAAAAGGGATAGATAGCAGGCAAAAAAAGTAGCTTCATGTTCCAAAAATAGAGGTGATAATTTGAAGGGCACCATGAACACAAAGTTGGCATGCAAAAAAGAGATGCCACATATGAAAAAGCCACCCAACACAACCAACCAAAAGAGTTCCATGGTTCAAATGCAGATCTATCAAGCTCATGAAGCTCAACACATGTTGCTCACAAGTACAAGATCACACCCGTGAATGAAAACATCCATCTAAAAATAATTCTTAGTCATCCACAGTCTCAAAATAATCAAAATTTTCTCCTGCTAAATGCTTTTCCTCAAACAAATGGACGAAAAATCTTACGGAAAAAATTAAAACACACAAATACACCATTGGTTACAATAAAATTAATAGGAGAAGGCGAATACAACAGTATCCTGCGTGGCAGCCATGAGACCACATTTCTTTGAGGCACTCTATCAAACAATTCATGGGGTTATTCAAGAAATCCATTTTATGCGTATCCTGCAATCATGGAACTCCTTGAGATCACATCTCTTCGAGGCATTCTATCAAACAGTTCACGTGCATTTTCAACAAATTCATATTGTGCATATCCTGCAATCATGGTATTCCATGAGCCCACATTTCTTTGAGGCATTTTATCAAACAGTTCATGTGACTTGTCTATGCTTCCACATTCCTCTATCCATTATGCTTTGATGGATGTCCATACCCTGTTCCAAAGCTCCCATTTTGGCACAGGCTGGGAGTATGTTGGAAAATGTAAACTGATTGGGTTGAAGGCCTATTTGTTGCATATGGTGAAACAGTGTGACTGCCTCGTGAGGATAACCATGTCTTCTGTATGCTGCAATAATTGTATCACCTGTGAGCAATGAAAGAGTGGACTGTCTTTCCTTGTGAAACCATGCTCATGAAAATACAGGTCTGCAATAATTGAAGATATGTAATCTTCAGAGGGGTTGTGTGTAGTAAGCAGAATGTGCATTTACAGCCATCAAAGCATAATGGTTTGTTAGATGTAGTTGCAAGTACCCTAGTAGACATCTATACAAAATGTGGAAGCATACCTAATGCACATGAACTGTTTGAAACAATGCCTGAAAAAGATGTCGTATCAGGGATTGCCATGATTGCAGTATATGTACCAGATGGATTTTGCAGGGATGCTCTCACTCTGGCGATCCAAACAAAACATTTGATTATGTTTATAAAAAATCACCAATGTGAAGCCCTCAACAATCCTTTTGTCACGGATCTGTAGAAAATGTCCTGAGTAAGAAAACACCTCAATTGAATGGATCAACTTGGGTTAATCAGCTCAACCGCGCACCTGTCTCGACCACATGCACGGCCCTCCACCCGGCAACAGGAAGAAATGAACGTGGCTATTTTTGACAGGTACTAAAAACTTTAACAAAAGAGGTGCTATCTGCAGAAAATACCGGATTCTATTCTGGCAATGAGGGCATTAGTGAAGACCAATCAGAATGATTGGAAAATAAATTTTACAAAAAACTATAGCTCTAAACAATTTTTGTTTTTGAAATATTTGTTTGAGACATCACAATCGCACCCGGTATAAAAAAAAGCAGCCACTAAAAAGCCATAGCCCCACCGACTTTCATTTAATCATTCACAGCGAAAACAATAGTATCTGCGCAGCAAGTACTAATAAATAATGGATTGAATAATTTATTTCCTCCTAAAAATATTGATTGTCATTATTAAAAATCGGGGTTTATCCATGTCAATGCAATTAGAATTCATATTCTAAATATCCAGCATTATGACACGAAAAGGATTTTAATTTTTAACTTTATTTTATAATTTTTTTGAAGTATTCCCAAAAGGATAATCATGTTGTGCATGTAAAATGTGAAATTCTTTCTATTGTAACTACGTGGCAAAACCCTAAATTTTGGTTGTACCATGGTACGTAATCCCTATCAAAAACACTTTATTCTTAATAAAGACTTTATTTCTTATGGATTGTTGTCTCTTAAAACTTTAGTGATATATGAACAATTGGAAAGTCTTAATTGTCAAAAACACTAGTGTAATTATTACCATATTTCCAATAGTAAGTGAGATTCTAAATCACCAACGACTACCCGAATCTTAAAGAGCTCCCAAATCTTGCATGTTTTACATGGTAATTCCATAAAATTTTAAACTTTCTTACTAATATACTACTTTCAAATACTCACCCAATATGCCTATCGGCCTCTCACAAGCACCTCTAGATCTTTGGGTTTCTCTCTCATCGGAAATCAGACTATACTATCAAAGAATGACACGTTTGAATTGGGATTTTTCAATCAAACCAAACAACTAAGCGGTACATCAACATATGCCATACCCATGTTGCGAGGCCATTGTTTGGGTGGCTAATAGAGAGGTTCCCCTTCTAAACATGTTAGACTCTTATCGTTTGGGGCAAATGGTAATCTCACGATATCTGATACGAACAGTCAAACTATTTGGTCGAGTAAAAAGATGCAAAAAGGTAAAGTGTCAAGGGCTTTGATATTGGACTCGGGTAATTTCTAGGTTATGGTAGGTAATCGGATCACTTCGAGATTTTTGGGAGAGATTCGAAGATCCTACAGATACATGGTTGCACGAGAATGAAGTTTTGGAAAGACATGAAAATAAAATCATGGAAAAGTTCAGAAGACATGGAGCATTGGATTTCAATGGATAAGAATCGAAGGAACTTACTTTTGAAGTAGCACGAGCAATTTCTACAACAACAACACCAAATCGTATTACACACAACAAAAGAAACACCTCTCATGTGCCTTAAGTAGGAAATTGACACTGAAGGGCTTTTCAGTGTTCTATTTTTTCTGAAACCTTCGCACCAAAGATGGGAGCCAATGTGAAAAATTAAATAAACGTTGCATGTTTTTTCTAAAATAATGGGCTTAAATTTGAGATTACGCGACATGTTTTTTTCTAAATTATCTTTGTTCCCGATTGCCCACACTTGTTGTGAAGGCAATCCAATAAAACTTGGCCACGACTTTAATGGCAACGGAGGAAACTGGCATGCCTCCACGTCTCCATGGTATTGACACTGTCATGTAATGGAAACATGCAGCCGAGTAATTTCTAACCTCACGGCATCGAAAAATCAGGAAAAATCGGACTTTCTATTACCTCTCGGCAATAACCTCACGTCAAGGAAAAATCAGTCGGCATCAATAAAATGAGCCAATGAGGTAATGAAAAATAAATGGTAAGAGGACAACGACGACAAAAAAACTAAAAGTTGAACAAAAATTTGACTCTAGGAAGGCCTATCGGCCAATAAGTGGGGAAAATTCATAATTCGAATGAGGGTGACAAAAATTACAACAAAATTTAAACCCACATAAGAAACCTATATAACTCCGTGCAAGCTCATTACTTAGGATCTCATTGAGTAGCTTACCAACGTTATAACTAGGAGTCCAAACTCACTTAACCGATGATCGAGATTAGTTGATGTAAGAAATTAAAAACTTAGAAAAATGCGAAAGATAAAAAAATATGACATCAAACCTTTCCTCCAAGATCTTCCTTGAAAACCTCGATGATTTGATTGCTTGAAGTATTTGAACTTGTAGAATCAGTGTGTTCGATTGTGGATGTTCTTGAATTGATCTCCACATGTAGAAATGACAATGCTATGAGCAAATTTTAGACACAAGGATGTAGATGGAAATTTTGGCAGAAGTTGGCTACAATTACACAAAGCTTCTAGGGATGATTTACAAAGGATTGACTTACTCTTTATAGCTAAGGGCGAGGCCATGAATATTAGATCAAGGTTTGAATAGATTACAGGTTCATAATTGTAATTTCTTGAAATATCCATTAGATTTGGTATGTGCATTTGTAGCTTTGTAGGGAAATGAATGTTTGGATTTTATTCGGGAGGATGACTATACGTGCGACTTTGGTACCCCCACCATTGTAGGGTTGTAGAGGTAGAGTTGAGTGGAGTGTGAGTAGATAAATATGATTATTTAAATAACTAATTTAATTAGTTATGAGTTGTGAGAGGATAATTAACCATTTAATTAAATTAGCTAAAGGGGGTAGGAGTATAGCTTAAGTGTAATTAGAATTAATTTAATTAATTCTAAAGGGATCTGAAAGGTAATATAATTAATTTAATTAATTCTAAAGGAATATGATAGATTTAATTGAATTAAATCTAAAAGGGATAATCTGTTTAAAGTATGAATTAATTAATTTAATTAATTAATTCTAAAGGGGATATGAATAACTTGAGGATAGGTTAGGAATAAGCATGTATTTTTAGGGTGTCTACATTTCCCCTCTTTAAAGTGTTATTATGAAGTAATATCATTTTAAAGATAGTAGACACATGTAGACTAGTGAGTAGAAGATAGTGAAGCATTTGAATGCCCCAATGAGTAAAATGGTAAGGGAATGCCACCTCAAGTGAGTGGGTGACACAATAAAGCAGTGGACACTACTTGATAGGAAGAAGATAAGGAATTTGAAGAAGGATATGAGGGATTGTGCTTGTAGCATGAGTGTCTTTGAGAGACTGAAAGTTAGAGCAACATTATTTTGCCATTGTAAAATAGAGTTGTCACCATTATTACGAAGGAGTCAAGATGTTTAACCCGTTATGTGCGTAAAACAAACACACATACAACAAAGAAAATATAAAACTGAAAATGAATCCAATATACACCGTGACTATGAGGAAGCCAAGATGAAAACGAATTACATGTAATTGGTCAGAAAGTAAGATCAACAATTCAACATAGCTTCGAAAAGAAGATAATTAGCTATGCCCCTAATATGTGCCACAATGATGATTAAGAATATGTGAATACCCCCAAGCACCAAACTTATGAAATACATGGGAATCGGATTAGATTGAAGAGCGGAGTAATCTTAGATACTCCAAAGACACTCTTGATGGATCCGTATTGAAAATTGATTTGAGAGTTAAAAAGGATGATTTCCCATAAGCATTAAACTTATGAAATGCGAGGGGGGATAAGATCCTAAATCACCCCAAGGAAAGTTATATCGCGAAGGAAAAATAATTGATTTGACTTGTCCCAAACATCGATATTAACATGCGAAGGGAAGATAATATATTGTGATAGTCATAAGATTGGAACAATCACTAGGATAATAGTGAAAATTTTGATTTTGATCAAGATTGTGTTGTATTGCTTAAATATTGGCACATGTTTATGATTTTTTTATTTTGTAAATATTTAATTTTTTTATATTTTGATATTTTTACAAATTTGTTGAATATATGATTTTTATTTGAAAATTTTGGATGAAAAGGAAGGGAGCAATGTGTTTAGTACACTTAATTTTCCGTAGTGAAGCATTGGTGTGCCCCAACAAGGTGAAATTAGTGGAGTAAAAATGCTCCCATGAGCGTGTGAGTATTATGACGTAACACCGAGCAATCATGTGAGAAGAGAGAAGAAGTCGCGAGACAAACTGTCAGAGAATCGACAAAGAAAAAAATAGTGTTTGGGATCACGGAGACCAAAATAGAAGAATTAGGGTTTCGGAGCGTATGATGAATAGAAGGGTGGGAGGGTTAAAAAACATCACGAACCATTTGTGTTTATAGATTATTTTTACCCTCGAGTGAGATTTGAGCTCTGAGAATTTAGAGAGATGGTTCGATGATCACATATGAAACATTGTGCGGGCAGAGTGTTTGAGAGTTTGGGCGGAGATCGGATGAGGGTGCCTCGGTAAGTAGCTAAAAAAACTTTAATTTTTGAGGCATTTATTACTAGTTATAAGTAGGAGAAATTTGATTTTTAACACTAGCATGCAATTTTACATGCCGATTTGCAACGAGAGTGTGAATTTTAAGGGGAAATGCGCTAGTGTGTTGAATGTACTAGCATCGGAGTGAGAGCATGAACGTTAGTGTGAGTATGCTAGCATTCAATCTGGGCATGCTAGCATGAATGCATTAGCATAGAATTATATGCTCTAGTGTGTCAATTCATATACTAGCATAGAAAAGGGTGCACTAGTATCATCGAATGAGCTTTAGAAGAAGTTTGGAAGGTTAGAAGAAAATTAATTTTAACTTTGTTTTGAATGATTTGTAGGAGAGACCACTAGCTTTAGGCGTGCGTGAGCGTCATGGATGAATGTGGATTTTGAGAGGAGATTCACTTGCGATCAATAGGGACAATTGGTCACATTATTAGAGGTGATGGGGATGACCTACATTGCGCAACTACCACATATCATACTAGATCATTGTTTAATGACTGCCCGGCGAAAAGGTGACATAATGAGAGTTAGGCATTCAAATTTCTCGATCAAGAGATGAAAATTACTTTGGAGGATATGCATCGGATCCTACGGATACTAATCTGAGGTAGACTAGTGGAGTTTGATGGGGATGCCACATGGATTCTTGGGCATATATGGGACTTATTCGGTTTGGAGGACATACCCCAAGAGGGGATGTCGGTGCACTTATACGAGTACATAGATGACATTATGGTAGCTTGACTACCAATATATTTGATGGCTCTTATCAGTGGTTATTTTTTTTGGAAAAGGGTATATGTGGGGGTTTTGAAAGAACCCTCATCTTTATAAAAAAATTCCCTTAAGGCGAGATAAATCATTAAAGCGTGACAAAGAAGAAGCCCATAGGAAAAAAAAGAACAAGGGCCTGAAAAGGAAAAACCAAGAAGAAAAAGAAACGAGAAGAGAAAAGGGAAGAACAACTACAACAACTATAGCTATAACAACAAATAACTTACATTAGATGCTCCCCTATCATGGGAACGTAATTTAATTTTAGTGTGAGAAATTACTTTCTTTTTTCTATTTATGACTATCTAACCATCACTCTATTAGTATCCAAATTTTAATTTGGATGAGTTGGAAGTTGACTAATAGAGGACTCCATTTTTCTAACATTAGATTCCTCCTTGAGGGAATATTTTTAGCACAAACCACCATCGAAGGGATCGTCACTACTTTTTACCATTTCGACCCTACCAACTCGACTCAAGCATGGGAAACATGAGGCTCAATAGGAAGCATAATATATTTGTCATCAACTTCACGAATTTCTTCCAAATCTTCGGAAGAGGAATTTGAATCATCACCAACAACCAACAAGATGAGTTGGGAATCCTTCCACCAAGAATTTTTTCCTTTAACTTTTGCTACACTTTTTGACATCTTGTAGCAAGATGCCCAAGGGCAAAGCATTTCCTGCATCTGAAGGGAAAGCCTTCATAGTCAAGAGGTTGTGACCAAGTCCTATCCAAAACTTTGAGGTCAATGGAAGTCGGTAAATCAAGAGAAGTATCCAGATCCACTGATATTCACACAAGGTAGTGTGAGTGTAGAGAACCATTGGAATCAATGGATAATTTTTTTCCTAAAGTATTTCCAATATGAAACAAACACTCCTCCCCCAAAATGCAATGGGAGGTTAGGTAAATGAATCCGCGACATGCTTCACTTTGAATGTAACGGTGACATGATTGAAGGTTGGAAACCAAGGCTTCATCAACAAGTGATGATTATATAGCTCCCAAATCTTGGAGAATATAAAATCCCTATCTTCACAGTAACTAAAAGCTACACACAAAAATCCCCCTTGCATAGGGGTAAATGTCAACCCTACCAGACAAGAGAGGATGCTAGTTTGAAGAAATCCATGCGTGGATAAGTGGAAAACCAAGATAGAGGCCATTGAAGGCGAGATCAAAACTTGGGTGGAGAAAAAATCTTCAACCTCTAACACCGACTGTGACTCCTTGAAGGAAAACATTATGAGAATATTTGGCTATAGAAAGGGGTTTTGAAGGTGAAGAAGACACTGCATCACTTCCCATAAGTGGATTGAGCCATGGCCACCTTTTCTATAACCATCCCCAACACCGGAGTAGAAGCGAGAGACGAGGGACAAATAGAGCCACCACCGCCGGTCGAGGCCACCATCGCTACGGTCGAGATACCACCACAACCCAAACCCCACCGCCGAGACATACCCACTAGAGAGATACTACCGGGAGGATCGCCATCACTGAAAAATGTAGGTAACAAGGACATGGTTTTGCAGAGAGCCATGATTAGGGTTCGTGGAGAGAGCCATCAATGTGATACTTATTATATATTCTCTTTTATCAGGGGTTATTTACTACCTGATAAGACAAAGAATTATTTTTAATTGGGGTTGATCAGTGTAGTGATACAACTGATGGAGGGTGAGGTCTTCTCACGGGGTCATTGCATCTTAGCGCACTTGTACAAAGACTTGCACCTAATTGTGTATAGAGGTATGAGGAGTTTTAGTATAACGACTCTAGTGCGATATGGGCATGGGACCATATTGCAATTCGATGCATGACCAATGGGTATTTTGTGATCTAGGTAGCCAGGGAACCCTCATCATTCGGATGGGAGACAATAGGTGTGGGGAAGAGGGGTCATATGATGGACATTACTTTTTATTGTCGGGTATTTGATGACCTACAAATCCATATGGTGACTTAGAGACCATACATGTTATATTAGTAGACGATAGATGGTATGGAGTATGCATAGTTGAGGTAGAACATTTTATTATTAGTAGTCGCAGATCACATTATGGAGATCTACATGGTTAATGGGGTAAAGATAAAACAAGGGATTAGACAAGATATCCTAGTTAGTGATCTCATGGTATGAACAAGTGACACAAGAGATAGTGGACTTCAGGTGGTGGATTAGAGTGCGAGCTACTAGGATGAGCTTCTTTGGTGTCATTCCACGGTGTGGGATGCTCAAACTCGATTATGGATCTAGGCACTACTCTAGAGTACGTTGCATGGTATGTAACGATCATGCCAAGGCAGATTACTAGTATGCAAGTAGCCATAAATATAAGTATAGCGACAAGAGATATAGGTGGGCCACAACAAAGGAGAGATAGGGGTAGACTTTGTCGGGGTAGAGGTATAGGAAAATGTGTAGGCTATGCGGGGCCCACGAGTTCGGGTAGAACATAGCCACATGTATAGGTACATGTTACATAGGTACCACAGTTCATGTGGCACAAGGGGCCACATATATAGGTACCACATGTACACGTAGCACATGTAGTATAGGTGTAAACTACACGGTTTCATATAGCTTATGTAACATAGATATGTGCACACGATCAATCTTGGGTCATATAACCTAGGTATCGATTCATATGCTACAACAAGTTCGACAAAAATACTAGTGTAGGTTCTAGTTGTATAGATGCAAGTACTAGTATAGGTACCTTTGAGATGCCACTGTCACCACATAGACCACCTAGTCTAGGCGTTTGAGCCGTGTAGATTGAGGATATGGAGGAGTAGGAGTACAAGTGTTGCCAAAGAGATAAATACTAGCTCTAGGATTAAGAAGTGGGCTATTAGTGGCCACATTATAGGCCGAGAGGGATACTGACCGTGTTATGGAGTGATGTTGCATTCATCACCATCCAAACCCTATGGATATAGTTAGACCAAAGGGTGGTCGAGTAGGATGGCATGAGACAACAGAAACTACTAAGAGAAATCAAATGATTGCACAATTATGTCGGGTGACAATAAATGAGACACCATATACCATGTGACAACGATGGGTAGTATTGGTGATGTGTTACCAAAGCTTGTTGTTGCATATAAAAAGGCGGGTTATTACAGCATTATATAAGGCCACATTGCATAAGGGTCAAATAGCTCCAACTTTTAGTCGGAGATCGAGTAGGCTGGTTCACCGATCACAATGACCATTAATATCATTGAGATCGATGTACCTCCTGAGAGATAGAACAAGAAGTCTTGGAATAGGAGAGAGTCAGGGATGACTCATGCTATATAAGATCTTTGTATAAATATTTTTTTGTATATGCCTCATGATGAAGGCACAATTTTGTAGATTGATGCCCATGATGGCATACCGAGATGTAAATGATATTTATGAGATATATAGTGTACATGGACACTTTATTTTGATGTAAATGGTATGGACATTTGACACCACATATGATGATGAGATGTTTTATTGTCATATGATGTAGTTGCTATATGATATGATGTCATGATTTTAGAATAGATGATTATGTTACATGTAGCTTAACTTCTATGTTCATAGCTTAGCTTTGATTGATGATGTATTATGATATATGGATAGATGATGATGTGATACATATGTAATGATAGTAAACATGTGATAATAACAAAGTGCATTCAATTGACACAATTACCAAGAAACAAATATAACTTACACACATTAAAAATAGTAAAACACACCATGGCTTATTTAGTAAACTAGGATGATAACATAATTCTTAACAACAAGCATGTAAAACAAATCCAACATGAATAGGAATTAACTACACTAAAGTTATATATGAACTAAAGTGCTAATAATTCTTTTACAATTGGTCTATAATAACAAAACACAAAAAATACTATATACACAAAAATTTGATAAACACCCTTATTACAAAGGAGTCAAGATGCTTACAAAAGACTTGCAATAGATCACAAAACAAAACAGTTGAAAACGAGCCCACAATATAAAAATAAAATGGACCAAGATAACAAGCCATCCGAAAATTAAGTGAAAATTGCAACAAGGACTAACACACAAACCCAAAAGACATGGTAAAATAACCAAAGAAGGAAGAACACTAAAAACTGATGATGAGCCTAGTTATCTTCTTACATGTGATTGAGTCGAAAAATGTGTAAGACAAGTCTTACACACACCTACAACATACAAGGTTAGGCATAAAATAACATCCTAATAAAAACATCTACACAAGGCTAATAAACAACAACAATACAACACTATTTTCACACAAAATCACACACTTTGGGTAATTATTTAGTCCCGATTACATACTACTATTCATATGATTCCTAAGTGAGAAAAGTACTAATTAACCCATGTCTTTGGTCACCTTTCTTTGCTTTCTTACTTCTCTTGGTCTTACACCTTTACTTGCCCGTCTACATTTTTATACCTCAAATTTATCATCATGGACACCAAGTGCCCATCTAGGATGCCAACACTAGGTGCCCTCATCCCCTCTAGGTGCCCCTAACCTCAATATACTTTATTCACATCTTTTGGGTCCTTTCTATCCATTTGAGCATCTTATATTTTTTGTAGTCGGCCTTTTCAAGGTTAATTACAAAATTCAAGCAAAGGAATCATATAAATATAAAGTTATGTGATCATAATAAAGGACCAAGCACTAAGCATTAGCTATCACCACCTAAGGTTGCATCCATCAAACATATAAGAGATTCATTACGTCCATCTCGCACCATCAAAGGGATATAAGGGATGGTAATTCTGTATACACTTCATAGGAGGGAAGTTCATTCTATTCATGCACACATTTATTACATTTCTTTACAACTAGCTACTTTTCTCTCTATCAAGTACAACACACACAAGAGCCACCTAGGGCACAATTCCACACACACACAAAAACTACATTAGGTTTGAGATGTAGTACAATTTTCATTCGTAAGTTCACCATTGTGACAATTGAGGACAATTTGACCCCTCATTCTGCATCTTTCTTTTTTAGTATTTGATGTCTATTTGAGGGTTTTGCAAGTCAATACTTCATTGCAGGTTTCTAGTGATTTCAAGGATCACCGCATGCAACCTCATAGTGACTAAAGGAGAACAATAGTGAACAACTAGGGACACCTTAAAGGAGGTTTCATGAGAATTTATGTAGACCCAAGTGCCAAGAAATAGGCCTAGGGCACCCACATCACCCTTGTCCCTCTCTAGGCCCAATCCAACTTATTCCCGGATCTACATTTTTCTGAGCTTTGGTGCAACGGTCAGTGCTTCGTATTTTCTAGTTCTGCACTCTTTCAACTCGAGATTTCTATGAATCAACTAAGGCTTCTTACCCTCTCTTTACACTTAGGGTTTAATATATTTTGGCTTAGTTTCCCTAGGTTAATTTATGTACTTCATTGTTGCATTTATTTATTACTACAATAACAATCAAATTAGGCATAAAATTCACATTTAGCTTAATAATTTTAGTGAAATCAATGCTTTCATGCTTAGGATCCTCCTTTTCCCTTTATCATGGGTCATAACATTCCTCAAATTTCTTTGTTGGATTTACTTAAGATGCATCACAATTGTCGGGCTATTATGCAAAAATCCTTAGACACCATGTATCTTCCTAAAGATACTCCACCACACAAAATAAGTTCTATTTTCGATCATCTATCTAATGACCCTAGCATTCATGATCCCGTGTCTAATCATCCCATGTTGAGTCAATTCAACATTTGCATTCCTTATTTCAAGACAAATTTCAATATGGAATCCATGATTACACCTCTTAAATCTAAAATCCAATAACTTAAGGACACTTCTCGTGCTCATGTTTGTTCTCCTTCATATCTCATCTTCATTCTATGTCTTCTACATGTGCTCATATCGGTGAGACTCAAGTATTTCCATTACCGAAGCCTCTAACATTTAATCATAATGCTAAACAAAATGAAGTTCTTATTGATCTCCTTAGTCATCATTTGATCACTTTACCTTATACTCACGATTATTCTCCTTATCATATAGTAAAATATTAGGGCCATACATATTGCATTTATCATCAAATCAATGGATATAATGACAATGAATGCTATGATTTACAAAAAAGAATCAATCATCTTGAGCGTAAAGGCTTTATCTCATTTTTGCATAACATCCTGTGGCATGCCCATCTACAAATGCTACATCTAAATGGGTTCCTAAATCTACTTCATCTATGTCCACTGAGCATCATGCCATAACTTATAATATGCCTTCTTTAGCCAAAGTGCCAAGTGCCACCTATTCAATCCACTGAACCTCCTTTTAAGTATGGTCCCACTCCTCCACTCAATTTATTTGTGAAATTACCAAGTCAAACTAAGCAATCACCTCTCAAGGTTAGTTCTCCTTCACCTCCTCCTACTAAGTTGTCTACAATATTAACAAGTAAATCTAAGAAACCTCCTCTAAAGATCAGTTTAACCTAGCCTCCACTCAAGTCTTCTAACACATTATCAAATAATCCACCACTGTGTAAGGCTCCCGAACCATCACCACTTCAACGTCCAATAACTTTTGTCAAGGAAATTACTCCTTACATTGATCCTTTTAGCGTCATTAGCTAGATATTCATCACTTACATACTTGGGGGCATCACACTTATTCCCCCTTCTAGAACAACAAGCATCTTATTTTCCCATCACTTCACATCTAGTCTATCACATACACCATATACATCTTAATACACACTCATATCATCATTTTATGATGACACACTCTTGTTCTATGGTTCACACTTGACTGATGTGGGGCATATTATACTCATGAAATTCATACACTTTGCAACATTTACTACACACTTTGTGGGCTATTCACTCTATGCATTCACACTACATTTTTCTTACATCTACTTCTACACGTTGCGATCATTACCCTATGATGCACTCTAGTCTCACGGCCCATACTCGACTGTTGAGGGTATACATATCAAATGGACCTCATCACACTTGCACATTTACTCACCCACCCAATCAATCACTCACACGCTTACACTCTACACTTTGTGCTTTGATGATCACATCTTTCTATTACACATATTCAAACCATTTCCGATGACACACTCTCGTTTATGGTTCATTCTTGATTGCTTTGAGGGGGCATAGAAAAATGAACCTCATTACATACATACACATCCACTCAGGGGGCACATGGCTCCTATCATTCACACTATATTCCATTCCATCTCATCCAAAACATACTACATTTTTGGTTGCATTTAACCTTTCTTATATTTACTTGTTACATGCACATCTTATTACACATGCTAGATAAATATCTTGTATGTCATTATCTTTATCACACACACATGCACATTCACTTACCTTTCTTGTTGTGATCACAGACTATATAGATCTATTACATGCAACATGAATGCTTGGTGTAGTACCTCGTACTAGTCCCACAACGAGCTCTTGGGGGCATCCAATTTCATACATTACAGTGCTTATTGTTTCATTTTGTTTCATAACACATTACTTTATCGGCTTATACAAGTTTTGACATACCTTTTTATCTTTCTAACATGCTAACGAGTGCTTCATGTGCAACATTTGTTTTGCAGAACTACATGCTTCTATGGTTATTTGTTACATTGGTTTTCGTTGTTTTCCATTATTTGTGGGATTTTCCCTTTGTCTTGTTTGCACACTATCGCCTTTTGGCTTTGTCAACCTTGATTGTTTTGTGACATCGTGAGTGATATACCATGTTTGCGATCCACTCTTTGTGGTCTACATTGTATTCTTTCATGCTTACATTGTCTTCTTTTGTATTAGCTTACATATTCTCTCTCGCGTAGTATACAACTTGTCTTATACATGCGTGTTTGTCTTTACTTGTACTAACACTTGTATCCTAGCCGCTTTGTTTACATGTGCCTTATTTTCCACCAAGAACATTATATTCCCCTTGCAGGCATATATTCAACCAACATGAGGTCCTATTTTAGGAAACATACTCTTTAACGTGAGGCCGCATGCACCCCAAATGAGGGGGGAATCATTTGGGTGAATCAATCACCCCATACAATAGTTTACAGTCATTACAAAACACATCACAATACCGATACAACACAATTTTTAGTTTCATGGCTCAGAATCATATTTGGGTCCTTAACAGACGACATGTCCCTTCTTGGATGCCTTTAACTAGGAGCAATTACACAGTGTTTTGGTAGTTCAACATAGTCTATAGAACTCCACACACAATGAATTTTACAAGGCATATAGTCCTTAGCACTTTCACGTTGGATTGAATTTTGTACACCATCTGCAAGTGGTGTCCTACATTGTGGGAAGTAGTTAAAGGTTGGAGGATAACACCAAACTTTTCTCCCTACACTTCTTCCATATCATTGGCATGAGATCGCCCCAAAAACTCACGGTGGTGCATCTGGCATGAGATCACCCGAAAAACTCGTTTGTCTACAAAATCTATAGGATCCTTTCTACACTCTTTCCTCATCACAGATCGATGCCCATGTTCCTTTTCATATATTCATGCTTTCATTACATATTTTTACACATTTTGATCATATACATGCATATTTTACTACTTGTTTGTTCTTCTCTTTTGCAGGTCCATCCATATGGGAAGCGGTAGTCAACATCATTTAAAACATTGACATACAACAACATCGACATCAACAACAAGCACATCACGACATCTACACATGCGTTTCCACCCTAGGTTCATTTTCATATTCACTTTTACACTTTCTCCTCCTTAGCATCTACGCTTCACATTTTTTTATCACTCCACGCTTTGTCATGTCCTCAAATGCTCCTTTACATCGATCTACATGGTTATCAGGTACTTATATCTTATCTACTTTATGTTACTGAGATTTCCACTCACCAACATAAAGTGGGGGAAATGTAGACACAAAATCATGTACTTTGGGTAATTATTTAGTCCTGATTATATATTGCTATTTATATGATTCTTAAGTGAGAAAAGTACTAACCAACCCATGTCTTTAGTGACCTTTCTTTGCTTTCTGTCACTTCTCTTGGTCTTACACCTTTAATTTCTCATTCTTCCTTTCTATAACTTGACATTTATCATCCTAGACACCAGTGCCCAACCGGGGCGCTTGTGTGACGCCAAGCTAGGCGCCCTCGTCCCCTTTGGGTGCCTCCGACCTCAGTATATTTTGTTCACATATTTGGGGTCATTTCTATCCATTTGAGCATCTTATATTTTTGGGACTCAAGATTTTTAGGGTTAATTATGAAATTCAGGCAAAGGAATCATATAAATATAAAGTTATGTGATCATAATAAAGGACCAAGCACTAAGCATTAGCTATCACCACATAAGGTTTCATCCATCAAATAACTAAGAGATTCATTGTGTCCATCTAGCACCATCCAAGGGATACAAGGGCTGGTTATTCTACATACACTTCATAGGAGGGAAGTTCATTCTATTCCATACACACATCTATTACATTTCTTTACATCTAGCTACTTTTCTCGCTATCAAGTGTAACACGCACAAGAGCCACCTAGGGCACAATTTTGCACACACACACACACATAAAACTACATTGGGTATGATATGTAGTGTAGTGCTCAGTTTAAGTCCACCATTGTGAAAACGAGGACAATCAACCCTCATTTTGCATCTTTCTTTTTAGGATTTAATGTCTATTTGAGGGTTTTGAAAGTCAATACTTCATTGCAGGTTTCCAGTGAACTCGATGATCACTGTGTGACTTCATAGGGACCAAAGGAGAACAATAAAAACAACTAGTGGCCCCTCAAAGGAGGTTCCTTGAGCATTTATGTAGACCTGTGTGCTTAGAAACATGCCTAGGGCATGTGCAAACACCCATGTCCCTCTCCAGGAGCCCCAGTCTAACTTATTCTTCCAGATATGCATTTTTTTGAGCTTCGATGTGACTGTCTGTGCTTCATATTTTCTAGTTCTCTAACTCTGTACACCTCTAGGATTTCTGCAAATTAGCTAAGGCTTCTTACCCTCTCTTTGCACTTAGGTTTCATATAAATATTTTTGGATAGTTGAATGCTTTTGACCGGTGCTATGAACCGGGGGGTTCTTGGGTCCCCTCCCTTAACAATACTAATGTCCTTAGACAAGATATTACAATTAATCAAACATAATCAACAACCGCAACCACTGAGGCCACACTAATGATGTAATTTTTCCTCCGCCACCATTTTTAGAGCCACCAGCGCCATTAACACCAATGTTGACGATGCAAAGTCTGCCACTGCCGATAAGAATCACCAGCCACAACCACTTGTGATGCAACACCCACCACCAATGATAAACTACCCTGAAGGGATCGTTCCCAGTGGGGTTTGAACTTGGGTGGATCTAGACACAACCGTCCATCTTAACCGATCCAACCAAACCCTATTGGCATGGGTTTCATATATTTTGGATTAGCTTGCTTGGGTTAATTTCAGTACTTCATTGATACATTTATTTACTTTGCAATGACAATCGATTAGGCATAAAATTCACATTTATCTTAATTAGGTTAGGCATAAACTAAGATCCCGATAAAAATCATCTACACAAGGTTAATAAACAACAAAAATACAACACAATTTGCAATAAAGACATCTAATAACACCCCCAATATGTTCCACATTGAATAATAGACAAATATAAATGCCCCGGTGATATTTGAGAAACACAAGATGATTGTATCGGTTAAAGAGAGAAGTAATCTTAGATACTCCTCGTGACACTCTTACCGGATTCCATTGTAGTTTGATTAGTATTAGATTTAATCCAAGTGTGCTCCAAGCAAAGTTATATTGCGAAGGGTTAATTGATTGGTTTCCTCGAGCATAGATATAAACCATGAGCATAAAAGTGATTATTGTAAGATGATCTAGAATGATCAACATGATTTCTATCAAATGGTGATATTGTCTAACCTGTGTTATTCCGTTCTTAATATTTTTTCAAATATTTTTTGAATGTTTTTCTATTTTCCAATTTATACTATTTTTTGGTTTTTGCCATTTTAATATTGTTTTTGGTTTTGAAGATATTTTATTTTTGAAATATATTTGAATGTTTTTAGATTTATGAACATATTTGAATGGTTTTGAACACGTCTTTGAAGAAGAAGGAAAAGGTGCCTCCAAAATTGAATCAAGTATGGTATAAGTGAAAAATACAACGGAATCAAGGGATGAGATATAAAGGAAGAAGGCGAACAAGAGAAATGAAACATGGAAATGAAAACCTAACTAGAAAAATATACAAAAAAAAGGTGGGATGGAATTAAACAAAAATGTGACAAGATGAAAAGTTGAAGCAAACAATTGCATACGACATGCCCTGACACTGTGATACTCTTATAGTATTAAGAATATATATATTTTAGATGAACTATGTTCATGAGATCCTTAACCTCTTTTCCATATTATTTAGATAACCTATACGCTCTATATCCAAATTTAACAATCCAATATATGGTCCTGTGCAATTAGGTTAGAACTTGCCTTGATTTTCATGTTATTTTTAGTATTTTTTTGATGTTCTTTTAGCACAAGGTCACCAATGTAGAACTTCCTAGGTTTGATGCATTTATTGTAATCATGCGACAAATTCAATACCGATATACCTTTAGATGGTCCAAGGCATGAATTATTTTTTCATACTAGAGCCGTAATTCTACAAGTCATGCTTGGCAAGAATCATCTTCATGCACCATGTGTTGTAATGATATGCAGAGGGAAGGGAGCTCAAATTCAATGGGTAATATGAATTCGAGCTGTATATTAGGGAGAAGGGAGTGGTTCCACTTGGAGTGCGAATGAGGTGTGATAGGCCCAAAGGGAGAGAGACAGATTACATGTTCCAATTACAACCATGTTTGTCAAAGATATTCTCTAATATTGATTTAATTGTTTTATTACATGCTTCGGATCGTCCATTACACTCGTGGTTAATATGGGGTTGCCAATTATAGGCTGATATGTAATTTTTAGTGAGTGGTTTGAAATTCTTGTTTTTGAATGATGGGTAGAAGGCAAACATCTCATACTTTGCATGTAAAAGACCTATATCTATGATCACCACTAAGAAAAGGCATGAACCCACATGTGTGTATATTATAGATAAATGGCATACAATAGATCTAACTAGCATGTGTAATAAGATGACCATATACAAGTAAATGTAAGCAAGAATAAAAGTAATGAAAATATGAAATATGTTTGTGGATGGATGGAATGTAATGCAAGATGGATGATAGTAGCCACATGCCCCTCCAAAGTGAATGGAAATGTATGCAGTGAAGTTCATTTGGTTTTCCCCCTTAGTAGTCAAGAATGAACCGTAAATGAGAGCATGTCATTGGGAAATGGTCGAAATGTGTGTTGTGTCTAAAGCATTATGATGAATGTGTATGTGGGATGATATGCAACCTATAAATGATGTGTGTGTGACCCTTATAGCTGAAGCGTATATAACGATAAGATGATTGAAAGAGAGTGATGATGTAGCCTAAAGCGTATACCACTACAAAATGAAGGAATATGTGACCATTTAGCCTATAACGTATGTCACTAACCTAGTAATGTCACATGATATAAGGTCGATTGATGAATCTATGTGCATGATAAGGTCCATTTGATTTGTAAACCCTTGGTAGTCGAGTATGGACCGATGAACTAAAGTGCATCATAGGGTAGTGAGTGCAACACATAGAATAGTATGTGTGATGCTAAGATACGACCATGTGATGTGTAGAATGTGTAATGTACAATGTATAAGATGCAATGCAAGGTGTGTATGTAGACAAAAAGTAGTAGGCGTGATGAGTAGTATGTATAATGAGTAGGATGTAATGCTAGACTCGTAGACAATAGGGGTGTGACATATGTATGATGAACACTAATATGATATGTAAAGTATGTATGATATGTAAATATGTAATGGTTGAAATGATGTAGCATAAATGTAGGATGTATGACATAGGATGTGTGAAGAGTCGCGATGTGTAGTACCTATCGTGTAATGTGTGGGGTTCATGTGTAGTATGTATCCCTCAATAGTAAAGTGTGAGCTAAAGCAAAATAGTGTGTCATCGGGTAATGGTCAAAATGTGTGTATATGGATGTGCCTATGCTATGAGAGTGATGTGTGATAATGCAAAGATGAGAAATACGCTAATGCTAATGTGATGGGGATGCTACATGTGTATGCTATAAGTATGTGATGTTGTGATGGATGATGCTACTAGTTTGAGGGGGTGTGTTTAGATGTTATGCCCCCAAGTGTGTGTGAATGAATGAACTATCTAATGACAGTGAAGGAAAAAGGTCCTCCGTCTGATGCATGTGGTGCCAAAAGTGCATGACCCTACTCTAATAGTGGTGGTATATGAGACATATGTTGCGTTGGTGAATGAAGTCTATGTGCATGTGATGGATGAATATATGATGAAGACCGTGGTAGAGAAAAATGTGTCAGTGATGGAGATCTATGTGATGTCAAGCGTGAAGGTGATGGACACCTAAGTGGAATAATCGAGGTGGCGATCTATGTCGAGAGATGGTAACGCTCCTAGGAATGGGCCGATACCTATGTGTAGGATTGACAGAGCTGTGTAATTGTGTAGACAATGCATGAGTAGGTTAATTAGGAGTAGATTGTGCTTTGAGTAACATAGAGTGTGATGTACTAGACAATGTAGGTGGTAGTGTGCTGATTGATGTGTGAGGAGATGATGACCATGGAGTAGATGGCATGACACCATCGATAGAAATAACCTAATTGTTATGGATGAATTTAAGTCACAAGTGATTCATAGAGATGATATATTGGGATTGATGAATCTAATTGAGACCGAGAAGTACATTGCACCCATCAACTGTGTTTCTAATAAGGAAATGCACAAGCATAGTAAGAGGACCAATCGTGACATGTAGTTTTCCAACACCAAAGGGTTTGTTCATAGGGTATTCAATTTGCAATAAATGGTAACCGATAGTCTTAAGAAGTGGAATGGAACATGCACTAATGGGCCATGATGGGTCAACCTTAGTATTATTGATAGGGACTAAACAAAAAAATTCCATAATATGTAAGTGATTAGATGTGAAAGTTGCATGATAATCATGGTTAGATAAAGAGATGATCGACGATGAAGTGTCGGTATGTGTACGACTAATAAATCAAGATCTCCGATGTAGGAGGAGACACAACGTGATATGTATGATTAGTAGAAGAGTCGATGCTTTATTTTCATACTATTGAGATTGATTATTAATTATTTTAGTTTACCCTTTGACTTGTGTAGAATTTATGGGTTCTGGGTATACAAGATTGTTATTATCACTAAGATCTTGAATGATTGTGCGGATCTTGAAACATCAATTTGTATAATGCCCCACACATCTATGATAATCACATTGAAAATTTTCATTGAAATTCCTACCTTTTGTCGTGATGGATCTAATTTGAGTGGTGGAGGGAGTGTGATAAGGTTTCTATCAAGAAGTTGTTGTAGTATGAGATATGGGGCCATAGGAAAGTTAGTAAAAACTCACCTAGGCAACAGTGATTGAACTTATTTAGGAGTATTGGATGTATTGATAGTAACTTTATCATCAGCAGGGATTAGTTACGATGGGTTGAATGGTGCTTTATTTTGAAAATGAGTAGATGAGGAAGCTTTCTCATGATACTTGAGTTTGCTTATGGACAAGAGTTTAGTCTCACGAAGCTTGAGAATGTGACAAAGTTGGTTGAAAGATGGAAAGGTCTCAAAGATAACACTTTCCCGGAGTGGCGGTAAGAGACTCGAATAAACAAATCTTGATGTTTGAAGTTCACTAGCACATTAGACATCTTAGCTAGATTATTTTTGTATCTCAAGACATAGTTGGCTAGGTGTTCATTGGGTCCCTATTTTAGTTGTGCTAACTGAGCATAGGAAACCATGAAGCCGATATTGATAGAAAAATGAGTACTTAGAAAAGAATCATCTAGATTCTTAAAGGAAGTTTACGAGTAAACATGTAGGTTGTAAAACCAACGCATCACATAATCATGGAAAGTACATGGAAATTATTTAGCCAAAAGAACATGATCATCAAAAAAATCAAGACAAGCAACACGAAATGCTCTCAGATGTTCCTGCGGGTCACCATGCCCATTGAAAATGGGAAGCATAGGGGTGTAAAAACTAAGAGGAAGTGGATAAGTGGAGATGACATGTGTGAACATAGTAGTCAATAACAAGATGGAATCTAAAGATGATGAAGCATGCAAAGTGGCCTATTACAACTTATGAATTTGAGCTTGAAGGTCCTAATAAAGAGAAGTTTAGTCTTGATTACCAATGGATGAAACTTGTCGTATATGAGAAACTAAAGGTGGTGTAAAGTGATTGGTAAGAGTAGTGACTGAAACAAGAATAGTAGAAATATGTGGAAGAGTAGAAGCAAGTAATTGAGTAGCAATAGAGGTGGGTATGGTTGTGGAAGAAGTGAGCTCCACCAAATTAGTAGCTTCCTCATGAGCAACATGTAAAAGTAAATCTAGATCTTGTGGATGTTCAACAATATGATCATTAATGGCCTTAAGATGAGCTTCAGTAAAGGCTTCATGAGATTGAGCCATGGCAAAAGGAGACTAAAACCCTAGACAGAAAGTGGATTCAAAGGTCGTTCACCAAAATGATTAACTAAAATGTGGTAAAATTGTAGTTAATATAACTAGGAACAACAATAAATAAAAATAAATAAAAGTAGTAAATAAATATAAAAAGTGAGCCAAACAACTAGACTAATAAAAATAGAAACTCTAATATGCAAAGAAGGGTTAGAAGGAGCTTGGCTGATTCGGTGAGCTTGCTGGACCGTATTACAGAGCTAATTGTAGAAACATGAGGAGGAAACAACTGTGCTTTGAGGCCTAATAAAGTATAGATTTGGAAAATCTGAGTGGATGAGGTTCCTAAGAGAGGATCAAGGCACTTGTGGGCACCCTAGTTTGCATTCTCAGGTGGCTTGGTTTGTATAAGAGGTCCAAAAACAAACTTGTAGGGTTGCTAGATGATCTGAAGCCTTCACTTTATGTCATATTAACTTCATTATACTTAGTGAATGTCATGGATAACTACAAAACCCAAAGACAAACATCAAACCCCTAAAAAAGAAAGATGCATATGAAGGGGTTGGACTATCCTCAGCGCCACAATGGTGGACTTACTAACTGAACACTGCACTACATCTCAGACCCAATGTAGTTCTATTTTATTGTGTGTGTAATCATGCCATAGGTCCTCTTGTGCCAGTCACACTTTGTGATGGTAGCAAGAATAACTATGTGTAGAAAATGTAATAGAATGGTGGATGGAATAGAATAAACTTCCCTCTTATGCAGTGTGATGTAGATGAACCAACCTTGTGGCTTTGTGATGAAGCTAGATGGATGCAAGTGTAGCCCTTGATGGATGGAACCTTAGGCGATGATAGTAGTGCTTAGTGCTTGGTCCCTCATTATGGTCTCATAACTTTATATTTATATGGCTCTCTTGTTCTAATTTCGTAATTAACCCTGAAAAGGTTGACCATAAGAAATATGAAATGTTAAAACAAATGGAAAGTGCCCAAAACGTGGCGGGAAAGTGGGAAAAGGATCAGGGCACACCGAATGGGACTAGGGTGCCTGTTGGCACCCTAGTACTAGCCTAGGTGCCCCAGTCAAATGTAAAATAACATGAAATGACAGAAACAAACTGACCATGCATGCGTGGGAGGTTGGCAATGACAACAAAAAGTAAAGTAAAATGGCCAAAAGACGGGGGTTAATTAGTACTTTCTTCACTCAAAAACCATATGAATAGTAGTATGAGACCAAGACTAAATAATGTCTAAAATGTGTGATTTTGTGACTACACATACATACATACATACATTCATATATACATACATGCATATATACATACATGCATGTATACATACATACACATATATACGTGGTAAATTTAATCAAATTTCAAGTTTTCCCTATAAATTTTTGGTGATTGTGATCTAAGGGCACAAAGAGTTCATGGTGATCCAAACATGTTTTAAAATCTCACTGTCGATTTAAAGGTGATCCATTACAAACAACATATTGATGTTAGAATTCATTTGGCTATGCGATTCGGAAATAGTAACATTTGTGATTGTTTTTAGCAAATCTTGGGCATGAATATGGTGTCTAAATAGCCAAGCAAGACTTTTACAATCTCCATAAATAGAAAAATTATGAATATTATCCACTAAAATTTTCCATACATGAGAGTGAAATGAAGGGGGTTGAAAACAAACTCTCGAGGCTCAACCGTGTGGTCTTGCATGTGTTTGGGGGCCAAGAAAAGGAGGTGGAGTGAAATTTTATGTCCCCTCTATCCCATTAGAGGTTGTGAAAATTGACAAGGGACACAAAACATTGAAAAATGTGCCATGGGTGCAAATATCATGAGGAGGGGGTCAAATTTGACTAAAACTCAAGTTTGAACATTCTAACACTCCTAACACTTCAAGTGATGAAAAACAACTCCATAATAGTGGGAATGTAATTTGATATCCATCTTGTGCCATTGCACTATGTGATAAGGGACAAGGACACTCAACCTTGAAAAATGCACCAAGGGGGTCCGCATCATGAGGAAGGTGTCTAATTTTGAGTTATGCTTACCCAACTGCCCAAGTCAAAAGTTTTAAGTGAGGAAAGAAGCAAACATAGGGGAGTGAAATTCTATGTCCCAATTGTCCCCTTGAACCATGGGAAAAGGGACCAAAGTGATAAATAGGGTGAAAAAGTGTGCTCCGTGGCTTTAAGTTATGCTCATGTCATCATCCCAACACAAAATTAGAACATGAAACTTTCCTTTTTCTCGTCCTAGGAGCAAACATTGGAGTTCAAATGTGAAACCTTATATGGTTTTTAATCCAAAGGATCTAATGATTTCATTACAATCACTTCCAATACTTGATTCAAATTTCATATTGAGTTATATCACCAAATCACCCTTTTGGCATGAAGGAGCAACAATAGTGACCCGAACTACCATGGAGAGTGGTGAGGTCAAGGATCAAAATTAATACATCCATCATGTAGTGGACTCCAAGATATTTCCATTGACTACTTGATGAGATCATAAATCTTCCCGAAACTCCCGAATATTTAGAATAAGCTCAATTTGTTCATTGAAGCCTTTATTCCATGTGCTCGCAGTGACCCAATTTTGCTTAAATTGTTCTTGACATCACTTTCCTCTACAAATTTTCCCTAAACTACTATGGATCACTTCATTTCTATCCTACACAACTCCTAGATGTGTTGAGCCTTTCCAATCAACTTTTAGAGGATGTCCTCATGCTGCAATATGGCTAAAAATAGTCAATTTAGTGCTTCAAAGAGCACTATTCCACCTCGGAGCTTAGTCTCACTATGAAATAAAATTGGATCTATTCCCCTACACATAAAACACACTTGAAAACCATGTTATCACATTCCTCTCAGCTAGAATGAGGATGACATAGAATCGAGTGAAAGTGTGGGTTGTTACACTTTAGGAGGAAAGGTTCATAATGAATGAGAAAGGGGTTTTCAAATGGTGGGCTTGGTTTTCATGATTTTTTTTTCAATTTTGCATGTCATACATTTAACATGACAAAATAATGTAATCAAGAAGACAATGATTCATATATATATATCCAAATAATATACAAATAACATCTTATAATGTAGTCAAAGATTCATATACGAACCGAATAATTTACAATATGTATGTCTTTGTATTATCTAAAGTTACATAAATATCTTCCAAGGAAGGCATACCAACAATAACAAAACATAAATTTTCTTGAACTTAGAATTACATGGTGACCCACAAATTTCCCAAGGCGTTCTAGTCTCGATTTTCATATATCTTTCTTTGGCATGGCTTTCCACATTTTCTTCAATCAAATTTTCATAATTGGGATAAACATAGTGATTGTACAAATTTCCTCAAGTGAACAATAATAAAAATGTGTAAATACGATTTATAAAATAATAGTTTATCCACCTTGACTCACTTTGAGGGAGAAAAACTATTAGGTCAAATGATATGACATGAACTCATGAATATCAATAGAACTCATTTAAGCCATAAGTGGTCTATCAACCGTCGCAAGAGGTAGTGTCAAATATACCCACACACACATTCAAATATACCACCATTACTATCTACTATTGAAAGTTTTGAAATTTCTCTATAAAAATTGATTGAAGATTAAAACATTTTTAACAATTTAGAAAAAATAAAAAACATTAAAGAAAATCACTTTGCCATTATTATCGTTCTTTGCTCGCCTACAAATCTCTTAATCAACATATTTATTATTATTATTACCCATTACTAACTCTCCTACTTAAGTTTGGGTAGGGTTCCATCAAGTAGATATGTAATCAATATATGTGTGGGAGTAACTTGTAAACACCTAAAATCCACTTTCACAGTTTTATTACTAAAAGTGCACTAATTACCCTCATTCTTACCATTTCCGTTATGATTAGTGATTTCCGCTAATTAAATAATGTTTCCCTCTATTTTGGTTAATTAACGACATTTTTTTGATTAACTAACCTCTATCACATTTTGGATGCCAATTGATGACACATCATTAGTTATAATCCTCTTTCGAGAAAATAATTAGTGATTATTAGCTAATTAGGCCTATTTACCCTTGTATTTGATCAATAAACCCTATTATTGGTTAATACCCCTCTTCCAACCATTCAAAATCACCCCTTTTCCCTCCAAGACATCTCAAAAGGCTTCAAAAGCTTATCCTAGCCTCTTAATTGACCCTAATTGGTTAATTAAGGCACCTCACATGCTAATCACTTGTTAATTTCACTAATCAAGATTAACAAGCCTTAATCTACTTTATCCTTTAGTCCCACATGCACCAAGATGCAATATTTCCCCAAATAGAAAGCTATAAAAAGGACCAAGCTCCTACCTTCAAACTTTACACCATACTTTGAATAATATTAATCATATAAGACATATGATCAAGATCCTTACTTCCATTGATGGATTAGCTTGCTCAATCTTTGCATCCAATATTCATGCTTGGTTAGTAAAAGAATGTATAATATGGCATTGTATCCATAATTATAAAGATCCTTTCACCATTTTGAAGTAGCAACTACCCGATTTGATTTACTAGTGGTCTTCATAGGTCCATTTTAATCAACAATTCACACTAAATAGGCATGCTTTAACTTAGATTGATTGATATTAGGTTAATTTTCTTAAGAATTCCAATAAGCTAAGATCTTGATGTTACTATTGTTAGTTCTTAGCTTTCTTAATAGAATATGTGGTGTTAGTTTAGTTATTTTGCTTAGCAAGAGTTTTGGTAGTGCACATAACCCTAAGCTCAAAACTTTTTGATTTCTTTATCAATGACTCGCCCCACAACTATTGAGTGTTTCCTTTTCATCTATACAAACAACATCATCCATACTTTGTTTATAGAAGGCCGATATACACAAGTTTAATGTCATCAAATTACTAACAAACTAAAGGTCACATATTTATTGATATAGATGATGAATGATTTTATATAATCTTGTCCAATTTAACATGAAAATTCTATCATAGTAATGAAGTTTATAGGAGAATAATTTTAGTGGTGAGAGAACTTCTATAAATGGACTCTACTTTACAAACATAATTTGTTAAACATGAGTGAATTTAATGACAATTAATAATCAATAATGTCTTTCTTTCCTTTGAAAAATAAGAATATCTTGAAGTGTTGATGAAGAATAAACATTAATTTTAAGTTTTTTGGATCTTGAAGTATTTTGTGAAATAGTACATGTGTCATATCTATGCTTCCAAATGTTGTATACATCTTTGCTAGGGTATTTGCAATGATAACCCTTGATAAAATATGATTTCATTATGGTTGTCTAGGTGATCTAATACATGTTGTAAAGTTTGCAATTAGCACATGCTTGAAGATTGCTAACAAAGTTTACGAAGACTACCTATACACATGGTAATCAAATTTGATTAAAATTTTTAAGGCTAACAAAAATACTATTTTGTACATATCCTGTAATCGCCGCACTCCACAATACCATATTTATTTTTAATAACTCAAAACCCTACGATGAATACCATTTTTGCATATGTCATGATCATATCATTCTAAGATCCCACATTTTATTGAGTCATTTCAATAAATAGCTCACGTAGAGTTTGTATTCTCCCACACTACAAAAAAACATTTAACAAAATCCACTTTCAATCATGCTTTTATCTAAACATTTACGCTATTATAATTAAAGTTCCCATTTTAACACAAGCTAGATGAATATTAGAAAGGTTATATAATTCAACCTTATACTTCACAGTTACATTTTCTTATAAGTTTCTAAAGTTATATTAAAAAAATATTTTGTGCATATCATAGATCAACATATAAATGCCTACAAACTAATTATGTAGTTGAAGGATTTCACCATAATTTTAATTAGATTATAATTTTGTGTGAGATTTTATGAGTATATATTTCAATTCAAGAATCAAACTCTATTAGTTATATATGGAGGTCATCTTTAATTTAATTTAATAGGGTCATATAAGCCTTAAACTACCTAATATTCAAATACAAATTCAATGAAGTAATTAAATCAATTTGACGTAATAATAATAATATTTTATAAATTAACCAAATACCATAAGTTTCATAATCTAGTGAAATATTTAATGATATTTGATACTCTAACCAAATAATAAAAAAATGATAATCTAATGAAATGCATATTCTTATCTAAATGTTTAAAATTTTTTCTAAAAAATAATGTAAAAAATTAAACACGTATTAAATATTGAAATATCTATAATGAACATCATTATTTTCATATATGTTTCTATCATACCATGTTGTAAGATCATACATTTTATTGAGTATTTTTGACAAATAGCTCACATGGAAGTTGTATGCTTCCACACTACTACAACAACATGTGATAAAAATATGCTTTCATTTATGTCCTTATGTTGCTATATTAAAGTTCTCATTTTGAAAATAGGCTACATGAATATTGTAAATGTTGTAGAATTTATCCTTATATTTTGTAGTTACATTTTCTTAAATGTTTCTAAAGCCATATCAATTAAACTTAAACATATAAATTTCTTTGTAGTTAAGGATTTCACAAGAATTTTTGATTAGCATAAGGCGGGTTTCATGTTTGATCTCCTTAAGTAATTACTTGGTTGTGGCCAATAGTTAATGGCTGGTGCATTAAAGGCTATAGTAGTGCTACCCTACTAACTTCATTTTGTAAGTGTCGGTGACCTTTTGAATTCAAACCAACTACCAACAAGGTTGGACATAACTTACTAGTTCATGTAAAGATTTGATTCCTAAGAGTCGGTGCATTAAAAAAGAAAATGCATTTTCTTAGCTAACCTAAAAAAACAATAAAAAAAAATGTGCCACTTAAAAGATGTACACAAAACAAAAGGAGAAATGTTTGGTTAACTAAGTTATTGATATCAAGCATTCTAGTAACGTACAAATATATCGAAAAATGTATGGATTAACACCAACCAAGAAAGCTTTAAAACCATCCTCTTTAAAGAGGATACGATAAATCCAAATATTTTAAATGAGTATTGTGGTATAGATTTACATTTATAGATTAACCTATCCTCAAAATGGAAAAAATCTAATTAATTTCAATTGGCGTGATTTCAATACACACAAATAGACATATGACATGTTCTATGGATTTATATTTACAAGTAAATTGATAATGGTAAGTTCCTTACCAAAGTTTGGGAAATAAACATATATTTTATTCTTTCATATTTAATGAGTTTTGGAATTGTAATCAATGTACGTCATTTCATGAAAATCGGTCCTACAAAATGTTCTTTGGTCTGTATTATGAATACATAATTATATTTGGCCCAGGGGTGGATTTGGTTTGGGAGGATTAAGATGTAGTTCAACCACTGAATCACTAAAATCACCTCGCCTTTCTTATCTAAGATGACATAACCCAAAGAAGTCCCAACGCAAATTTGTAATTATTTTTAAACCCCTATAAACTGATTGCAATGCACTAGTATGGAAAAGGAATTTGGCTCATGGAACCTTCCCAAATGACCGCAAGACTTGTTAGCATTCCCATAAACCCTGTTCACCTTCACATCTTCTGTGTATTTTACTTTTTTTGGAGGATAATTTGGAAGAGACTGTGTTTTTTCAGTTTCGGAAAAACAAAATTGTTTTCTCCATTAGCTTGGCTCTCTAATCAATGTAAACATGAGCATATGTTGCTTTTGGCAATCAAAATCTCCATTAAAAAACAAAATCTCCATTATCTTTTAATCTTACAGTTGATAAGTTTCAATAGTAAAAACAATTCTATTGTTTATATGAACTGTTAGAGAAAATACAACTGATCATTATTATTTTATTATGTCTTATTCTTGGGACAATTATAATAATACTAAATGATTTTAACAAAAACTATAGAAAAAATAAAAAATTACAATCAAGAGAACTAATTGAACCACAAAAATCAAGAGAGGATTATAACAACATGTGCATCTTATATTGGTCTATTGTCCAAATTATTATTTTAAAATCATAATATTAATCTGTTGATAGTGTCGTTTTGTGTTGTATAAACTTACATACTTGTACTATTTCTTTAGGATGTTGAAATGTATAAGTTTCTAGATGGTTGGGATGCCTTTAAATTTGATGCATCATGTGGCCATTAAAATAATTTTCATTGAGAGTAACCTTTTATTAGTTCCCTTCAAATTGTGTAGAATAATATAATATACAATACAATTTAAAAATTAAAAACACTACCTTCATTTATTTACGAGTTATATATATAACAGATTATATTTTTAATTCGTTAGTTGAAAGAGATAACAATATTTGAATTTTAAGAGTAGTTTACAACTAAAACCATAGTAAAATGTAAACGGTTGTCAAGTTTAAATCCTCATAATACTCACATATGTCATTCATATCTTGTTGGTGTGTGTCATATTCACACTTGTTGTGAAGTCCACCTTAGGTAGTGTTGTTACCAAGGTGAGATTTATTATGTGTAAAACATATGGTAAATGCACATTTAAGTGGTAGTTATCCTCACATGTGTGAGAAGGGTGAGGTGTAACTTGGGGAATGATCTTATCCCCTTTCACTCAACCTCTTAATTTTCCTATATAAGGAACCTTTGTGTCCTTGTGGAAAGTAAGATTGGATCTTAGAGTCATCTCCAAAGTGGTGGAGATGTAATCTCTTAGGGAGATTATATTCTAGTACAACCATTGTTGGTTGCACACACATATGCATTGTATATTTCCTTTTAGTTTAATATAGTGTGCTTTTGTTGGTGAATCTCTTCCTCTCGTTTGAGTAATTTATGTGGATGCTTGCATTGTGGAGTTTTATCGCGTCTTCCTCATTTCCTACATGGTATTAGAGCTTCTATATGGTATAAAAGAATTTCATATATGGTATAATAGTATCTCCTATATGGTATAAGAGCCGATATGTAATTTACATCTCTTAATTTTCTCGATCCAAAATTCTATTTAGATTTATTAGCATATCCGAATGAAGAATATTTTTTTGAAGATATGTCTACTTTGTTTTACATTTTTGAGTATTTTTGGTGGATCTCAAATTCCCTTTAGAAACCTTTTGAGTTGTGGATTTCTGCACCTTCATCAATTTAAAAATTCATATGCTTCTTATCAAGATTTTAATTATTTTTGATTCAATCCATGTTGTGGGTTTTCAAAATTACCCAATGGGTATTTTTTGTTTGAGCCAAAATTGCTTTTACAAGGTCATTTTTGGGTTTTTCTTAGTTTTTGAAAAAATATACAATTTTTGAGTATGATCCACTATTTTTTCCGAATTATACTCTAAAAATACAATTTAAAAAAATCATATTTTTGGTAGCATCTAGTGATTTTTAATGATTTTTTGAAAGTTTATATCTATAGGGAAAACAAAGAATAACAGAGAAGATAGTGGATTATTATTTTTTTTTTGCAAAACTATAGGATGAAATTATATTTTTAGATTCTTCTCATCGATATCTTTTTGAAAAGTATTTTATTGAAAAAATCGAGCATCGAGGCACCCGTGGTGTGTGTTTGAAGTTTTAGCACAATTTTGATGCCTTTTGCATGATGCATACAATCGAACCCTTGGTCATCCATATGACCACCATCCGTGCCATGTGACTTACACTCCTCCTTCGGCTTACCATGTGACCAACCATTAGGCACTTTTATCCCATGAGGCTAAACTTTCACCATTGAGCCTTTTTTTGGAGTACATTTCTTTTGAGGTTCATAACTTTTGATCCGTGAAGGTTGGGAAGATGATTTTTTTCAACTTACCCATTTTTAAATGATCTACACATTGGTGATGTACTTTTTAACATTTTTATGACCTAAATTTCTAAAATCAATAGTTTTTATCCTGTTTAGTTAACCAAATCATGTATTTTGGACCTTTATGAGGCCATAATATTTCATTGGTAACACTTGGATTTGCATGTTGTTTTTATGAAAGTGTGTATTTTCACAATCTTTGCAATTGAATCATCTTTTTATTTTGATTATGATTCAAATTTTAAGTTTTCATCTTGATGGCCTATTTGATAAATTACAAATTATATTGAGTGGGTTTTTTCGATGTATTTATACTTACACTTGCTTTAAAAAGTGTTATGTTTTTTTTTAGTTTTTATACATGTTGTCCAAAATAGCACCCATGTTATTTTGAACAACTCATCCAAGTTTCAGACTTAGGCATATTTAAATTGAGGACCCGTGGTATGAAGAAGTTGAAAATTTATTCTTCCATGACATGTGAGTAATTTTAGTTACTTCACGGCTTGGTAATATAATGTTACTTGGACTTGGAAAATGTGGAATTCCATGGAGTTGGTTAATTCCACACAATAAAGCATGTAGTCCGTCCATAACAAGCCATGATGCAAGGAAAAATTCCATGAGACACCACACAACAAAAGCAAGCAAGTTTGAATGCGACTAAGGTTGGAAGCCATAGAACAAAGAGCTTAATGTCTTGCGAACATCAAAGACATAGTATTCCATAAAGTTGACAAATCCACATGAAATATAAAGATTACAAAAGGACAAAGTTGCAAGGGAAAAGAGGTTGAACACCATGGCATGTAGAGAAGGTATGTTGAATACATAATACATCAAAACCGCAAAGCATGAGGAGTTTATAAATAAGGAGAAAGTCAGCAGATCGAAGCGAAATCATTTGAATATCATGAGGCATGATAAATATGCACCTATTTTCAACCACTCCACTGACCCAAATTTAATTCTAAGCAGTACCGTCCTCTTGCATTGGCGATATGATGGCATGCGCTTGGAGAAATTTACGACGTCCATACCTAACCCACGAAATCTATGGTGATTGGTCCTTGGTATTGACATGTGGTTGATTTCATTAACCACTAGATGTAATCAACCTCTTCTCCCCTCTCTCTAAACTGTTATAAATGTAAATGCAAATTGGCATAATACGGGTTCAATTTTTTACAAGTTGAGAGATCTTATTTTGAGCTTGAATTTTTTTTCTTGCAACCTCTATAACTCACATATGGAGACTTCTTTTCTTCGTTATGTGTTTGTAAATGGTCAATATTTGATAAATTAACGTAATTGTGCATTTGTTTCTTTAAATTCTTTGTGTTTAATGTTAACATCTCTATCCTCTTGTGCACCTTCATTCTTTTCCATTTTATTTCTTTTGAAGTTATGTGTATTTTTTCAAGCTTCATTCATAGGTTCACATCTATGTCTTTTAGAAGAAAAATTGAGCCATTTTCCAGGTTTGGTGAATCACCTCCATTTTTTTTTGGTTTTCTCTCTTTCACCTTGTCTCCTTGGGATTCTTAGGTTAGATCTAGATAATGTTAGAATAGAAGCTAGTTGTAGTAGTTGCGGTGAACTGGGGTGAAAGTAACTAACCCTTTCACATGAGGTTTGATCTTTATTGGACTCCACACTTTCGAGATCAATCAATTTTTCATTGAAATGCTAAATTCATGATTCGATAAGGGTGTGAATTTCAGCGACAACAGGTTTGGTACACCTAGTGGGAGAAGTCAACAAGATTTACACAATATACACTAAGATTGGTGCATGTCTTATAGGATTTCAGCCTTTGGAGGTATCTTTACTATGCATCTAAATATTCCCAATTTTAAATCTATTGATTAAGCAATACAATCCTCACTTTCATGAGAAGGATAAAAACAAGGAAAAATGTATCAAGAGATGAATATTTTGCATATTTACAACTCTCACAAAGAAGAAGTAAGGGAAGAAGAGAGACCAGTTCAAAGATCTCTTTTACCTTCAAATGTAATTCTTTCCACTCCTCATCCTAGTAGACCATTCTCTTTCTCCATCAAAAATTGAAGGCCCATTCTTTTCATGGAACATCATAGGAATCTCCCCTTTGTAAGTTTCAATGGCGGTGCCCCTGGTTCTAAATGCCTAAAATGATACTCTAATGTTTACTCTAAAAATTATTCCTTTGTTCACTGGTGAAAACCTTACAACCCTTGTAGATCATATCTATGATGTTGCAAATGTGTGTTCAGTCCATCTCATTACTTAAGATGATGTTGTTGTTAGGCTTCTTGCTTCTTCTCAAAAGGAAATGCACTTCAATGGTATAAGAGTTTGAGACCTGCTTCCAGTCATACATGGGATGAACTTGGAACAACCCTTTGTTAGCAGTTTGATGAGAAAGTAGACAACATATCATTGTTAGAATAGATAACAACCATCAAGAGGGCCCCTCGATGAACTCATGGCATATTTTAATTTCAGATTTCGAAAACATGGGACAAAATTCTAGTTCTTTTAAGACCAACTTCCCAAGGTTCTTTCCTATATTTCTTAAGAGCTTTGAATTATGATATAGCTGTAATGATACAATCTATGGGTGCTATATAGCTACGACGCATATGGAATAGCTATTAGGGCTGAAAATTATTTGATATGAGTTGGAAAAATATCTCCTAGATTGCCTATGCCCCTATTTTCTAAATTACCTCAAAATACCCAGTCTTAATTTGTTCCCATTCCTAAGCCAAATGCCCCATATTCTACCTCCACTTCCTATCCTTCCCAAAAATAGAATGATGATGATGACCTTAGAGCCTTGGTTAAGAACTTGTCTAATGAAATTGTCTCTCTGAAGAGGCAACAAGCTCAATCCTATAGAAGCTACCCAATTTTAAACCAAGGGAAATATTTAGGCCAAATTTTTAATCAAGGTCATCAGCCACAAAGAACCCAATATCCAAATCATTGATAGGAACAAAATCATCAAATTGATAAATTACAAGGCTAAAACCCGCATCTATTGATGAGCCCTATTAATTCCTATGTAAACCCCCATTTTTGTGTCATCATTTTGTACTAAGACTGATATTATCATTTTTCAATTAACACTTTACATACATTTCAAAGGAAGTTCTATGCATAAACCTTGTTTATTTTCATCTTATCTATGCTTCTTCAAATGAGTTTAAATGAATCTTATATGTGCTAACAATGTGGTTGAAGAACATATCTTAAGCCCAACGTAGGACTCACACATGACTGGTGCAGTAATCATTCACTCATTGGCACATGAATCACTGTACATTGGTGCGGGACTCACTTTGGAGCACAGGACTCACCCATGCATTGGTGCAGGACTCGTTGTGGAGCGCAAAACTCACCCGTGAATTGGTGTAGGAATTTCTTTGGAGTATAGGACTTGTGCTACAAAAGCGTAGGACTCATATGAAGAAAGAAAATGACTTATATGGAAAGGACGTAAGTTTATTTATCCAAAGACATGAGTTGACATGGTGAAAAGAGCATTGAACATGGACTATCATCTCGTCATAATGCGACTCATGTGAATTATGCAAGCCTAACTTAAAACATCCAATTTAATTGGAGACGTGGAACAAATGGAAAAAACAACCTACGGTCACCATGATTGTAGGGATTCAATGCATGATCTTTAACATCTTCTAGAACCGTTAAATCATTTTAATTGAGAGTTAACCAAGGAATCTACTTAGAGTTAGCAAGATGAGATTTAATCTAAGTGCAACATACATTTGTTCTTTCACAATTGTAACTCTTTAATGAGTTGTTGACATCGAGATCTTTTAGCTAAGTATTAATTAGTTATTGAAAATAATCTGTCTTCTTCTAGAGTGCCAAGGAATTCTCTTGATATTAAAGGGTATTTTTAGTAGAATTACAAAGTTAGTTGGTTTTCATTGAAGAAATTATTCTATTTAATAAAGTGCATGATTTTGGGTTAGATTGACTTGTGTGATTTGCAATACTAAACTAGATCAAAGGGAAGGAGCAAAGGCCAATCCTCCCCAACGTGAAGGGATCACTTTTTATTTGTTTAATTTTTTTATTCAAAGATTTGCTTAAATTACCAAAATTTCTTCGCTTTCAAAATTTCAATTATGAATTTAGTAATAGAAGTCATTCTTTAATTGCATATAGAATTAATATTTGATTGAACTCAATAGTGAATACATGTTGAGCACAATTTCAATCATTCTCTTTGTTGCAAATAGCCGTGGACACCACCTTGGACTAATAATCATGAGATAATTAAAGTGTGAGTATTAACATCGCTTGTCACTTTTTGACGCCATTTCCGGGATATTCTTAAGGTGTTATCAAAGATAAAGGTACTAACTTGAGTACTTCCTGATATCATGGTAAGTTTCCATTTAGAAATATCTTTTCCATAACTCTTTCTTTCAAAATAAAATACCTTGTAGTGACAACAAGATTCTTTTTTTGCTTTGGAGTATGTGGAACACAAGCAATTAGTAAGTACTTATAGTTAGGAAATTGTTCTCAGTATGGTAGGATTTTATGTTTAGACCTAGAGACCATAGAGGTAGATTTATTAGAATCAATTTACAAACCCCCTCAAAATCAACCTATGGAGAAACTTGTTCAACAAGAAAGGATGGCTGATGGAGTGGAAAACCCCAATGGTGCAAATAATGACAACCCTCCACTTGGAAGGAAATTCACCTATCCCATAAAACTGGAACCTAATGATAAAGCTCCCATGAAGAACATATCTCCTTCAATTATACCAACCTTCAAGGGGCTAGTCTCAGAAGATCCTGATCAATTCCTATTAGAGTTCAAATTCTTGTGTCATACCTATTATCACATCTCAGACACCTAAAATCTTAATCTATTCCCTTCAAATTTAAAGGACACAACCATGAGGTAGTTCATGGGCTTAAATACCAACTCTATCCACAGTTGGGAAGAGATGGAAATAATATTCTTGGATAAATACCAATATTACTTGTAGTGTGAGGGAAAGAAAGGAATAACTCTTTAGGATAAAATAAAAGGATGATTGTTGAGGATTATTTTGACCAGCCTCCTCTTCCTTCATAGGAGGCATGGTACAAGTCTTGATATTACTCTTCTAAAAATTCTAGTCCTTAAAGGGTTGGATGAAGAAACATAAGAAGCCCTTAATCTTATGGGAAAAAAAGATATGAAAAAGTTAGAGTTCACTGATATCATTGAAATTTGTCGGAAATACTCCCGAATCACCCAAACCTTCGAAAGCAGAAAGGTAAAATTGCCAATGACGACATATCCAAACTAAGAGAGGAGATTGAAAATCTAAGAATAGATCTCTTAGTCCAACTTAACACAATTGTGGATAGGGAGAAATCTAGGAACACAAATCCATTTTTCATATACTTGTCCAATATGTAGGAACAAACATGGGCTTAAGGACTGTCCCTTAGATAAAATAGACATCTTCCTTGTCTATGATCTAAAACATGTCACTGATCAATGTGGATTGTTTCCCTTGCTAAAGAATCACTTAAAACAAAACACACAAAATGAAGCTGAGTTGAATTATGTGGCTCAGAGGCAAGGAGGGAATTTTCAATCAAATCAAAACCAATGCTTTTCACAAAAACATAATGGGTTCCAATCAGGTGGAACACACCATGGTCATACCCCCAACCTTGGGTAAAACCCACAAGAGTGAAGTCCTTAGTGGAATTCACCACTGAACTATTATTTGCAACCATGGACTCCTAACTCAAACATTCCATCATTCTAACAATTTAATTCTCAATTTTAACAAAAGTGGAATGCACCCCAAGTATTGGGTCGTAGTATTGTAATCTAAGGAGACCTCGGGGACAATAATCTTTGTTAACTAGGCCTACAACTGCTACCCCATCTCGACAACCTACACATCCATAAATTCAAGCTCAAACCATGGAAAATCTAAAGAATGTGAGGTAGAGTAACTCAACATATGTTTCAAATCTAACAAGAACCCCATAAAGAACTCTATGGACTTTAGAAATATATTGTTACAAAGCCAAGGAAAGTTACTTCAAAACCATCATCTCCCATTATAGGACACGTCCTTGAAGAAAAAGAGGAATCATAAGAAACATAGCCCAAATATGTTATTGAAGAAAAATCAACCAAACGTAGATATGAAATTTGATGAGAGGGAGGAGGGAGGTAATCCATGCACATCAAGGAGTTTCAATCAACCGAGAGATGAAGTAGGTTAAATATTCAACCAAAAACTCAACCATGAAAAATGTGCATGAATTAAGGGAAACACGACTCCATTGCTCATAGATCAAGAAGAGAGGTGTACATATAGGGGAGTGTTGAGTAACTCCCATGCATATCTAATGATGGAGAAGAGGAGTTACTTCTGAAAAGGGAAAGTAAATCCTATGAAACACTTACACATATGATAGATTCCATGAAAAAATATGTCATAACTAATATGACACCTATGATCCATGCTCTCACCTAAGTGAGATGACTCACCTAGTGAGGTGGAAATACATATAATAAATAAAGTATGATAATTACCACTCACACCAATACCCCCCTTAATTATAACTTAAGACGAGGAAAGGAAAATCAACAAAACACACAAAAAACAAAAAATGGGTCCCAAAACTAAGCTTGATGAGGTACCCATGCACAAAAAAAATATCAAGTAGTGAAGGAAAACCTAGTGGGAAAAACATCCACTTACAAGAGATAAAAAAATCTCCTAAACAACTAAGAAGAAGAAGGAGAGACTAAGAAGTGCTATCTATCCTCCCAAGAAGATGAACGAGTCACGAGTCACCTTATACTAAGTGAAGACAAAGAATATCCTCAGAGTGACAAGTTGTTGTTCCAATTTAAGGTAGGATGCTTCGTATGTGAGGTAGAAGTGCTAGCTACTCCATGAAGGAATGGTGATCCCGAAGTAGTGGTGAAGAAGGAAGGTGGAATGTCTTAAAACTATGAAGAAGTGTGCCCAATGCTTGATGAGTCTTGAATCATAGTACTTGCTCCCTGAAAAGTCTATAGTGGACCAAAAGTAGGTGGATCAAGAGACAACTCCTTGAGATGTGGCAAGTGATAAGTGGATGGTGGAGGTGGGTCCCCATCACCATGACAATCAACTATGATAGAATATATGTCATCAAAATTAAAATTGGGCTCAAAGTATCATCAAGTCTAAGTGATTCAGATGAAGAATCTGAAGGAGGAGCAAAGTGAGAGAAGTAAAACTGAGTGTGATGATCAACTATACCAAATGCAATGATAGTGTCACTATGTAGCTCTCGACATAGATTGAATCCAGAGTGAACTCAACCCACATTCCCTGTCCAAGGTGAGTGATATGATAAATTGAAAGGAGATTAGTTGAAAGTGAAGGGATACTAAGAAAATTGTTGAAAGTACCACCACTCACTTCAACAGACCCTCTCCCGAAAACATGTGTAGTAGTGTTGTCACCAAGTTGAATAGAAGACATGTCACATGGATCTAATGAAGAAAACTCAATATATGATGAGGCCATATGATGAGTTGCACCTGAATCAATGATCCATGTAGGAGTAGGTGGCACAACTGTCACTAAATCTCTTCCCTTTGGTTTCTCCTTATTTTATTCTTTTACTTTTTCTTTCTCTTTCACTTATCCCTTTTCACTGTCTTTCTCCTTAGAACATTCATGAGTTGATGAAGATGATTTGAGAGACTATGAAACTCTAATGTTGTTCTTCTCAAGAAGACTCATGAGGATATTAATCTTTTTATTCAACCATTTTTCTTCATCATGCCTACCACTATAGAACTCACATTTTATCCATTCTTTAGGAGATTTGGAGCAGGGAAGAGGAAGTAAAAGAGTTGGAATTTGGTTGGTCCTTTTTATTTTCACGATCCTTGTTTTGTTTCTTCTCATTTTAAGCCTTTTGTTTTCTCGTCCAACAATGAGAGAATGGGATTTTGTGGATTTTAGAGTACCCATCTGAATCAACTTATCTTGTTCCCTAATAAAATCAAAAATAAACTCATCAAGTGAGGGCATAGTCTAAATTTTACCAAGTGCCCTTTTTGTTACATGGAAGGTAGAGACAAAAACAAAATATTCGGGACCAAGTTTTGCAAGGACAGAAAAAATGAGTGTGGGTTATTTTGGTCTATTCCACAAGTTTCCAATTGCAATATGAGAGATTTGAATTTGGTGAAGAAGTCTTGAAGGGTGTCAAAAATGTTAGGGTGAGGCTAATCAATTCATTTTCCAATTCATGCCCTCTCATATCATCATGTTTCCTAAATAGTTTATCTAAGGCATCCACAACTTCTTTGGGTGATTTAGCTGAGGTAATATGGAAGTGCAGTTACGGAGACATAAAGAGATAAATAACTAATGTCTTCATACATTTGTCAAACCATTTTCCCTTTTCTGCAAAGCATCTGTAGGTTTGGCTTGCAATCCCATGGTTATTTAGAAGAGTTGTTTCTTTTTCAAGGAAAAATACATGGATTATTTCCATTCGGGATAGTTGAAAGGGGTAAGAAAGGGAATCGTATTGGGATATTTGGCGAAAAAGGGAGAAAAGGAGAATGTGGAAAGAAAGGAACCATGAAAAAACCCCACTAGAATGCGGAATGGAAAGGGGGTCAAAGGATGAGGCCCATAAAGAAAATAATCAAGCTAAAAAGGAAAAAATTTCCCTTAAAATTACTATTTTATTTAATTAATGATGATATTAAAAACAATTAATCTATAGTAAGAAAAAAAAGCAAAAATAATGGAGGAGAATTTGTTTTTACTTTGGAAGAGAAGGGGCCAACTTAGCTTGGCGAGTTAGGTGACAGATTAACTAAGATGGGTAGTAGGCTCAATAAGTTAATGAGCCGAACACATATGGTGTTGAGTGCGAGTTGGTGGATGTGTGTCAAGTTAGGGTCTAGAGTTCATACGTCGAGTCAAGAGTTGATCCCATGTGACATCGAAGGGAGATAAGTCAAGGTGTTGGGCGAATGGGTGAAACTATCAAGTTGTGACATGGAAAAACTAATCATCAAGAAGAGGTTGAAACCATCACATTGTAGGGGCTTATGGTAGGGTCGAGGTGGTGAAATGGCCATTATTTGAGATCAATGGTCGACATAGAATCGATAACGTAGAGATTCCATAGAGTGGGCATGAGTGGTGATGACAGATTTTGAACACAAGAACACATGGGGCCCGATCATATCAACACACGTGAAATGGACACATGAGTAAGCTCAAGAATGCATGGTTGATTCAAATGTAGAAAGTTTCAATCTAACACTAATGGAGCACACAAAACTAAAAACCATGTCATCAACAATGCACATGACATGAGCCAAGTGAATGGACGTGACCAAGACAAGTTAGCAGTGTAAAGGATACGTCGGTTGGATAATACAAAAAAACTCGAGTCAATATCAATGCAAAAAAATGTCACCATAAAATGAAACCCGAGCTCAAGCAAAGCAGAGTAATAAAACCAAGCCCAAATAATGCATATGAAGGTGGGGACCACAATTAATGCAAAATGAATAGGTCGGCGAGTTATCAATCGAGTAGATAAAGTGATATAAGATGAGATGTGGGACAGTTCAATTCCCATCTTGGCAAGATGGGGCTGAGTTGGTCCCTTAAACCACCCTTGAACCTCTTCAAAACTTGAAACCAACACCTTCAAAATCTGAAATTTTTCTTGATTCGAACACATGGAGTACCAACATAAACCATTACAAGAAACTCATTCTCTATGGTGGTGTAATTCCTTTCACAAGGGGAGAGGTTCTTTTATAATATAATAAATGGCATGCATTGCCTCCCCTTCCTCTTGTTGTCTAAACACAACTCCCATTGCCTCATTGGAAGCATTTGTTTGTATGTGAAAGGGAAATTTCCAATTTGGACCTCTTAAGACTGGGGTATTTTTCAATTTGTCCTTGATGATGTCAAAATATTTTTGACATGCATCTATCCATTCAAATTCGAGTCCTTTATTAGAAGATAAAACAATGGAGAAGCTAGCTTACTGAAATCTGAAATGAATCTTCTATAGTAACTAGCATGTCCCAAAAAGATTCTTACTTCTATTTGATTTATGGGGATGGAAGTTTTACAATGATACTGACCTTATCAGGATCTACCTTGATTCCCTCAGTTGAAACATGGTGGCCTAAGACTATACCTTGCTCCATCATGAATAGACATTTCTCATGGTTTAAAGATAACTGATGTTTCTCACACCTAGAGAGTACTTTGTCTAAATTATCAATTTCCTCTTAGAATTTTTCCCATAAATTGTGAATTCATCCATGTAAATATCCACAAATTCATGAGTGAGATCAGTAAAGATTTCTAACATGGCTCTTTGGAAAATAGAAGGAGCATTACACAAGCCAAAAGGTAAGACTCTGTAGGTAAATTTTCCTCATGGGTAGGTAAATGTAGTATTATCTTGGTCTTCAGGTGCCACCATGATTTTATTATACCCACTGAAACCATCAAGGAATGAGAAATACCTTTTTCAAATAAATTATCCAAGACTTGGTCAATAAAAGGTAAGGGAAAATAATCTCGATGTGTTTCCTTATTCAACTCCCTATAATCCACACAAACCCTCCATTTCCCATTATTTTTAGGAACTATCACTAATGGAGAAATCCACTAGCTATCTGAAATTGGATAGATGAATCCTATCATAAGAAGTTTCTCAATCTCAATTTTTACAATATCTCTTAAGGAAAGGTTTATCCTTCTTTGTGGGTGCATGACTGGTTTAGAATTCGTTATGTAAATGTGGTGTGTACAAATACTAGGATGAATACCCTTCATGTCACTATATTCCCAAGAAAAATCTTGAGGATGAGAGCATAAAAGCTTGAACATGGTATTCTCCTCTTGACTAGTTAACCAACTATTGACTACCAATGTTTTTCCGTGAAAATTAGTAGTTGCTTAGTGTTTAGATGGAGAGACTTTACTATAGGTTAATATTTTAGTATTATGGTAAACCTTTGGTGTATGGAAAAATTGTAAGGTGGATTTTGTTATTGCAAGAATTTAATATAAAAATTATGGATAAACCAGGGAAATCAAATGTGGTGGGTTACTTTCTCTCAAGGCTAACCATCTTAGGTACAAAGGAGCAAGTCAATCATGATTTTCTAGATGAAAATTTATTTGCAATCTCAGTTGTTTCTCCTTGGTTTGTATACATGGCTAACTACTTAACTAAAGGGAAGTCTCCATCTTTCCTCACATATAAAAAATAAAGCAATTAATTAAACAAAATGTGATATATACATGGTTAAATGGGCTGCTTTTCAAATGTGGACATGATAATGTATTACACAAGTGTGTGGCTAAAGATTAGATCTTTTATATACTCAGGGCATGTCATGATGATCCATCAGGAGGACACTATTCAGTCAAGAGAACTATTCATAAATTCTTTGGAGTTGGCTACTATTATCCTTATTTGCATAAAGATTCCAAAAACATGTATGCCAATGTGATCATGTCAAAGGATGGGAAAACCACCACTTACAACAAAGATTCTACTCCAACCTCAACTATTTTTAGATCCATTTGAGAAGTGGAAATTATACTTCATTGGACCACTTGACCCACTTTCTCAAGGAAAGGAGTACACATTAGTTTGTAGATACTATGTTACAAAGTGGCCTGAGGTACAAGCTCTCCAATATGTAAGAGATGAAAAAGTTGTAGACTTCTTGTGTGAACATATCTTCTAACGGTTTGGAGCACCAAGATCAAGGACCACAATTCATGTTAGGTGTAATCAATTATTTTGTGGAAACATATCAGTTAAGGAATAAGAAATCATCCCCATACCACCCTCAATCCAATGGTCAAGTGGAAGTCACCAATAGAGAATTGGAAAACTTTCTAACCAAGATAGTAGATCTCTCAAAGAAAAATTAGGTTAAAAAGATACCTAAAGAAGTATGGGCTTACAACACCACTTGGAAAACAACCACATGATTCACTCCTTAGGATTTGGTCTATGGAAATAAACCTATCTTTCCCATAGAATTTGAAATTTAGACATTAATAATAGTTTCGAAGTAGTAATTGAGTTATCGGAAGCACAAGAAGCGGGATTCTTCAACTGAATGAGTTGGATGAGATAAGGTTACAAGTACTAAACCAGTGAAATCATCCAACATCAAAGAAATTTTTGGCATGACAGTCATTTTAAGAAAAGGAAGTTTCAAAAAGGGGACCGATTTCTTATTTTTTATTTTAAGTATAAGGAATTCAAAGGGAAATTGCAAACAAGATGGATGGGTCCATATCAAATTGAGGACGTCTTTAATAATGGGACCATGCAACTAATTCCAAGTGATGGTGAAAGAAAAGTAATTCTGGTTAATGGCCATAGATTAAGGTTATATCAAAAACAAACATTAAAGGAATAATTTTAAAAGATGCTACAAGAGAATGCAACTCTGAATTTATTGGACAAGGTTGCCTTGTCCAACCCAATTTAAAGCTAAATAACTCCTAAGAAAAAAAGGATATGGTTGAAAAATAGAGATGGCAGCCATCATCTTTTGAAGGAATGGTTGAAAACCAGAAATGGTGGCCATTCCTTCTAAAAAATTAAAAAAGAAAAAGAAATATTTAAAACAAAATATAGGTGGTGAAAACTAGTAATGGCGGTCACCCCTGAATCATCAATAAATGTGTTAAGACAACATGCAGAGAGAGAAAAATGAGAATCCAATGCTATTATTAGATTTGACAAGTGATTATTAACAAGGTATGTGCCATTACTCTCCTTTTAAATATTAAAAAGTCTAATTATGAGGTGATAATTATTATTCTTGTGTGAAATGATGACTCCACCATTTCCAATGTTTTCACATGCACCCCATATCCTAATAAATATTTCACTCATCCCTAATTAATCTCCTCCACGTACCATTTGATTCTCCATGTTCTTGTTGTCCCATCACAATTGGTTAAACTTTACCCAATTCGTGTTGTTTTGATATAAAACCTGTTTGTCCCCTATTTTTCCCTTTTTCATTATTGTCATTCCACTCTTACACAAATATCAGTTCCATTCCTACTCTATCACCAGTTCCAATCATGTGCTAACAAAATTTTCATTAATGTGTTGTCACTTTCCCCATTCTTGTTCTCTAGCTCCTTTCGGTCCTATGTCGCTACTTTCTCTATTCCAAGAAGTAATCATGGGGATTAGGCTTCCTCATGAACCGAAAAGTTCGGTTGAATTGCTCTCTAATAAAAAATCAGTACAAATATTTGAAAAATAAATATGGTTGGATTTCATGCTTGCATATGAGGAATTCAACCCAAGGATGATAGAGGAATTTGCAACAAAATTGAGGAGGGACACTCAAAAGTGAAAGGTAAGAAAATCTTGTTTAGCCCCTCCATAATTAGTCACATTTCTGGTATTCTAGAGGAAGGAAACTGGTTAATTTTAGGACTCCCTACTATGAAATTATTAAACGTTTTTTGTTGGAAAGAAAGAGAAATTGGAATTGGTTATTGATAATAAGGGAAAGGCCAAGGGTATCAAAAGGGTAATTTCCTTGAGCCATGGGTGGATGTAGAAAAATGGGTGATTAAATATTTTACATGTGACAATCAATATGATGTTATTTTAGGCCTATCTTGAGAGTCCTCATTAACTCCGCACCATAATCAAGCTAAAGGCCATAATAAAGTTAATCTTCCCTAGTTTTTATTTGACTCTATTTCCTCTACTGCTGAGAAATTCTGATGGGGTTCCTCTTATCTCAAATTCCAAGGCCTCATTCACCTCATCTGTAAGCATCATTTTATTAAGAAACATCATGGGATTAAAAAGTGGGTCAAATTCCAAAAGAAATATGCCCTTGAACCTGCTTTAGTTCTAGAAAGAGGTCCCTCTACCTTAGAGAGGCCAAGGAAAATTTTAGTTCATCAGGTCCAACCCATACCATAAAGGAGCATCAAACTGAAAATGTTCCTTCACAGGAAGAACAAGAGGCAACAACCATCATGAAATCCCTACACCAAACACCTCCTAGTTCTCCACCTATCTTTGTATCCCCTCAAGGCTTTGTTTTTGAATTAGAAATTGATAAAACACCAATCATGGTTGAAGAATCACCCATTCATGACAAAGGAAAAACACCCATGCTTGAAGGTGAGCCTAGATCACCTATTGATTTTGATACCATTATTCCCCAAGTGTTATCCATTTCTAAGGTTCAGTTTGAGCTACAATAATCTTAAGAAAGAATTTCCTAATTACAACTTCTCTTATAAACAAAAGAGGAAAATTTCTCTCAATTGGAGGCAGAAAAGGAATAGAAAATTCAACACCTCCAACAATCATTGAAATAGAAAGAAGAAGTCATCTAGTAAATATAACACAATGTATAGGAGAGAGAACAAATAATTCAGTTCCTTCAGTCTAGAACTAAAGAATTGACCACATAACTTGTGCTCTTACAAGGAGATAAGAAGAAAATAGAGTCTGTGGAAACTACTGATCAAATAATGCAAATAGACTTTGTATTTCCCTAGATCATTATGCTAAAAGGTATGGTAAAATGGATGAAAGAGTGTTATGATCTCAGAGGAGTGGTAGAAGAGAACAAAATATTAAAATGGGAAAAGAAATTACTTCAAGATTACATTCTTGTTCTTTGCATGTTATATGACAAAGCCCTTGCTTGTAGGGTAGCTTCCAATTTTTATGCATTATTCTTGAAAGAGTAGTTCTTAAAGTGGAAAGTTTCCATAGTCTATTCCACTGAGTCCATAGAGTTTGAAAATGATAAGTAATTTTTGGGAGCCTATGCAGTAGCTAAGACAATTGGTAAGAATTTTTATGTGAATTTTATGTCCACAAGTTTCTTCTCCTTGAGTAGGTGGAAATACCAATCAATTTGTATGTAAGAGAAGTGCAATTGAGGTCTTTTGTTTCCACTTTAAGACATCAATCTATATGGTGTGAGAAAAGAGGGGAATATGTGAGAGAAGAAACTAATGTAGGCCTCTTGATGAGACATGATATCCCAACTCCATTCATATTATTTAGGAGATATCAGTCCCAGATTTATTGTTTACAAATTGTGGACAAGTACAAAGAAAATATCTCAACTTGTGTCTCGATTTCTAGGAGTATGTACTCCCAAAATTTAACATGAATTTTCTTTCTTATTAGATATGGTATGGACTACTTCTAGAGGTTTGGAAGAAGAAGGTTTTTATTTCCCCAAACAACCTTCGGTGGTCGTTAAAAAGAGTAAAGGATCTGTACAAAATTATGTTGGAAATGTAAGAGAAATAGACCAGTATGAGATTCCAAGCACCATTGATATTAGCCCCAGTGATAAGATGGAACACCACACCAGATCAACGTGATGAAATCTAAAAAACATGGAGGGAGATAATGATCAATCTCTTCAAGTTTTTTAATACTTGAAACAAGATGAAACATGGATCACTTTTACAAATGAGTATAATTGTACATGAATTGTTGAGGCCCTGAATAGAAACCTTGTAGCAGGAGGACCTACTAACCCTTAAGTGTGGGGAGTGATGAGCCCTGCTAATTCCTATATAAACCCCCATTTTTTTGTCATCATTTTGTACTAAGACTAATATTATCATTTTTTAATTAATACTTTAATATATTTGAAAGGAAGTTTTGTGCATAAACCTTGTTTATTGTCATCTTATCTATGCTTCTTCAAATGATTTTAAATGAATCATGTGTGTGCTAAAAATGTGGTTGAAGAACATATCTTAAGCCCAACGTAGGACTCATACATGACCTGGTGTAAGACTCATTCACTCATTGGCACATGACTCACTTGTGCATTGGTGCAGACTCACTTTAGAGCTCACAACTCACTCGTGCATTGGAACAAGACTCGCTTATGGAGTGCATGAATCACCCATGTATTGGTGTAGGAATCTCTTTGGAGCATAGGTCTTACACTACGAAAGTGTAGGACTCATATGAAATAATCAAAGGACTTGGATGTCAAGGAGGTGAGTTTATTTATTCAACACACGAGTTGAAATGGTGAAAAGAGCATTGAACATGGACTATCATCTAGTCATCATGCGACTCATGTGGATTATGCAATCCCAACTTAACATCCAGTTTGATTGGAGACATGGAACAAATGGACGAAAAAACATGCAGTCACCATGATTTTAGGGATTTAATGTATGATCTTTGACATCTTCTAGAATTGTTAAATCATCTCAACTGAGAGTTAATCAAGGACTCCACTTAGAGTTAGCAAGATGAAATTTAATCTAAGTGCAACATGCACTTGTTATTTCACAGTTGTAACTCTTTAATGAGTTTTTGTTGTCATAGAGATATTTCAGTTAAGTAGTAGTTAGTTATTGCAAATAATCCATCCTCTTCTAGAGTGATAAGGACTCATTATTGATATAAAAGGGCATTTGTAGTAGAATTACAAAGTTAGTTAGTTGTTGTTGTTGAAGAAATTATTCTATTCAATAAAGTGCATGATTCTAGGTTAGATCAACTTGTGTGATTTGCAATACTAAACCGGATCAGAGGGAAGGAGCAAGGGCCACTCCTCCCCAACATGAAGGGAACACTTCTTGTTTGTTTAATTTTTGTTTATTCAGCATTTGTTTAAATTACTAGAATTTCATCACTTTCAACATTTCAATTCTGAATTTAGTAATATTTGATTTAGCAATAAAATTCATTCTTTAATTACATTTAGAAGTAGTATTTGATTGAACTCAATAGTGAATACATGTTGAGCATGGTTTCAATCATTCTCTTTGTTGTAAATAGCCATGGACACCGCCTGTCTTGAAAATCATGAGATAATTAAAGTGCGAGTATCAATGATGCTTGTCATCTACCTCTTCAAATGGTTGTTCCTACACAACCGCTTCTTATTACCAAATGAATCACAATGCTCATTACAATGAAAAATAATGTAATAAAAGAATCCAAATGATGTTTTCCATATAATCATCCACATAATTAAAATACTTATGCAAATGGCATGCAAGTATAGACCCTCATGGTACAAAATTAGTTCAATAAAAAAGAGTCCGTGATATAATTGACAAGTATTAGCATAAAATCACAAGAAACCATCCCCGAACCTAACTTCATATTTTTGCGTATGATTATTTTTGTGTGGTTAACCAAGCCATGGAAAACTTGAATAGGCCACAACTTTATGTGGCGGATCATACAAGGTTGAAGAAGAGGTAGATTAAAATGGATAATCCATCCCCTTTATTGTAAAGTCCCCATTTCAAAGACAACCAATATGTGGACTTTGGCATAAATGTGGCTTCATATGCTAAACCTTAGAACAAAAAGACCCATAAAATAGTACATGATCAATAGAACAAAGAACTTTGCCAATCAAAGAAATTCCGTAGATGGAGAAAATAAGGAAGGAGAATATCACACCTTTGATGCACAATTATACAAAAATCCCCTTCAACATTGTTAAGCAAATGAAGAAGACAATCTCTAATGTAACAATGTAGGATACCCTATCTATCCCATATTATAGGGATCTTCTACAAGAATCCTTGAATTAGCTTCCTTAATATGAACCAACTATGTGGAAAACATACTCTATGGTCAAGCTATGCCAATTAAAAGAGGAAAAAGTAAATAAGGCTAACAATCCCCACCCTTTTACATGTATCTTATTTTAGGAAAGAACCCAACGCATAATTACATGATTGAATTAGGTGCTATTACCTCTATAATGCCCAAGAAAATTGCTGATATTTTAGGCATTGAGTATAATCCAGTTTTTGAAGGTATCCTACAACTTGCTAGCTAGACTGTCAATATTTTAGGAGTGATCAAATATCTTGAGTTAACCCTCCATGTTTGTCCAAGTCTAACCATAACTCAAGATATCTCAGTTATTGACTTGCCTCCTTTGTTTTCCATTTGTCTATCAAGAGATTTTATAACCAAGGTGGGTGGATATTTGTCTTTTGATTGGTCTCATATGCTCCTAAGAACTATATATGGTACAAGATTCACCATCAAAGCTGAACCAATGTCTTCTTATCGATTGATTATTATGACCATACTCCTCTCTAATATAATTACATGATACATGAAGATGAAGATCATGAATCAATATCAATACAAAAATCACCCCTCATAGTTTAGTGCTTGATATTTTGTTAGATGAATGGGCCAAGGAACATTATGAGTTTTATCCTTATGACACAACTATGGAGACTGGCCTAGGAACCTACTATATTCATGAAGAAGAATTCACAGCCCCCATTCTTCTCAAAGAAGACAATGATACTTATGGTTTATGAAAATTTTATTTGATGGTTCTAGAAAGCATAAATGGAGTTGGAGTAGGTGTCATTCTGGTTTATCCAACAAACAATAAGTTATTCTTCACTCATAGGCTGCAATTTTCCTGTTAAAATAAAGTGGTTAAGTATGATGCATTGATCCATGGATTAATTTTATCAAAAAAATTTAGATTAAGGACTTAAAGGTGTTTTGGAATACTTTGAGTTGATTATTCACCAAGTTAGAGTAAAGTGCATGATTAAGAATAAGCTTTTAAAATCTTATAGAAATAAAGTTTGAGACATATTAATTTTTTTAACACTATCAACTTGTAAATGGTACCAAGGAAGCTGAAAAAAGAAGCATATCGATGACGATTTTCAAATTTTACCTATTTTGACACCTTTTCATACCATTATGACATCATGACAGCTCGCTCATCCCATGGGCCCCTAGTTAGGTGATTTATGTCTTATTTTACTGATGATCCTCTAGTATTTATTTTTAGTTTTGCTTCTTCAGGTTCTTGCGAAAGGATTGTGCCCACACATGGTAGGATGAGCAAAACTATTAGGTATGCATTGGTGGGTATATTTCATTTCATCCACTCCTTTATTAATTTCTTCATTCCTTTTATGCTCTTACTTTTAGTATTTACTTTCGATTTTAGTGTTATAGACTATTTCATTCCATTGACCACCTCATGTTTCACTATTGTAACATGTGGTGATCAATGACTAGGACATATGTATACACCTAAATTTTTACACCTATTACTAACAACTCTTTTGTGCAGATAAAGGTCACCGATGCTTCTATTTCTCAAGTGGGTGTCTTAAAGGACTTGTCAGGAATGGGGTATGACTATACACATGGTCATTATGGTATTAGATACAATACACAAAGAGAAATAAGGCTATATTTCCCTAGAATTAGTTACCCTTGCCTCCATCAGTCCTTTTATGTCACACACACTAGCACTCTCGAAACTTGCTTTCATTTGACTTCATCAATGAAAATTATTTTTGTTTGATCCATGACACATTGCACTCCATTTGAGATTTGGATTTTCCTTGGTTGGTACCATTTCCTATGGGTGATGGTGTCGGTATTATGTTTTCCCTTGGCTGATGTCATTTCCCACGGGTTATGATGTCTGGTATATAGGCACATCACACCCCGATATTTCATGGAGAAAGGATTGATATGAAAAATCCATTTGCTATTCTCTTTTGCACCATCCTTATATCTTCTCACTCGATCTTGGTCTATCTTGCACTTTAAGACACTCTTCTTGGTTACTAGTTTACTTGCTTGATTAGGTCATCTATATCACATCTAGGAAAGGAACGATGTTCCCCTTCTCCACCCATAATGATTCTCTCTCGGCGTAATATTTCTCTGGAGAGATAGATTCATCAGTGAGCACCCCGCAGGTAAGTGCTCTAACTCTCTTTGTCATTTTACATATACTAATTCATCTCCTTTCCCATTGCTCTATCTTAGCTTAGTATTGTATACACATTGGTGGTAGTTAAAATATTTCTCTTATATGATCAACTCCTTAGCTTTCCTTCATTTACATTTTAGTCTTATCAGTAGTAGTATAGATTATGCATGCTTGTAGTATATTTCTATCAATCTACATATCTCCCCCATTAATCGATATCCTATAATGGTACTCTCCTCTATCTTGAATTTGGGCCTTAGAAACCCTAGGTTGACCTAGTGTATGGATCACTACCCTCAAGATATATAACCTTAGCATTCGTTGCATCCCCTTTTAAATAAATCAACTGTGTGTTGGTCCATGTGTGTCTCCTTTTTATTGCTTCATAGCCTTGTATAATGGAATACTTAGGAGTGCAAGCCATTAAGACACATTATTGGCCCGCCATACACATGATACCGAGAAAGTGTGTCATCTATACCACACACGCAAATTTTGTAAAACACATGCCAAAGCGTGTATTAATGTTTGATAAAGATTATTGAAAATATGAGTAAATTAGAAATATTGAAATTTAAAATCATGATACAATATACTCAATTATTCGTAATGCTATCACAAAGTGTATGCATGAGTACCATATATAAATTTATCATTTGAGCATGATATTGGCGATGTATACTAGTTGAGTTTGTTAGAATACATATCTAGCATTTATACCTTATAGTAATCCATCGATATAACTTGAGTATGTTAAAATACATGTATAACATTTAGGCTTGCTAGGTAGCCATATGTAGCACTTGAGCCCACTAGAATCCAATTTGTATATGATCTTCATCCATATATAATGATGTAATATATATTAAATCATGTAATATGTCTTGAATAGTTATGTGGATGTCATCACATCATGTTAACTAAAGTGATAAAGATATGCTTTACATAAACTTATTATAAATTCCCACAATATGTCCCCAATGAAAATTTTAGTGGTGATTCTTCGCTAATTCACAAATATTTACATTTTTGAAATTTTCATTTGGTTATTTTGAGGAGACACACAGAGCAACATTTCACCTAAAATTTCTAGGTACAAGTTCTTTTGTGGGTTAGACCGCCTAATGTTTAAAATAAATTTCATATATATGCATGTATATCACCAATGCCTTAAAACACAAATCAGGTACATTCGCTAACATATACTAGTTAAAATTCTAATAATTTGTGAAATTAAAATTCCATAAGGATCTTTCAACAAATGTCCAGATGCCTGTGCACAGTCCGTATGCACGACCAAACAATATAGCCCAAACCCATGATCATAAATTTTAGATGCATTGTCTTACTCAAATGCCCAAATATATATGAAACTCCGCGGATGCATACATAGATTCCCGATGGGTGGGTTCAAGCATATATGCGTATGTAGTTAAGTGTATTTACATGCAACCACTTGGTTACATATGTAGATGCTTGATTGCGTGGATACATGCACGGATGCTTGAATGTACATGTAGTCAGTGTCTGTGTATGCAAACACCCGATTGCATATGCAGTAGGAATCTATGTATGCATTTGGGCATCTGCATATGTAATCGAGTGGCTGCATGTACATACATTTGACTACATATGCGCAGATGGGTGTCTATCAGGTTGTTATTCTCGACACAAATTTTCTAGAATAAATTATTTAGTCTGCATCACTATATACATTTTTCTCATATTCGTCATCAACACAAAATCCATTTTTGCAGATTCACCAAAAAAATCCAAGTTGGATTTTGGTAGGGGATCTTAAAATTTACCCTCTCTTGACACAAATAAGTTGAGATCATGTACTCCAAAGTGTAATTCCTCAAGACACCTTCCCACTAATGATCTATCAATGCGTCCATGGTTTTTCCGAATCAACTAAGGATTAATACTTTTATTGAATGCATATCTATCTTTGTCTCAAAAAATCCCTCTATTATGTGCATATGTTGTTAACCAATCATTGTTGGAGTGAAGAAATGGATAAGTATTGGCCATGTGAAAAATATGGGGTCATGCGCGTAGGATCATGCGGTCATGTAACTAAAAGAAAGAACTAATAGAGGGATGCGCAAAGCATGCACACGAGAGAAGGGAGTAAATATAGGGTAGTGCGTGAGGGTACACACAACATAAAGGAATAGGTCTGCACAAGGGTTCGACACATACACACAAATTTAAGACTTAGTCGCTTTCAGAAGCAAGGATAAAAATAGGAAATAAAGTAGAAGATAGCGTGATACACAAACAAGGTCTTGTATTAGAAAAGAACATGTAGGAAAAGATAAAGAAGACAAAATAAGATGATATAATTATAAGAATTAAAGCATGTTGAGGCTGAGCTATTTATAGCTTGAACCATAGTTACAAAAAGTTGTAAAATCATGCAGTCTATGTTTAACACATATATTATTAGGAAAAATGCATGTAGTAGTGAAGGAAAAGTCCCACCATGTATAACTAGGTGTAGCACTATTGTAATTAGGTACTTTTATGTATGCGTAGGGAAAGGCTAGTGCTTTGAGTTATGTATGCACACATGGTTAAACACTTGGATGTAATTGTAGACACTCAAAATTTATACTCATCATTATCCTTCATCACTCTCATTATTACATTAATCAAAATCACTATCTCATTCATATATTCCCTATCCTAAGTCTGAAATTCTCCATCATATTTATTATCCATAGTTGTAAAATCTATCCTTAATTTGTTCAAATCTACACTTAACCACTTGAAAACCAAAATAAATAAATAAGAAAAACCAAATCAAACAATATTGTAACCATCCAACCCATCTACCTTGAGTAACAACATCCCTTCAACATTTACCCGAACTCTAAAAAAAAAACAACCTTGTTTGGAAGTGGTTTTAACCATTTTACCACTCAAAATCCCAAAAAACCCGGATTGGTGGCGATTTTGTTGAATCGCAGAGATTATAAATATCAATTTTCAGACCTTCTTCAAGGATCTTCATTTTCAATCTTTAGCCATAACTTTCTATCGTGAGCACTAACATCATGTATCCCATAATTCAAAACTATCACACTAGAGACATCATCGACATCATCAAGTATTTCCTTTTCCATCTCTTTGGAGACTAGTTTTCACCATTTAGGTCAGCAGACTAAATCACGATCATTCGATCAATTGAGATCTTCTCCAAGCAAGGTTTGAGGCATTTTTATTTGCACAACAATCTTGAGGTAATCCTTACATCTTTCTTATCTTATTTTAGTCATATTTAGCCTTCAATTCAGTCTAAAACATTACTATGTATCATCAAGAACTCATTTTTCTTAAACTGTTAAAATTCTTTGAAATCGCTAGTAATTCACCTAATCATCGCTGATTTACCTAAATCACCTAAGCAATTCCTATCAATCAATTTAACTACTTTCTCAAAGATTTTATCAAATCCTCTACATTTAACATTATTGTCTCCAAGCATGGCTCTCTGTTAGATGGCAATTCCTAGATGATCACATTTGATTACTAGAATTTACAACCTTCCAATAGTTTGACATCCATTCTTCTGGGAATAATACAACATCCTGCATGAGCTCACACTTTACGCAATTCAATTTTTGATACTGATCAAGACATCGAGGATCAATTTGAATTCCTTCACGAGATTGAATAAGAGACCGAGGATTTCTAGTATGATTACTTTGAACATGTCCAAATTACATCTACCCTTGCTTGGGCCACTTTTGAAGCTACTCAAGACTTTCCATTCATCTGGAGTTCTAGAGCTTCTCATATTCTATCTACATATCTACATTGATTGTATATATTTATCTCCATCCATATCATTGCTTTTTCAATCTACTTAATTTTCTAAAAGTGAGATAACATCCTCCAAGGAAGTCCCTTTAGATTCTTGGGATTTTCCTCTATTGAGAAGCTCACCTATCCATTTATCTAATCCTTTCTGTTTAGTGTCTTTGAGCTCACTTACTTTGCAGGATAGGAATACCTACATTCATTTGGAATGGATCAACTTCAATTGAACATTAGCTTTATCATCCATCTCTACGGGTATTGGTAAACCCCACATTTTCTGAGGTCGGTTTTGTTTTTATTGTTTCAATTCATCAATTTAAAGTAGAAAGTAAAAAAATCCCTGAATAGTAATGGCCATGGATGTAATCAACATGTTTGTTCTGTAATGAATTGTGTTTGCAATGGAAATTTTGTGTGGATAGTAAAGGATACCAGATCCGAGTATGGTATTATGGGAGTCCAAATCTTATTAATCATTATCTATGTTGAATGATTTTCGTATTATATGTGTTGCCAGTTGTATCTTTATTCATTTTGGAATGGTTGTGATGATCGTGTATTGATAACCACATATTTATAAGCAAATAAATCGGGGACCTGGTGGTTGCGCATGCTTTGGGTGAGCATTCAAGCCTCATTTGGATGAAGTGCCAACACACCTAACTAAAAATTTATTAATACAAAAACTACATTTTGGTCTAGTTTCCAAGACCTCTTTTTCATTCTCGCTCTTAGGATGTGGTGTGCACATGGCGTTCCAGGTTATCCTTGGAGAATATTGAAGCTTTGGATACACGACGCCAGGATGTGTTCACTCGTAAATACAATAATGGACCTGATTTTAATGTGTGCAAGTGGGTGGAAGACAACATCTATGATTGCTTGTATGATACGTTCTTCAAATTATTTCCAATAGAATTATATTAGTGGTTACCAACTTACGCGGATAATAGGGTGTCCAGATAGGAAGAAATCAAGTGTGGATCCGTGACGACTATCAAGCACTCTTTGATTTGGATGCATCATGGACTAGAGAGATGTAGATAATGATGGGAAGGTGCGATGCATAATTATACATTAAAATACATGAATTTGACATAATCATGCCCTAAGGAAGTAGAGTTTTAGTTTTATGTGAGCCAAGGGGATCATATTTATGCATGACACCTTTAGCTATCAAGATCTTGATGATTGAAATGGGAATGGAGAACCTACCGATGGTAGGATAAAACCCCACCGTGTGTAGGGACATTAAGTAAGTTTGGGAAGGATGGAGCTGGTCTAAGAAAAAGAAAGGGAATAGAGAAGAATATGCATGCATAGTATAATGATGCATGAGAGAGGGCAATTGAAGAGGCATTGAGACAAAGGGAATGATGATAGGTAGTAGTGATGAGAACCCTAAAAGGTAAGAGGAGATCACAATATCATATCTATTAGTATTGGGGAAGCATAGTAGAAGTATCCCTTTGACATCATATGATAGTGAGTTTGAGGAGAGAATAAGAACCATGGGCACATGTCTAACCCATCTTGGCCACCTAGCCCTTGCGCATGGTGTTTGGAATCTGAAAGTTGTTGTAGAAGATCATCATAGTGAAGGTGAGCAAGAAGGAAATCAAGTATCACCATGTTGGGTAGGAGATATAGGTAGGCACATATTGGTATCATTCAAGAGGTGTAAAATTAAGGAAACACATATGGTAGTGTATCAAGCACCCGTGTTTGGACAAATTTTGTTTGGAACTAATTTTGGTAGGACACGATGTCAGAGAAAAAGTAGTGGCGTGCTACCCATTAGATCCATTGGAGGTAGTACTATTGGTGGAGTTATAGGATAGAAAATTGGTGTGTAGTTTAGCACTACCACCAGGGGGATGTAAGGTAGTTCATCTACAGGTCCCTAGTGTCAATAAAAGAGGCTCGAGAGGTTTAGGTCACCACCACACGTGGAGGAAATCCAAGTGGAGGATCAGGTTCAAGATTTGGCCCCACTTAGGATAAGGGTCACAAAACCATCATAACAAACTTGAAAACCACAACAACACACCCCTCAAATATTCTTTGAGATGTCCCTTCATTTTCTAGAGTATAGAGGTGTGGAAGATGTAGCCAAACATGTGCATAAGTGTGATTTATTATGGAGATCTAAGGTAATAATGGTTATAGATCGTAAAGGCTAGTCAATTTACAACCACACTTCAAGGTTGTGTGCATAGTTGGTATAGAAAATATGATCCACATAAGATAATGGTGGATTATGATGCATTGCACACAACCTTTTTAGCTAAATTCCATATACCTGAGTTTGAGAAGTAAAGCATTAGCGATAAAGGATATTAAGTAGGGTCTGTCTGAGAGTGTTAGAGAATATGATGCAATTTCAAGACCTTGTTGTCCAATATTTCCTATGATATTCATAGAGCCAACATGTGCATTTTTAGGGAGGCTTGTTGACACCTTTTTGGAGAGTGCTATCACCCATAAACATTTACTAACCCATGTGAGGCCTTGAAGAAACACTTGCACAAAGCAGCAGTTGGAAGTGTTGACATAGGGTAAGTCCATTCCTTGAAGCCCAATAATAACAATGAATACTCAATTGGAGAAATTATCTTCCAATTCATCACATGAGAGATGTGAAGTGAAATTTGGTGTACTGATTGTGAGGTATAAGGACATATAAAGGATAGTTTTCCATGCAGAATGTGCATGCATTCTTAACAACTTGTGATATTTTTCATAATAAATCATGATGTCCGTATCATCCACTTTTACAATGCGTGACTCAAAAATGAATGTATATGTGTATTAAAAATTTGTGATGTGCATACCCATGAAACAACCAATTATCATCTAATTGATCAAATTCATGAGGCATGTGAAATAGGGTTACATCAGACCAGTGTGGAAAGTAGCTTGCAGCACAAGAAGGATAGACTAGTGAAGCATCACAACAATGGGAATGGAGGCTTTAGAGGTGGATATCGAAGTAGAGGCCTTGGTGGCTATGGAAGGTTTGTGTAAGGGACATGTTATACATGTGGGTTACCTAATCACTATCAACACAAGTGTCTAAAGAATTAGGTATAGTGTATATGTTGTGGAAAGGCACATAAGGTTGAAGATTGTCCAGATCTATATGCCCATATGTGTAAGAATAATAAAAAGGACAAGGTGTACATATGATTAAGGTAGAGCATGCCAAAATGAGAATGGGCACCTAAGAAGATGGTTGACATGAAATTCAACCTTTATTAGTCACCACATGTGCATAGGTAGCACACATGTGAGAGCAAGGGAAGGTGAGACCTCTCATCAAATAGGAAGAGGTTGTGTATGCAAAGTATCTAGATGCATCCCAAGAAAGAAAAATTTATCACAAGACCATGGGTGTCATCAAATATCTACATGGAGAAATACAATGTTTGAAAGAGAAAGCACATGAGAGGGAATGTGCGAGGAGTATTGAGCTACCACAAAAGGATGTTGATGATCTTAGAGAGGTATGCAAATGCTCAGCATGAGAACATCATACCATTGTTGGGAGAATGGTTGTGAGATAAGATGTCATGCATAGGTGTAGAAAGGGAGCACCAAATTCTTCATGTTAATTTACCACCACAAGATCATGAATATGATAAAGAGATCACGCTACATGTATGTATGATTAATGGATGGTTGGTAAGTAATATTCTTATTGATATAGGTGTGGAGGTTAATGTTCTCACCCTTGATGCTTGAACCAAATGGGAAGGTCAATATTATAACCATCCTCAAATGTGTTGTATATGGCTAATAAAAAAAAGGGCCATGCCCATTGGGGTACTTAAGGATGCTTCTATCACCATTTAGGAGCCAAATTCATGGGTGATTTTGAGGTATTAGAGCTTATAGAAGAAAATAATTTCTTGCACTTCTTTAGGATCATCTTGGTGTTATGCTAATAACACAAACTTGTGCTTCAACAAGAGGTATATCAGTTTTGAGAACAAGGATGATCATGTTGTGATACCATTGGATGATGCAAAGGTTTTGCCTTTTATAGAACCTATCAATGAGGAATATCTCAATAGAATCTATGCACACATACGGTGCATGACCCTGAGAATGTGGAGCCATCAAAGGAGGGTGTGCTTCATTGGGAAGATGTGCAATCCATCAATGATACTACTAGTGTGGCTTGTGACAATTGGGCCCATGAAACTTATGAAATGGTGGGTCATGAAGTGCATGGAAGGGTTTGACAAGGATGGTTAGGCCATGACACATTAGGTGGTTGGGTAAAACCAATTTGCAAAGTATACTTGAGAGGAGAATCCCGAATCATTCATTCTTGCAAATGATGGAAGAAAATTGGCATAATGAAGGTGATAGGAGAAACATGATGGTATACACATTGCATGGGACCATAGCTCACTGGTGGGCTACACACAATAGATAACGTTTACTTGGTTGGCATGAGATTAGAGTGACATTCTTGATAAGGTTTGTTTGGAGTAATCTCCTTCATTTGGTGTAGAGTTATGATGGGAAGACTTCTCCCATGTTACATGTTCAAAGTTGTGAAAGGAATTGGATGTAAGGGAAATGATTTTTTCCACCATCTCTATGGGTACACAAGTTTTATTCTACTTTGCATGGTTGTGCACATGTGCTTGTATGTACATGCTAAGTTGAAGCAAGAGACAATGAGTTGGCATGACCTGAATGAAGGTATTGTTCATACTTTTGATTATTTTTCTACTAAGCCACCAGTTCATGAAACCTCTTAAGATTATGAGGTGCATCATGTTGGGGGATAACATGAATTTTGAGGAGCTTATGATTCAATTGTTTAGTGATGTTGATACTGAAGCCCGCAGAGGACATGGTAGAAATAGAAGAGACATAGTTGGGGTGTGCTTGGAGAGAAAAAGAGAAGGAAAGCTTGTATACCTCATAGATGATGAAGAGGTAGAGGATATTAGATATTAATCACATAGAGGGTGTGCACAGAGGTGTTGGACTTCCATAGATAGGTGCACACATAATGTGCCATTTAAAGACTAAGAAAGTGAACATTGGGACTGAGGACACACCTAAAGAGGTGATTATTGGTGATTATTGGTCTAAACCTAAGGTTGCAAAGATAATTGAGTTACTATGTGACTTTCAAGATCTATTTCCCAAGGGATATCATGAATTTAAGGGTGTACATCCATCATTGGGAAAAATGAAAATCAAGCTTAAGGAGGGCATGTGACCGGTTCGAAGAGGCCTTACTGGATGAATCCCAACCTTACATGCATCAAGGTAAAAGATGAAATTGATAAAATTATCAAGTCAGGCATTATTGAGCCTATTGAGGAGTCTAATGGATAAGCCCCATGGTGATCAACATTAAGAAGGATGGTCGGATAAGGATTGTGTTGACTACAAGTTTTCAAATGCTTCATGTGTCATAGATCCTTTTCCTACGCCATTCACTAAAGAGATCTTAGAAGGAGTGGTAGGGCGTGAGATCTACTCATTTACAGATGGATTTTCAAGTTACCATTAGGTGAGGATCACACGTGAAGATCAAGATAAGACCACCTTTACAACTGAATGGGGATGTTTTTCCTACACATTATGCCCTTTGGCCCTAAGAATGCGCCAACAATGTTTCTCATGTGCATTATTATGTAAGAATTTCAAGATTTTATTCATAAAATTTTTTACAGGTATACTTGGATGATTAGACAATGTATGGGCTAGTGAAAGATCATTTGATTTTTTGAGATTGATGTTTGAAATATGTAGGCATCTTAGCATCTCTTTGAACATCAAGAAGTGTATATTTGCAACTACTTTTGGCACTTTACTTAGACATATCATTTGTAAAGAAGGATTTTTGTGGACCCAACTAAGATTGTAGTTATTTTGGGGTTGGAAGAACCAACAATTTAGAGCGAAGTGCAGGGTTCTCTTGGACATAATGGATATTACTAGAAGTTTATCAAGGGGTATGCAAATATCCCCTGGAATAATTGTTGATGGCCAAAGGAAAATTCTATTGGGGTGATGAAATGCAACAACAAGATTTTGAGACCTTGAAGGAGAAGCTAACCACCACATCTATCTTACACTTCCCTTCTTAGAACAATCCATTTCATGTGCATGTAGATGCTTCTGGTACAACTATAGGAGAAGTGTTAGCACAACCAAGTGAAGGTAATGTTAATCATCCCATCTATTTTGCAAGCGAGTAGAAACTAATGTTGGATGAGAAAAACTATACAACCATGGAGTACGAAGCCTTTTCAATGATCTATACTTTCATAATTTTAGGAAGTACTTGTTGGCCATGCCATTTATATTTTATATTGATCATATGGAATTGAATTACTTCATCAATAAGCCAATTTTGTAGGGACATATCTATCATTGAATCCTTCTCTTTCAGGAGTTTGATTTTTCAGTTATAGTGAATCCTAGAAAAGAGCAATTTGAGAATTGATCATCTGTCAAGGATTAAATATAGTGAGGATGTGCAAATCATATAAGATACTATTCTAGATGCCCAGCTTGTTCAAACTATACCACACATAAGTAGAGTTAGAAGATATTGCAATATTCTTGTGCACACTTGGAGTTACACCTAAGGAATGAAGACCCTTCGAAAATAAGAAGCTTGCCATTTGCGTGAAGTCTTATCATCTCATTAGAGGTGACTTGTAAAAAATGGGTAGAGATGAGGTCTTACGTAGATGTGTGATGGAGCATGAGCATGAATCACATGGTGGGATAGCTTGAGAAAAATATGTTGGAGAAGTAACCACGTGCAAGATCTTACTTGTAGGTTTATGGTGGGAAACTACTTATAAGGATACCAAGGCATTTTCAAGGCTTGTGACCATTTTGAGAGGATAAGAAAGCTTGGAAACAAATATGAGATGCCGTTGCACCCTATAACAAGTGCAAATCCATTTGAGAAGTTGGTAATTGACTTTGTAGGCCCAATTACACCACCTACAAAGGATTATTTGAAAAGTGGGTAGAGGCCGTGCTTACAAATGATTACATTGTATCAATAACAACTAGGTTTATATGGGAAAATATCATTAACAAGTTTGGATGTCCATTGAGCCTTACAAGTGATAGGGGAACTCACTTTCTAAATGATACAATAAGGATATTATTAGTAGAGTTTATGGTGGCACACCATAAGACTACACCCTATCACCCACAAGCCAATATAACTGCTGAGGCCTTCAATAAGATTATGGGACAAACATTGACAAAGATTTGTGATGTTGGAAGGAAGGATTGGGATGAAAAGGTATCATCCGCATTCTAGGCATATAGAACAACTTATAAGAGGTTGAATAAAGCCACACCCTTTCAATCAATATTTTTCATAGATGTAGTTTTTCCCGTTGAGTTTATGTTACCCTCCTTGCATATTGTACATGTAGGAGGATTGGATGATGAGAAATAAACAGAGAGCACATAGATAAGATACTGTAATTGGATGAGAGGTGCACCATTGCAAAATGATTCAAGACAGAGAAAAGCTAGACAAAAGGCTTGGCATGATAGGCATATTAAGAACAAGTATTTTATAGTAGGGAAGATGGTGCTCTTATATGACTCTAAGTTTGTGAATCATACTTGAAAATTTAAAGTTCATTGGTTGGGATCATTTGTAGTAACCAAGATATTAGAATCAAAGCATGCTAATTATAGGTCTTTGGATGACACTACATTTCTTGTTTACTTCAATGGGAGTAGCTAAAGCCCTACCATAAACAAGTTTCTTTTGTGTTGGTAATAAGATAGCATTCCTCACCAATGGGGTTTGGGTGGATCAATTAAGATGGAAAGTTATGTCCGCATCCACCCGCATTCAAATCCCATTGAGCACGATCCCTTTAGGGTGGTTTATCGGTGGTGGTGGGTGTTGCATCACCAAGGTGATTACGACTGGTGGCTCTTATCGAGTGGCAGAATTTACATAATTGACATTGATGTTGGCAGTGAATGGTGGCTCTAAAAATAGTGGTGACAAAAATAACTACGTCCTTAGTGTGGGATTAGTGGTCGTAGTTTGTGATTGTGATGGATTAATTGTAATATCTTATCTGAGGATGTTTGTATTGTTTAGGGAGGGAACCTAAGAACCCCCCGGTTCATAGTTCCGATCAAAAAGGGTTTAACTATCTAAAAAATAAGGCAATATTGCCACTTAGATTAGACTTAATTTAATAGTTTGTTTTAATAAGCACATTCACATGCATGAGATAATTAGTCTATGCTAGATTGATGCAGAGGACTTTACATACTTTTAGTGTGGGGTGAAGTAGATGTAAGTTCACGAAAGAGAAAATGTGACACCGTTCTTCCCGAGAAAATGATAAGTGTGCACATGATGGTGTGAGAGAATGGTACATGATGGAAACATATTTTCATGAGTGAAAGATGATGCTATGAATGGTTGGATATGGTGTGAGGGTGACTAATGATGATGATGCTTGAAGAAATTACTTAGAGTGGAAATCATGTGATTGGAGAGTCACACATTAGTGTCACGTGAGGGAGGAAACGGTAACATAGACTACTTGACAAGTGGCGTATATGAATAATATGTGCAGTGTAACGAGATGCGTGTGAAAAGAGGCTGTAACCTAGGAAGTAGTGGCATGCTAGAAGGTTACAACTACATCACACAAAATCAAAAAGAAAATTTAAAGAAAAAAGTAGTAGTAGGTGAGGATCATTTAATGCGGATAAAAATGGGAAACCTATAAATAGTGAGTGAGAAAATCCATTATTATGTTGCTTTTTAGAATTTTTGCGATCGAAGAGCTTATGTGACTAAATGCAAATAAACGTGGAAAGTATAAAAGTAAACTAGAGAGACAAAGTGAAGCATAACTGCAAGAGTACGCAAAACTTAAGTTTGGAGAGCTCCTTTAGTGGAAGTGAAAGCTAGGAGAGAAAGTGTGGAAGTAGGAAAAAACTAGAGTTCACAAGAGAGAATGCAGAGTAGGGTGTGCAAAATTTGAATTCAGAGAGCTAGGGCATGTAATGAAATTACTTGTATAATTCATATTATGAGAAAAATAGAACACCAAATAACACAATATTTCAGAATAATGATCTCAATATGTAATTATAATAGCTTCGCCACTTCGAGGGGGAAACCTCCAAACCATAAAATAGACTCAAATGCTCTAATGATGATTCATCTACTACCTAAAATCCCCTATATATACTATTCCTATGATATGGCCATCACCAAGGCTGACCTACTAAGCATGAGAAAGTATAAATGATATAATAAAATGATATGGTAAGCCACAAGTCGGCTACTCATATCCTAATACAAGCAATAGGTTAATGGCGTAGCATTCCTTCCCCTTCAAACCAATGTTTTCCTCAATGTTGAATAATCTTGGATGTTGTTGCGAAAAAACTTCATCCTTCCAGTTGTGCATCTTCTATGCTCGACTCTTCCACTTGATCAAATATTCCTTAATGTCTCTCGGTTCTTAGCCTCTTAGTACGTGTTTGCAGAATCTTCTCTCGGCTCCAAAATGATTCTACCTTCCTCATCCAGTTCTGGTAACTCTATCTAGGCTTCAAATTTCTGTCCAATAACCTTCTTTAGGCAAGAAACATGGAATACTGGGTGTATGCGTGAAGATGGAGGCAACTCTAGTTTATAAGCAACACTGCCAATTTTCTGTAGAACTTGATAAGGGCCATAATATTTAGGAGCAAGTTTGTTGTCCTTTTCTATTGCTTTAGGGACATCTGCTTGTAAGGCTGGAGATGTACAAAAACCTAGTCACCAATTTCAAAATGTCTTTCACTACGGTGTTGATCTACTTTTTGTTTCATCATGTTTTGTGCCAATGCTAAATTCTCCTTCAAACTAGCCAAAACCTGTTGTTGATGTTGAATGTGTTCCTCAACATCTCTAACCTTAGTTTGCACTATTAAGGAAGAAGTGATAGAATGTGGATGGTAACAATAAAATGCTAAAAATGGGGTCATTTGAGAAGAGGTATGAAAAGGTGTGTTATACCACCATTCTGCAAGTGGCATCCATTTAATCCACCTTTCCGCTTATCTCGATAAAAAAATGTAGATACCCCTCTAAGCATTTGTTGACCACTTCCATTTTCCCATTAGTTTGAGGATGATAAGATGAACTGTGAGCTAGCTGAGTACCCAAACATGAAAATAATTCCCTCCAAAAATTACTTGTGAAAATAGGATCACGGTCACTTACAATTATCTTTGGGGTTCCATGTAGTCATGTTGAATTGTCTCCAAAAAATAGCTGCTGACTATACTAAGCAAAATGGATGTGATAGCACAAAAATGGGCATATTTTGTGAGCCTATCCAAAATCACCAAAATAACATTCTTACCCTCTAAACAAGGCAATCCGGTGATGAAATCCATGAAGAATTCCTCCCATCTCTTGCTAGGAATTGGTAAGGGTTGCAATAGACTTGGTGTCTTAATTGTTTCCCCTTTGTTATATTGGCACACTAAACACTATGATACAAACTTTTGTACATCCCCTTAAGTCCTTCCCAAAAGAATTCTCTTTTTATTCTATGATATGTCTTCAAAACCCAGAGTGTCCTCCAACATGTGAGGCATGTAGCTCTGCAAGAATCTTATGCTTCAACTCAAAATCTTTACTCAAGTATAACCTATCCTTGTACATAGCACATTACCTTTCCACTCAAATTTGTTAGATATTATAGAGCCTTGCTTTATATTCTATATTAGAGATTGTGTATCCTTATCTTGATCCCATTCCAACCTAGCTTCATCCACCCAATTGGTTGTCAACATTCCACATAGTAAGGCTTCTGCGGATGTATCCCTTATGAACAACACATCAACTACTACATTTTCTCTACCCTTTTTGTATATGATTTCAAAATCGTAACCCAATATTTTTGTTACCCACTTTTTTTGTTCCTCAAATGATAACCTTTGCTCCAAAAAGTATTTGAGACTATCATGACCAGTTTTTACCTTGAAGTGTCTACCCATGAGATAGGGCCTCCATTGCTTGACCGCATGAAGAATAGCCATCATTTCTTTCTCATAGATAGGTTTGAGTGGATCTTTTCCTTTGAATTGGAGACTCTCAAATGCAATTGGTCTTCCTTCCTACATTAGAGCTACTCCAAACCCGATCCTAAAGCGTTACATTCAACAATGAAGGTTTTTGAGAAGTTGGGAGTAGCCAAAACTAGGGTGTTGCACATGGCTTCCTTTAGCTACTCAAAGGATTTAGTGGCTACATATATCCAATGGAAGGCATCCTTCTTTAACAATGCAGTGAATGGGGTTGCTATTCTACCATATCCCCACACAAATCTTATGTAGTACCACTGTTAGTCCTAGGAAACCACAAAGATTTTTGAGAGTTCTGGCCTTGGCCATTCCACCATAGCTTTGATCTTCTGAGGATCAACTTTGACACCTTCATGGGATACAATGTGACCTAAGTACTCTACCTCTTGTACACCAAAATAAAATTTGGATGAATTTGCATAGAGAGGATGTATCTCCAAAACTTCCAACACTTTATTTACATGTTGTAAGTGTTCTTCCCATGTCTTATTGTAAATTCAATATGTCATCAAAGAAAACTAATACAAATTTCCTTAAAATGGCCTAAAAATAGTGTTCATCAAGCTTTGAAAGGTTGAGGGAGAATTTGTAAGACCAAAAGGCACTACCAAAAACTCATAATGGTCCTCATGAGTCCTGAAAGCCATTTTATGAACATATTCCTCTCTTATTCTAATTTGATGGTACCTCGAACAAAGATCTAATTTTGTGAAATAAATAGAACCATGCAATTCATCAAGTAAATCATCAATTAATGGAATAGGAAACTTATCTTTGATGGTGTACTTGTTTATTTCTTGGTAATCTGGACATATCCTCCATGTTTCATCCTTATTACGTACCATGACCACCGACAAAGAATATGCACTCTGCTATGCCCGATGATACCCACCTTCAAAATTTCCTGTACCTTTTCTCGATCTCACTTTTCCGGGAATATGGGTATCTATATGGTCTGATGTTAGGTGGTTGGCTCCCAGGAATCAACCGAATGGCATGATCATGATCCCTAAATGGTGGTAGTCCCTTTGGAATTGCATAAAAAATAGATGAGTGAGCATCAACAATATTTTGAAGATCGGATGGCATTGAAGACTTTGTATTTTGTACTTCTATGGAAAATAAATTTTCTATAAATCCATCTACTCATTTTCTCGAGAACCTTTTGCATCGATGAGAGCTAATAATATTTGGAAACTTAGCTACCATCCCATTCAATTATATTGTGCTTCCATCTTAATGAAATCACATGAACATTTCTTGGAAATTCATCTCTATATACCTAAGGTTGTGAGACATTGGACACCCAAAACGTTATTTGTCCCTCCTATAGAAATAGAAAACATAGGTGAGTCTAACAGGTAGTCTCCCATGGAAATCTTGATATTATGGCACTTTCTTGTGCACTTGACTATCCCACCATCCACAATCATAACTTGCATTTCTTGAGCTAGGTAAATAAAAAAATTGAGGCAGGAAACTAACTTACTATTTATGAAGTTATGAGTACTCCCCGAGTCAATCAACATCGCCAACTTCTATTTTTTGAGGTATCCAATAACCTTAAGTGTTTGAGGAGTACTAATGGGAAGAAATTATAGGTTGGTGATCCTCTACTTCATCTTCTATTGGTTCCTCAACCTCTCCTATAATTTCAGCTTCTTCTATCCTCATTACCTCCGTCAATATAAAAGAAATTCTTCTCATCAAATTTGTGTCTCGGTCCATATTTGCTGTCACAATTAAAACATAATCCTTTTGCTCTCTTTTCTTCCATTTGCTAAGGAGTCAGTCTAATTGGCCTAGTGAATGAAGGGGAAGAGATACTACGGTCTCTGGTGTTAATGAAAGGTGGCCTCCTACTACAAATAAATTTTTCCTCTGCTTGACGTGCCATGATAATAAAATCAGAAAGCTTGAGTGGATTAAACATACATACCTCATGCTCGATGTGGTCCTTAAGACCCCCAAGAAACAGTCATTCAGATTCTCTTCTGGAATATTCTCCACCCTTAAGGATAGGTTCTGGAATTGATGCACATAATCTTTAACCCAGATCCTATTTTCTCGAACTTTTCTAATTGAAAGCTTGAGTGGATTTAATCGATCCTATTTTCTCAGTAACTTTTAATTTTCTCGTAATGTACCATGATAATAAAATCGAAAGCTTGAGTGGATTAAACATACGTACCTCATGCTCGATGTGGTCCTTAAGACCCCAAGAAACAGGTCATTCAGATTCTCTTCTGGAATATTCTCCACCCTTAAGGATAGGTTTTGGAATTGATGCACATAATCTTTAACTGATCCTATTTTTTGTAACTTTTCTAATTGACTAAAGTAGTTCCCTGAAACACTGGAACTATAGTGCAATTGCAACTCCTCTGTAAAAACTGTCCAAGTGACACTGAGACCATTCTTCTTCCTCTGAGTACATAACCATCGATACCAAACGAATTAGTCTGGTTCAAGATACAAGGATGCTAATGTCACCTTTTGTCCTAATGGTGTTTGATGTAACTAAAAGAAGTTCTCCATTTGATTTATCCAATTCAGGGGATCCTTACTATCAAATTTGTGCATATCCACTTTTGGCATCATGTTTCGTGGTTGTGAATAATTTAGATTCTAATGGTGTTGGAAAATTGATCCAACGTGGTTATTTTGTCCATGATTTTGAACAAAAGATCCTCCTTGGTTGATATGGGGCGGATTTGGGCCATATTTTTACACTTTACGTGTTGCATGATATCATCCAACCACTAATTGATTTGGTCTATGTCTCATTTAGAGGCCATATCAGATTGTATAGTTCACAGTTCATACTCAAGTTGGCTCACCTTATGATCAACTGAGGTAAACCCTAGTCTTGAAGAATCAGATTACCCTTTCGACTCCATCTCTTCAATCACTAACCCATATTTATTTGGGGTTTTACTTGAGTAACTGAATTATTTTTTTCTCTTGTGGAAGGCCCCACCATGATGTCAAACCTTAGGGTTTAGGGTTTCTATACAAATTCATCGAAAAGGAAAAAAATAGAGAAGATACTAATACTATTTTTTTGAGAGATTTCGAAAATGTAAAGATGTTGAGAAAATTCCATAATTTGCACCCTAGGGAGTGATTTTATGAAAAACCCTAAATTTTAAAAAAATTTTACAAAATAAATCAAAAAATTCTGAATTTTTGGAGAACCGTACATGAAATGTTTGAAAACTCAGTAAAATATCTCCCACCAATTCAATCTGTTCGCAATATATGGCGAAGCACAAAATTAGGTGTTTTCCTAATTTTGGCCTAGATCGCAACTCTGATACCACTTGTAATGAAATTACTTGTATAATTCAGATTATGAGCAGAAATAGAACACCAAATAACACAATATTTTAGAATAATGATCTCAATATGCAATTAGAATAGCTTCACCACTTCGAGGGGGAAACCTCCAAACCATAAAATAGACTCAAATTCTCCAATGATGATTCATCTTCTACCTACAATCCACTATATATATTATTCCTATGTTATGGCCATCACCAAGGCCGACCTACTAAGCGAGAGAAAGTATAAATGATATAATAAAATGATATGGTAAGCCACAAGTCACTACTCATATCCTAATACAAGCAATAGGTTAATGGCGTAGAAAAAAGTAGTAGGTGAGGAGCATTTAATGTGGATAAAAATAGGAAACCTATAAATAGTGTGCGAGAAAATCCATTATTACATTGCTTTTAAGAATTTGTGCGATCGAAGAGCTTATGTGACTATATGCGAAGAAAAGTGTAAAGTATAAAAGTAAACTAGAGAGACGAAGTGAAGCATAATCAGAAGAGTAAGCACAAACTTAAGTTTGGAGAGCTCCTTCAAGTGGAAGTGAAAGCTAGGAGAGAAAGTGTAGAAGTAGGAAAAAAGAGTTCACAAGAGAGAATGTAGAGTAGGGTGTGTAGAATTTTAATTCGAGAGCTAGGGCACGGGAGTTTCGAGGTTGAAACTAGGGCATGAGGCTAAAACATTCAAGAGGGAGGGTTTGAGAAAGCGTGAAGATTAATAAGTATAGAACAAAACTAGAGGAAACATAATTCAAGAAAGTAGGTGTGGAAGTGTGGACACCTAGGGCACACATCATATAGAGTTGAGGAAGTAAGTAATTAAGTTTCAGCACCTAGGGCACATCTTTGTGAATATTTGAGAGAAATAATAACACCAAAGAGGTCTCCAAAGATCAATAATAAGAACAAGAACAAGGATGATGTTGATGACGCACCTTAAGACTAGTTTTCATAAAGGGAGTACCCTTTAGAAGTCATAGTAGGAAAATTACAGGCATCATAATTAATCAAATGCATGATAAACAATTACAACCATAGAATATAAGCCCATGAAAAACATATAAGGAAGGATGTCATGAATGAATTGAGCGAAAGGATGGTGGAAGGACAACTTGTTTTTGATGATTGGGTGAGGAAAAAGTGGAGAGCGCAAGGGTTTTATAGTTGTATGAGTTTCCATATTTTTGGAACCACGGGTGCTTATACCAATGGCTTGGGTCGAGGGTACACAGAGAATTATTTTATTTTGAAGGAAAGAGAATGTGCCTAACTCTGCAATTGATTGAGAAGGTAAGCGGGTTGTGAGATAACATAGTAGAGATCATGATTTGGAGGATGATACTTCATTGAAGCCATGAAAATTGAGTTTAAATTTTAGCGATGGATGTGCACATTCACCCTTGCAATCATAACCAATCTAGGTATTAGATTTTCCACACGTTGAGTAAGTTATAAGTTAAAGGATTTTGAGTGCTGGATAAAATTTAATAAGAAGTTCTTACATGTCACGCATAAGATGGCACAAAAGAAACTATATATCATTGCCTCATTTATTGTTGAAGGCGTTGTTGAGGAGGATAAGCCTAGGTGAGCAAGGGAAAGAAGATAAATTCAGATGCAATTCTTCTATTGATTGTGATTTGGGAGATTGGAGTACCCATGGTCCGATAGATAAGATGTGGGTCTATCCAATAGAGAAAAAGTCTCACATGTAGAGGTTTATAGACTTCACTTGTGATGGAGAAATAATAAGTCTGTATAAGACACACATTGAGAAAAATATAGATGGATGCATGAAGCATTTGAGAATGAGTGGTGTGTGCCAAGGGAGCTTCCTGCTTTTGGATAAGGAATATTTCACTATCATGTAACACTATTGCCTTGGTAGTCTTGTGCTTAACAACAAGGATTTGGGGCCTTTGTGTAAATTACCATTTACTTTTACAACAAAGAAATTTTAGACCACCATGGATAGGATAAAGGACACATGAAAGCTAAAATTCAATGCAGACAAGGTAGATTATGACTACCACACTTTGCGTCAAACTTATGTGTATCTGACGAAGGCACCATATGTGGAAACCATGAAACAAATAACATGGATTTAAGCTTCATGACCGTGGTGGTGGGAAAGAATGGTTATAGGATATATATCTACCCGAGGCCCAAGATTAAGGCATGGTAGTACATCAAAACGTGAGACCTCCATCATTAAAGTCTCCATAGAAGAAGCGAGACATTAGGGATCACAAAGCAGAGGCTCGAAGAGACTCCTCCTCAAGAATAAGAAGAGGAGACTAATATATATTATATCATAAGAAAGAAGTTGAGGAAGGAGCATGAAGAGATGAGCACCTCACATACGAAAAGGGCCTTCAGTGGTGAAGAAGACCGAAACAAGTTGCTTAAAATAATATTGGCATCATTCATATCATCATTAAAACAACTTATTGTAACCATAAGAATAAATTCATACTTAGAATACCACAAAATAAAGTTAACTAGTAATAACTATATTAATCAATATTATGCCAATAAGTTCAAGTTATAGTGATGATGTTCAATAGTATGATAGGGAAATACAAGGACATAATCTCAAAGGCTTAACAAAAGTACAGAGGATGAGTTGTTTAGAAAAGGAATTTAATCAAATTATCGGGAAGAAGAGCCGGTGCAGGGGTGAACATGAGGAAGATACGTGTGATGCGCGTGAGGAGGAGACAAAGGGTGATAGAGATCACAAGTAATAACATGAGGAGCTAGAAGAGGGTGATGAAAATAAGGGCACAAGGGAATATTTAGGTGTTGCAGGAGGTGAGGGTAACAACACGTAGTTAAAAATTATGCAAGAAAAACCAAAGGGGAATCACACAAGAGGAAGGAAGTGACAAGAATGTCTTCAAGCACCCTAGATGTCCTATATTGATGATCCCTCGAAGCTCTTAAGGGCCATATTTCAAATCATGGTGCTAACCAAGGATCTTTTTGTTGGGAGATGATAAATGGAGCTAAGGACCTCTCACGAACCAAGAAGATGATGTTATGGAGTATGTAAATGCACATAAAGGAGCCAAAATTTTAAGTGAGTAAAGAATCATACTCCAAGATGTGGCTAAAGAAAGAGCCAAGTAAAGTGTTCCTTTTCATTGATCCAACAGAGTCATCGATGAACAAGCCTATAACACACTTAATAAGATGACCACCAAAGTTGCAAAGAATAACCATAGAAAAAGGGGATGCATTAAGGAATATGTAGGGAGAAAAGGAGCTCACAGGATAAAAGGAGCTATAAAATATATTAAACAAGGAATTTATGGAGCTTCTCCACCATCTAAGGCCTAATATTTGAGCACACGTGCATATTTGTTGATTGATTACTTGGGTGAAGGTCCTTATTATTTATTATTTAGATTCTTTTAGTCATTATTTGAAGGATTATTATTCGATTCATATTGCCAAGGATGAACAATACTCCTAGTGTGGGGTAATGTTGGAGTGAAGAAATGGCTAAGTATTAGCCATGCACAAAAAAGCTGGGGTCTCGCACAAGGTTACACATAAGGAACTAAAAGAAACATACAATAGAGGGATACATGAAATCATGCACAAAAAGGGTAGGGAGTACATACATTGTAGTGCATGAGGGTGCATGTAACACAAAGGAACATGTCAGCACGCAAGGGTTCACGTACATACACAAAAATTCAAGACTTAGCCATTTCTCGGAGCAACGATAAAAATAGGAAAGAAAGAAGAAGACGACGTGATACACAAGTAAGGTATTGAATTAGAAAATCACATCTAGATAAAATATAAAAACAAAGGTAAAAATGCGATCTAATTATATGAATTAAATCATGTTGAGGCCATGTTATTTATAGCTCGAATCGTAGTTAAAGTAAAGTTGTAAAAGTGTAGTCTACGTTTAACACATCTATTATTAGGAAAATGCATGTATTTGGTGAAGGGAAATTCCCACTATGTATAAATAGGTGTATCACTATTATAATATGATACTTTTATGTATGAGTAGAGAAAGGCTATTGATTTGAGTTATGTATGAATGCCTAGTTCAACGCTGGATGTAATCAACATATTGTATTTGTAATGGATCATTTTGCGATGGAAAATTATATGTTGATAGCAAAAGATACCATATTTATGTATGGTAATATGGGAATCCAAATCTTTTTAATAATTATCTATGTAAATGATTTCCTTATTATATGTGTTACCATTACTTGCTATGTTGTATCTTTATTCATGCTAGAATGGTTGTGATGATCATGTATTGATAACCACGTCTTGATAAGCAAACAAAGGAGGGTCTTGGTGGTTATGTGTGCTTTTGGTGAGCATTAGAACCTTAACCGGATGAAGTGTTAGTGCACTCAACTCAAGCATTGATAAATAAAATACTACAATCATATAAATCATAAGGAAAGAAACTAAAGACTGTCTCATAAAGTGTATCATAAAGATTGTCCTCAACCCATTTGTATTGTATCTTCCATTTGTATTGTATCTTTGCACAATTTCATCTTCACCTTGAGTATACAATGTTCAATACTCTCCAGGGATAGCCAAAACTCCACGTGTGTGCCACATCTTGAGAGTTCAAATTAAATAATGTCTCAAAGAATGGAACCAAAATGTCATGCTAAAGTCTCATCAACACAACATTTTCAACCCATCAAAAAATCCTAAGTACTCACATGAAGCATGTGTATCTCTACCAAGTCCTTCTTATGTCCTGCTACCAAGATGTAGTTCCTGCACTCATGGTTATCATAACATGCAAATATACCACATGAAGAATATGAACTTATTGTAACATTCATAAAGACAAATGAGCATAGCCAAAGGGAGATTTATATTCATTATAATCATGATGCTTATACAATTTACATTGACTAGTAGCATGATAAACTCATACATTCTTCATCTAGAAACTCATGTGTAAGGCAGTACTCGCTCAGGACTATCTATAATCTCCTTATTACATGGATATTTACAAGTATATATAGGGTGGGAATTTCCCGTTCACCTCTTAATCAAAAAATAGTTTAATAATAGACAAACTCTATACAAAGATTACATGATTTTAGACCTAAAGCTTTCATATATTTAGATCGTAACCTATTTTCTTCTATAATTTCTATTTCTGTCATGTGTGTTATAAATACATCCACCTCTTCCATGTGTGCTTCATGTCTATATTTATTCTTGCATGTCACTACTCAATTCTAGTCCATGCTCTGTCTATTCTGTCCTGCTTTGATGACCACGTGTTTTTCCTATATTTAGCTTTGTGTAGTGATCAAGTTATCTTTTTGCTTCGCATGCCAAACCCTTGTGCATGTTCATTTGTACCTTCATGCACAATTATTTAATCATTTGTGCATATTACTTTATTCTTCCATGCGCACTCTTTCTCACTTCTCTAACCCTCATGTATATGCCTTATCCATTTTATTAGACCAATAAGAAGTACCTTTGTTCACTAAATACTCCTTTTTAATTATTTTATGTATTTTTGAAAAAACCGTCGAGAGAGATTTGAGCTAAAAAGGTAGTTAATCTCGTGAGAAATGAAATAAGAAATAGATTCCACTATAGAAATGCAAATATTGATCAAAATGGGACTAGGTCCCACCAGGCATACTAGTTGTTTTAGTATATTTTAGGGTTCGAACTTGTTAAGTGAAACAAACCACTAAAACTCATAAAAAAAAATGCTTAACGATACCTATGTCAATAACATATATATGTAAAAATCAAATGGGTGCGGGACTCTTCTTCTAGAGAATGAGGAAACCTACACATAAGTAGACAACTTGAAAAAAGAGGTGTTAGATAATAATATAATGAGTTTCTTGGAAAAATCCATCTCAGGAACCAAATGGCTTTCTTTGATGGGTTTTAATTCCCTTTTAAGAAATTAAGTTGGAACTAAATATTGCAATTATAGATAATATAAATGATATTGATAACGAATAGTGAATATATGATACTAAGATGTTGATACTTAAGTGATGTCCTCTTCATATGATGGGGATGGTTGAAGGTATTATCCCAAAGTAATGATTAGCCTCATCACTCTATTAGGAGAACTTTCAATTTCTTAGTGATCTCGTTGAGATTGGAGTGTGAGCGATGGCATAAAGACTTAGTTCATATTCGATGTCTGATTGTTCCCAAATGAGTGGTTGTCGTACAATTGGTAAGTCAAATATGGTGTCTATTTCATACCATGCTCTTGGAAGTGTCATCTAACAAGAACAAAGGCTCACACATAACAATTTATTAGACATTATTAATGATTAATAAGAATATGTATCAAGATAAGTTGAAATGAAAATGAAAAATATTTTTGGCGGGGATTGATGTCAATCCTACATATTGGTGCCAATCTACATGATTAGTGTGGATTAATAATACAACTAGGTTGATCTAAAGACATTTTACAAAGGGTGGGTATGATTTGACATAGATACTTAGATCACTTGTTGAGCAGAAAATGTATAACACGTACCAGGTCAAAGGGTAGAGTGTGTTTAAGGTAATATATTTATCATGTTTAATATAATGGAGTGTATTGGATGAATCAGAGTATTAATCCTGAGTATAATTGGTTCTTGCATGCTTGATTTCATCATGGTTATCATTTAAATATTGTTATTCTTTAGATATAGATCTGAACATGCACTATAGAATGATGTATTAATTATGGATCTGAATGCATTAAGTCTTCATCATGCTAACATCCTACAACAACAACCCTAAAGAGGGGCCTGGTACCTTTGTGCACTTTGGTGAGCACTCAGTCTAGGTTGAGTGATGTGCTAGCAAGCACCTGGGATTTTACTAGTAAATTCTAGGCTCATCATTGGTTCCATTGCTCTGAGACCTCTTTTTTAGTTGTTTTCAGGATGGTTCATGATGAAGACATACCGGTTGACCCTAAAAGTGTTGAGGAGTGGATACATGACCTAGAAGAAGAATACACACAGGTTCAACACTAGATCTAAGTTTGATGCACACACGTGGGTGGAGAAGAATCTATATGACTATTTTATGATGAGAGATTCTTCACTATCTTTCTAGTAGAATTGTATGAGTGGCTGGTTGCTTATGCATCTAAATGGAATTGAGGTATCACACACTTGTTTGGATGCAGGAAGAATTTCAGACCCTTTATGATGCTGATCTAATTTGGACTCACACTGTGGATATATGGTTCCATGGTGTTTTGAATAACTATATCTTGGAGTACTCAATTTCCACTTATTCATGCCCAGAGGTAGCTGAATTCCAATTTTTACGATATCCCAGGGAACTTACCTACAAGGCATTCCACTGGAATCAAAATTTTGATGGTAACCCTAAACTTGGAGAGAAAACCGATGGCTAACTAAACCCCACCACGCACGGGGGCAAGGAGAAAGTTTGGTGAAAGATGGTAGACCTAGTGAGAGAGAGAGGCAGAGAGAAGAAAGGTGGCTTAAGTATAATGAGGCATGCAAGAGAGGGAGATAGAGAAGCAACAGATGTTGTAGAGTGAATGGCATTGAGGAGAGAGATGGCTCGAGAAGGATTTGAAGTTCACGTAGAAGACGTGGAACCCAAGCATCAAGAACTCCCCCATTTGGGAAAGCATGACAGGAACCCCCTCCTCGGCCTCACATAGAAGCACACCAGAGAGATGACCCGGGGCCATGGGCACATCTAATCTACCTCGGAAACCTTTCCCTTGCACTTGGTCTTCCATAATCTAGTACAAAAAATAGTCAACAAGCTAATTTAGGTAGTGGGAGAGAGAGTAAGTCATATAAAAATCACATCGATGGCAACACAAATGTCTTCATTATTGTTCGAGAGGTACCTTTTCAGGTGTATCTTCTACACAGAATTTAGGCATGTAGAATTTTGGACTCTCTTCTCTGGGAGTAGTAACACTTCACAGACTATAGGGGTGTAGTTCAATACTACTATTGGGACACAGGGAGTACATCTTCTGGTCCAACTCCAGCTATAGGTTCAGGATCAGAGGTATAGGTGGTTCTAGTTCTAGTGGATCTAGTGGTTCTGGAGGCAGAGGAAACACAGAGGTTCTGATCAGGTGGGCAAGGTCCACACCAACCCCAAAATATTTACATGGAGATGTCTCTTCATCTTCCAAGAGTATAGGGGCATAGAAGATGTTGTTGAACACATGTGCACATGTGTGAAATATTATGGCATGCAAAAAGGAATCATGGCTTCTAGCGTAGGGAAAGTCAATTTTCTACTACTACGTACAAGGGCACACACACATGGGTATAGAAAAGTTTGACCTTGATCAGACTTGCATAGACTATGCAACTTTAAAAGATGCTTTCCTTAAAGAGTTTCACATCCCTGAGTTTGAGCAGAAGAGTATAAGTGCACTCAAGGATATTAAGCAAGGCACTACTGAGAGTGTCAGAGAGTATGATGCTCATTTCAAAACACTTTATCTAAGATTTCTTATGATATTCATGCAAGCCAACATGCACAATGGTTTGTTGGAGGTCTGATTACACCTTTTAGAGGGCACTATCACATAAGACATACACTAATCCACACAAGCACTTGAAGTAGCCTTACGCATTGAGGTAGTTAGAAGTATAGACACTGGGGTGAGCCCATTTTTAGAAGCACAATCATAGCTATGGTGGTGAAGTAAGCTTGAGAAGCTATCGAAAAATTCAGCACATGAGACACACACAGGGATTTGGTGCACAAATTGTGAAGTGGAAGGTCACACAAAGGATAGTTTTCCCCACATAGATCAATACACTCATTACATTGTTGTTGACTATGAGATATGTCATTTAAACCATGATGCTAGCCACTTCCCATTATTACAATGCAATAAGGAAGAACGTCTCTTGTTACTATAAAATTTATAGGTCCACAACTCATGACATGAAAGACTTTACATGATTGATTGGTCAGATCCATGATGCTATAGATATTGGTGTATGACAAATAGAGTTTTAGATAACTCTAAAGGCAAGAATGAGCATCAGATCGGATCACAATCAAACGCACTATGATCGGAATGAAGGGAATTTTGAAGGTGGTCATGGCAGAGGTCGAGGATACCATGGTGGATTCAGAGGATGAGGCCATGGTGGTGGAGAGGTGAGTTCCCTCATGGAACATGTTATACATGTGATCTCCTGACCACTACATAGCGTGAATGTCCTCAGAATATTACATGTTCTTTCTATGGAAAGAATCATAGTTATGAGGAATGCCCAGACTTGTATGAGCATCTTAGTAAGTAACATAAACAAGAAAAAAAAGGCACAGGGATGGTTAGGATACAACACGCTATGGAAAATCAATGGATGCCCAAGTTGGAACCAGAATCCGAGGCATTGCAAGTAAGGATCACTACCCATGCTGAAGTGGCACACACCAAAGAAGCATTATAGCAGAAAGCCTACCATCACTAAGGAGGAGGTTCTACATGCACGGTACCTAGATCCTACCCATCAAGGAGGTTTATCAGAAACCATGGAGGTACTCAAAAATCTTCAGGGTGAAATACAATATTTAAAGGAGAAATCATGAAAAGATGGAGCAAAAGAAAGCATCAAAGATGGTCCAATATGATATGGATGACTTGAAAGAAGTGTGCAAAATGTTGCACTAGAGAATATCATTCCACTATTAGGGAATTGGTTAAAGGGAAACACTCATGCAAAAAGTATTGAGACTGGATGACAGATCCTACATGCAAATCTTCCCCTCATAGCCTAGATTATGACAAGGAAATCACTCTAAATGTTTGTTGTGGATGGGTGGATTTTGAGTAATATATTGATTGATACAGCACGTGAAGTCAATGTTCTTACTTTAGATGCATGGGTACAAATGGGGAGACCTCCATTGCAGCCATCCTCTAATGTATTTGTTCATGGCTAATCGACTAAGGCCACTCCCATCGAGTTTTAAAAGATGCATCCATTACCATACAAGGAGCCAAGTTCACTAGAGATTTTGAGGTCTTAGCACTGCAGAGGCAGATAGCTTCCCAGCTCTACTAGGGGCATCCTTGGTGCTATGCAAAAATAATGTTGATCTTTGGTTCAACAAGGGTTATATCAAGCTTTGAAAACAAGGAGGAAAGGGTTATTATCCCATTAATAATGGAAAATATGCACCCTATGTTGAGCCCTTGAGTGAGGAAGACCTAAATAGGATTTATGTACGCATCATCTGACCCAGAGGTGCTTGAGCCATCTAAAGAAGGAATCCTTCAATGGGAGGATGCATAATCTATTAGCGATACTACAAGTGTTGCTTGTGATAATTGGGCTCATAACACTTATGAGTTGGTAGGGCACAAAGTAAAGAGTATATTTACTAGGGACAATAGAACCACATTATATCAGAGAATAGGTAACAACTCGGTACCTCATTACACCAGAGAAGGAGACCCTATGGTGTTCCTACGCACCATGGAGGAACAATGGATAGACTACAGTTGAGAGAAGAAGGAATATGCTAGCATATACCCTACATGGGACAACAAATGACACTGGTGGGTGGTCCACAAGGATAATCTTGTAGGATGGAATGAAATTAGGATTGCTCTTGCTACTAGGTTCTTCAGAGAAATGCACCTACTCAAATATGTACTTATCATGGTAATCAACCTATTCAACACCACATTCAATAAAGTGTGAGAGACTCTGATAGAGGGGAAAGAAGCTTTACCACCTTCACTCTGGTGCACAAGTTTTATTCCACTTTACAAGGTTACACACGTGTGCTTGGTATGTATATGCAAAACTCCATAGAGAGACTAAATTGGCAGGATTTAATTACAGAATGACCCAGATGTTTGACTTCTTCTCTACTAAACCTCCGTGGAAGAAGCATTAAAGGTTATAAAGCTTAACTATGGGGGATAGTGCCAAGGTGGAAGAACTCATTCAAGAGTTATTTGATGAAGGAGACTCAGGAGCATGTTTTTTTGAAGAAACAAAGAGACAAATGCCACACTACTTAAACACACTTTTCCTTGAGAAAGAAAAAGGAAAAATGGTCTACTTAGTGGATGATGAAGAAGTAGAAAATTTGGATGTAGACCATTCAATGTAGTAGGCGTGAGGTGTTGGACAATGTAGATAAGACCACACATGCCTATCATGAACCTATGAAGACAAAGAAAGTGAATATTGATCGATGATGTTGAGCCTAAGGAGGCCATAATTGAGACTATTGGTCGAACTCAAGTGGAAAAAATCATTGAGTTACTACGGGATTATCAGACTTATTCCTCGGGGTACCATGAACTTAAAGGCATGCATAAATCATTAGGAGAGATGAAGATAAATAAATCTTAAAGAGGGTGCACACCCTGCTTAGAAAGAAGAGACCCTACAGATGAACCCCAACTTGCGCGAAAAGGTCAAAGAAGAGATTGACAAAATGTTGAAGTCTAGAATCATCAAGCCCCTTGATGAGTCAAATGGGTTAGTCCAATGGTGATCAATATCAAGAAGGATGGTGATTAGGATCTATGTGGACTACAGGAGTTGAATTCCGCATGTGTGACTGATCCCTTTCCTACGCCATTCACTAAGGAAATACTAGAAGGCATTGTAGGGTGCAAAATCTATTCATTTACAGATGGGTTCTCTAGGTATCATCAAGTTAGGATTTCCTAGGAGGATCAGGAAAAGACTACTTTTACTACTAAATGGGGTAGCTTTTCCTATACTGTGATGCCTTTTGGACTAAAAAATGCACCTGCTTGTATTTTCACGCATAGTTGTTCAAGCATTTAAAGATTTTATTCACAACTTCTTACAGGTTTATTTAGATGATTGGATGGTGTATGGACTTGTTAAAGGATCATTGTGACAATCTACGCTTAATGTTTGAAAGATGTAGATAGTTGAGTATCTCTTTGAACATCAAGAAGTGCATATTTTCTACACCATTTGGAATATTAGGACACATAATCTAAGGAAGGTTTGTTGGTTGATCCAACTAAGGTTATAGTCATTATCGGCCTAAAAGAGCCTACCAGTCAAAGTGAGGTGCATGTGGATTCTTGGGTCACACAGGGTATTATAGAAAATTCATAAAGGGATATGCCAAGGTTTCCACACTTTGAGGAGTTACTAAAAGGAAAAGGTACATTCTACTGGGGAGAACCACAATAATGCACGCATTCGAGACATTGAAGGAGAAACTTACTACCACGCCTATTCTGTGCTTTCCTTCATGGGACCAACCATTTCATGTACATGTGGATGCCTCTGCATGGCCACCATTGGCATGGTGTTGGCTCATCCATGAGAAGGTATTATAGATCATCCTATCTATTTTTCTAGTAGAAAGTTGACTCTCATAGAGAAATTACACAACTACAGAGCACGAAGCTTTGTCAATGATCTATGTGCTACATAAATTTAGATAATACTCTACTAGCTACACCATTTTTATTTTATACATATCACATGGCATTGAAGTATTTGGTAAACAAGCCCATTTTACAAGGGGCATATGCAAGATGGGTACTCTTATTTCAAGAATTTGATTTCACAATTGTGGTAAAACTAGGGAAAAGTAATTCTGGACCAGACCATTTATCCAGAATACAATCAGAAGAAGCACATGCCATTAAGATACCATGCCCGATGCATAGTTATATAGGTTACAATGAGCACATCATCGAATTAGAGGACATTGTTGTCTTTCTACGAACATGTATGGCACACAGAAGGAATGAAATCCTTAGAGAAGAAACAACTTGCTATATATGCGGCACCCCCTATATGTTGATTAGCGGTGACCTATACAAGTTAGGTCGGGATGAAGTATTATGCCATCATGTGTACTGGAACATGAGCACACATATATCATGGAGGAAGCTCATGGTGGTATTGCAGGTGGCCACTATGCAGGTGATGCCACCGCACAAAGATTCTACTCACTGGATTATGGTGGGAGACCCTGTATAAAGATTGTAAAGCATATTGCAAGGCTTGTGATCACTTTCAACTTGGGAAACCAGGTCAATGAGATGAAATGCCTCTAAGACCTATTACTAGTGCAAAACCATTTGAAAATGGGCTATTGATTTTGTGGGTCCTATTTCACCAGCCACGCAGACTGGATCACACTATATCATTACTTGCATAGACTATCTAACAAGGTGGGTAGAAGAAAACCTACAAAGGATTGTACAATGGCTACAACAACCAGGTTTCTATGGGAAAATATTATTACAAGGTATGGATGTCCTTTGAGTTTGACCAATGATAGGGGCACACATTTTTTAAATGAGACAATCAGAATTTTATTGATGAATTCATGATTGCACACCATAAGACTACACCATATCATCCTCAGAAAATGGAACTATTGAGGCTTTCAACAAGATTTTGAGCCAACATTTGACAAAAATTTGTGATGTTGGAAGAAAGGATTGGGATGATAAAGTGTCTACAGTAGTTTTGGGCATATCAAACAACATATAAAAGGTTGAACAAAGCCACACCATTTCAGTTAGTGTTTGGCAAGAAGCAGTTCTTCCTATGGAATTCATGCTACCTTCTTATTATGTACATGCTGGAGGTCTAGCTGATGAACAAGCATTAGAAGAATGGATTGAAAAGTTAATCAAGCTGATGAGTGATGAGAAAGCAATACGTTGAGTCAAAAAAAAAAAGGCCAGGTAGAAAGCATGGCATGATAGGCACATCAAGGATAAAAAGTTTGAGATTGGACAAATGGTGCTTCTTTATGATTCTAAGTTTTTGTGCCATCCAGGAAAACTCAAAGGTACATTGGTTGGGGCCGTATGTTATCACTCACATACTTGAAACAAGCACTTTTCAATTAGAGGCACTTGATGGAACACTACTTACCTGGTACTTCAATGGAGTAGGCTGAAGCCCTACTATAAATAAGTCTTCTTGGTGTTTGTAATAAGGCAATGTTTCCATTTAGATTAGGTTTTCAATTATGTATTTCCTTAATGTATTTCCTTCTTCATCACTATGCTTTGTCAATTTAGTTGGTGTTTTTGTGTAATAAGCATGTTTGCGCTGCTAAGCTAATTATTATTTGAAGAATTTTTATGCACAGAGGACTACACATACCATTAGTGTGGGGTGGTTATTGATATCCAGGTATAGGACTATTGAAAATAAGTACACATGAAAGGAACAAACTACTATGGTGCTATTCAAGTTGGAGAATTGTTAAAAAAAAAAAGAGATTTTCTTGAAAACAAGGACCATAGGTGGAGATGAATGAAGAAACAAGTATAACACGAGGTAAGTAGGGGCCATGGGAACTACCAAGGGAAGGTGCAAAGTGGCAAGGTACTTGGGTGCATGGAGGCACGTGAAGAGAAGTCCATGGCTAGAAGGTAGGAAGGCACGCTAGAAGGTTATAGCTTGGGCACAAGATGTACCACATGGAAAGAATGAAAATGGTCGATTAATGAGAGGATTTTTGGTAGGTGAAGGAGCAATAAATGCACTAAATTTTTGAAAATCTATATAAGGATGGGATGCGAGTTCATTCTTACCATTGAAATTGTGAGAATTTGAAAAGAGCTAAGTGCAAATGAGCCGAGAAATCATGTTGAGGTGCAAGAGTGTGAAACCAGATGTGGAGAGAAGATTTGTGCATATGAGAAGCTTTACATCCCCATAGGTGAAGGGTTTGAGTGAAGCAAGATGTTGTTATACAAAAGAGCTAGGGCACACATGATTTCCACTAGGGCATGAAGATTCAAACTAGGGTTTTAACTTGCTTGTTACAGAGGATAGAAAGGAGAGATTTTCAAATGGCACCAAAGAAAGCACCTACAACAAGAGTAAAAGGGAAGAAGAAGGTCAAGTGGAAGAAGAAATTTCTCCCAAGAGTAATTTCTCAAAATGCAAAGTATCCAGAGGGCATGATTGTGGGACAAGAATGGGATTCCCACATCCATAAATGTAAGATCAATGATTACAACCATCACACATCGATAATAAGAAGGAACTAGATGCATTGTTGAGCACCAAAAAAAAACAAGCACAACAAAAGACATGCCAAGTATATGATGACACTGAGAGAAGTTACTAAAGCAGATTGAGTCTACCAGTTGTATGAGCTGCCATACTTTTGAAAGTATGAACCATTGTATCGATGGTTGATGAGAAGAGTCCATGAGGACTTCTTCTACTTTTCCGATGATGAGGGGGTTAGAAATCACAACCACCTTAATTTCAATAAAGTGAATAGATTAAGGGCCTCAAGAGCAGATCTAGAGAGTGACTTAATAGATAAAGCAAAATCTCCTGAGACAAGGAAGGAGCTAGGATATACCAAGGGTCCACGTGGCATGGACATTGATAAATTAAAGAAGTACCCAAGGTACAGGAAGCTACCCATCTTGTAACAAAGTTGAATGACCAAGAAAGGTGGTCACAGGTGAATACAATGTGGCTTACACATTGCAAGAAAATGTCTCAAGGAGTGATCTACAATATCATGGATCACATAGCAAAGACAATCATTGAAGAAGTGTACACAGTGACAAAATTAGTTTTGGTGCACTATTTTATTGTCTTTGGTGTTTATGGAGATTGGAGTGCCCGATGGGCCAAAGGAAAAGATTTGGGAGTACCCCACGGAAAATAAATCTCTGGCAAAAAGATTTGATAAATACTTATGTGAAGGGACCATGAGTGGGCCATTTAAATAGAGGGTGGAGATGTGGTATGATAGGCCACATGCATGGCATTTTGAAGAGGAGTGGCGCATACCCAAGGAGTTACCTTCGGTGGTGGGTAAGGTAAGTACAATTTGTAGTCTACCAACATTTTTACATCACATGATTTGTGATGAAGGATGGAGCTTGAGCCCTTGGTGCAAAACTACCATATGCCTTCACAACACTACTACTTCTAGGCATCAGTTCACCGGTTCACATGCACACCACCTAAGCTTCATCATAGATAAGGTAGATTGTGATTATCACACTCTAAGAGAAAAACATATGTATATCCAGGATGGACTACCTACATTGAGAGGCTTATCTCAGATGTAATAAACATGAAGCCGGTAAGCTTGGCAGTAAGAGACATTGGAGCAATGCTTGTGTATCTTCAACTCAAGCCCAAGCTGGAGAACAAAAATATGTGGAAAATGAGTTCACACTTCTAGGGCCACCTAAGGGTAAGCATACAATAGAGAATGTGCCAACTCCACAACCTACAGAGACTATAGTGGTGGATGAAGAGGAGGATGAATGAGAAGATAGTGGTGGCCTGGAGCATAGAGGAAGAAGGTAACCTATAAACAAGGTAGGAATTGAGCACGTGACTACACCACCTCAAGTGCAAGAAGGAGATGATGAGGACTTAGATGTAATACAAGGAGAGCACCATTTCAAAAGGGTATTCAAGAAGAACCAGAACCCAAGGTGCTACACCACAATCAAGTGCAGATCACCATGACTCTCTCCATAGAAGGAGACAACTGAAAAGAAGAAGAAAGTTGAAGCTGAATGAGGAGGTAGAAGAGTCTGAGGAGAGCGCACCCAAATCCTCCACACACCAGAGGATGTGGAAGAGCCAAAGGATGAAGAAATGAAGGATGGAGGAAGAAGGAGTAAAGGAGGTAGATGGGACAATGCAAGAGACTTCTCAGGGCATAGTAGAAAAAGCTCCAAATCTTGACACTCAAGTTCCTAAGGGGCCAAGATCGAAGAGGACAAGTGGGGAGTATACTACACCGGTCATGGGCTATGCTGAGGACACAAGTAAAATTGTCCACACCCATTTCCAAAGCATGGTGGGCCTTAAGGAATTGTATGGATGGGAGTTGATGGATGAGGACATGGCCACCATGTGCACAAGGAAACAACTATCTTGGTCAATGCAGACACATATGGATGAACCAAACTTTGACGTATGTGAAGAGTCCTGTGTATCAAGAAGATTGAAGAAGACACCTCAGTGCCAACATACACAAAAAAAGCCTACTATTATGTCAGATGAACAAGTAAGTAATGCCTTGGTGAAGGTATCTACAGAGGTGGCAAGGAGGAATGTGGATAAAGCTACAACTATTAGGGCACTAAAAGAAGAGATCAAGGCCAAAGATGCAAGATAACACACCTACAACAAAGAGAAGGACTTAGAGAAGAAGAAGAACAATGCTTTCATCAACATGGCAGAGGAAATTGGAGACCATGTCCTCCAAAAGCAAAGACCACATTTGAGTCCAAGGTACCCAAAAATTTCCTTCAAAATGCATTATGTATGTACCTTGGTGGATTTGGTGCTTGAGGATGGACCTATGCATGCCAGCACCAAAAGATCCCGAGAAGAGGAAGTAGAGAGAGAAAAGGCTTTCAAAGTGATGAGGAAGAGGAAGATTATCTTATGAGGCATTTCTCCAAACCTTACAGAGGAGCTGAGAAAGTAGACCAGCATTGAATATTTACATACAGCTCCGAGGTGGTCATCAGATAAGGACCATGGTAGAGGACAATGAAGTCCTAAAAGTGATGAAGGATGAGACACTGGGTCACAGAGAGGTTGACATTGGTAAAAAAAAGTGTGAGGCCCTTGCAGCAGCACAAGAACCCCATAAGGAAAGGTTAGATGAGTTAGGGAAGGTTATAAGCATAGAAAGATGGATCTGCTAGAGGGAAGAATGTCTGCAATGTCCAACATTGTTTTGGTTTTGTAGAATGAAAAGGGAGACATTTCCCAAGATGAGCTGGAGTCTATTGTGGTAGATATTCCAAAAAAATAGAGGCCACACTAAGTGAATGGAGACATTAGAGGCCAAAATAAAGGAAGAATATCCAAAACTCATTCTTCCAGTTGAAGCAGAGGATACTATTGAGTAAATCATTCTTTTGTATAGAAAATTCTTTACTATCTTCCATTTATATTCTTTCTCATTCTTTGAGCATTCAAGAGGTAACCATTTCTGGGGTGGAAATGTAGTTAGTGTGGGGTAATGTTGAGTAGAAAAATGTATAACACTTAGCAGAAGGCATACAAAATATTCACATGGAAGAGAAGAGTGCATTCAAAGGCACAGGAGGATCGGGAAGGAATCACATGCATGAGAGGACAGAGATAGATTTGGGACTTAGCCATTTTCACATTATGATCTATTTTTGGAAGATGGCATGTGAGCACACAAAATGGGAAAAGACTTACGCGACACACATGCATTGGCTATTTTTGGAAGAGTGGCTATGGAGCACTTTGCATGGATGCAAGCTAAAGATAGAATTACTACTGATAGTTAACTAGGAGAGATCTATTGTTAGCATTCTTGTGTGGCTATAATTATAAAGGCACATGGCTATTTTTAAGCATGCGACCTATTTTGGGATTAGATAAGTGGTGAAGGGAAAGTCCCCACCCTTATAAATATGTAATGAACTACGTAGTATAGTAGAGATATGTGAGAACTGAATTATTGTGAGGTTATGTTGCCAAATCTAATGCACGCATAAACTATGGTATTATCTATTGTAATGAGCTTTTGTGTATTTATCATGTTTAATATAATGGAGTGTATTGCTGAATCAGAGTATTAATCCTAAGTATAATTGGATCTTGCATGCTTGATTTCATCATGGTTATCATTTAAATTTAAATTATTCTTCTAGATTAGATATAGATATATACATGCACTCATAGAATGATGTATTAATTAATGTACAAAGGTTGGGACATTAGATGTGGGTTGACTACATGGTCGTCCTCGAGTTAGAATCAGGTTTAAATAAACGTAGCTAGGAATTCAATGTTTAGAATTGGGAATCCTTGAGTGAAGGCCAAGATTGGTTTATAGAGGATCAATACCATTTTAACAGATCACTACCAATTGGATAAATCAATGTTGATTTTCTCAAATGAGTTTTAGGTTGTTT